>JAMZAV010002433.1:0-328093 GCA_024449915.1 Sweltsa coloradensis | reverse complement strand
CAGTCTTGTATTGGCAGGTGCTGGCAAATTATCAATTTCCACAATCTCACTTATTTTGGATTTTCTACGAAATATATTTACTTTTGGTGTACTAGACCTAGATCTACGTTTGACATCAATTGTCTTTTGTTGTTGACTTGTCTTTGGTCTAGGCCTAGCTGGCCTCGGTATAGGCCTAGGCTTCTTAGAACTTCCATGTTTTGGTCGAACTGGCCAGGCTATTTGATAGGACATCTTCCTGCCAGATTAAGTAAAAAAAAATTAATTATATTGGATATTGCTTTACGTTATAGGCCTAGAACAAAGTAATATCAAATCTATATTATTATTGTAACTTACCGATTTGCTACATGAGTACATACCACCAATAAGAATATTATTCATCAAAACATGAAAAGAACGGAGAACCAGAGACCATGGAGGCACTCGAAACCATGGTGCTTGAAACCACTTGAAACTGTCAGAAAATGCAAAGTGCATACAACGACTGGGCAGCCACCGCCGCCCAGAATTGTTGGTCAGCGTCGTAGCACAGCGTAGAGGGGCAAGGTAGAGGGGTAGATCTACTGTGGGTCTTAATAAACTGGGTCCCAGTGACGCTGGTGATAAACTGGGCTTCAACTTTTCATTTTGTGGGTTTCTGTAAAGTGGGACTCAATTTAAATTAAAAGTTTAATCCGAAATAACCATACGAGAATTGTGGTACTCTAAAATATAATGATCCACGGCAGCAACCACATTCGTACACTGGAACTTAGTTTTCTGGTACTCAGTTAGTCAACGTTTTCCGAACAGAGAGTAGAGAAAGCAGAGTGTGTACTTATCATCGAGCTTATATTTGGGTAGAGGGAGCATCGCGCATACCTGGCAGCGCGGCGAGTTGAAGCAAACATATCCACAGCGCGGGCAGCGGGAAAGTCACGTGACATTGGTATCTTTTGAACTCGACTGCTATAGCGCGCAAGGCTATAACGTTAGCGCAAGCCTACATTTCCAAGAGAATCTGTCAGTTCCCACTCTTTTTCTAATGATTCATTCATTCAGAACTACAGCTAAGAAACAAACAATTATTTTTGTATGCAAACAACTTACTTATCGTGAATATTTGGTCGTTGTAGGTCTATGTAAATCCCCTTCTTTAGGCCAACATCTTGATCTACACGGTTTATGTGGTCGAAATTAAATAATAATTAATATTTAATTATTACTAATATTGGACATTCGTATTTTGTATGTGGCATCTTATTTGTGTGAACCATTTTAATGACTTTTTACTAGATAGGATGTAATCATAGGCATAGCCGCCTAGACTACCTTTTTGCATTTTCAACATTATTGCAAATTCCCATGAAAAGATATAATTATATTTCCTTGTTTTTCATCGCCTTTCCTGCTGTAGGCCTCTTTTTATATCAATATCCACCTGTTACTCTCATATCAATTCTTCATAGTTAAGTTAATTAGTTATGATATTATATTTTAAAGTTTTTGAAAAATAAAAATTATATTAGAACTATACAAGACTTAAAATAATAAATGGATAACATCAATTTAACACCCTATCAACAGACTTCGAATATAATATTATAATATACTATTTTTGTAGAATGCCCACTGCAGAGTACACATCAGATTTAACCGGTATGACCCAGGTGATTAGTTAAGTTAATTAATTATGATATTATATTATTTTAAAGTTTTTGAAAAATAAAATTATATTAGAACGGTACAAGACTTGAAATAATAAATGGATAACATCAATTTTGACACCTATCAACAGACTTCGAATATAATATTATAATATAATATTTTTGTAGGGTGCCCACTGTAGAGACACATCAGATTTAACCGGTATGTCCCAGGTGACTAACTAGGTATGTTGCTGATAGGACCATTGTGAAAGGATGTCCGAGGGCTATTTCAGAGGACTCAATCCCTTGCATTCGACTGAGGAAAATCTTGAGAAAAACCTTCATTTAGGATTGCTAGTCTCGACGGGATGCGAACCCGTGATCTTCCGAATCAGAGTCAAGAGGTCCGGGTTCGAATCCCGTCAAGAACGGCAATTCTACTGAAGGTTTTTTAGAAATATGATTGGCACTTAATTCTATTAAAGGTGTAAGCATTGGGCTTATCTCATATGACGGACGAATTATAACGAAATAGTAATTCTTGCTGCTCAATAACAAGTAAATAAGAAGACACCAGTAACAGCAAACATGCACTTGACATAACTTAGGTGGGCACTGGGCAGTCTTGAAAATAAGTATCAACCCTGTAAACAAGAAACAAATAGGCCTCACACTCATTAGCCTATTGTTAGGGTAGGCATACATGTTAATTACAAAATATTGTTCTAAAAATAATGTACAATTAAAAAAAATAAATAAATAAATAAAATAATAATAATAATAATAATAATAATGAATATATAGTTTTTAAGCATAAGCCCGCTTTAAGGACATAGTTATTGATTCATAGCAGTTGTCGAAAAAGTTTGCCCCGACTGGGGTTCGAACCTAGAACCTCCGGCTTAACGTGCCATAGCTCTACCAATTGGCTTGTTCACTGCGACTTTTACTCACCACGCTGCGCTATTGTACTAACCCCCCACCGCGTCTGGATGCCTGTAAAGCGGATGTAGAGTGTAGACGGCGGTGATAGCCCAACTTGCGGGTGTCATGGCTGCTCATAGCTGTCAGCAGTGGTCAGCAGCCTACTGTTTTTACTATCAGTTTGCATAGTTTTATGTTGAAAGCAAAATGCCCTATTGCTGTGTGTATTCATGTTAAGGAGAAGAGGAGGGCATACTGTCGTGTTTATTACTACAAATAAATACAATCACACATAATATACTGACAATTGTGTCTTTATTCGGCCTCCTGCCTACGTAACCTCTCTCATGTCAACAAATCAACACTGGCTAGGCTTTGCTGAGGCGTATGCAAGTAGGGCCTAGGCCTATACTTGTTAATTTATAATACCATGATATTGATAGCCTAGGTCTACATCTAATGCTGAAGAAAAGCCTAGGCCCTAGTCCTTAGTAGCCTTATTCCAAGTAGGCCTAGGTCTAATCTCAATAACAGTGCTAGGCCCCAGGTTTAGACTTCAACGGCGCCATGTGCTTTCAGCTCTTATTTTAATTTTCCTATCGTTCACGTTTTCATTGTTTAAAAGTTTAAACAAACAAAATATGCTTTTGAATAAAATTACTTGAAATAGGCCGTACGACTACTTACGTAAAACCATTGATTAAAGAAGGAATGGTAAAACAATACGTAAACAAACAATCGAGGAAGCATACAGATTCGACAATGCAGAGCCTGCTATATACATAGTTTTATTTCAAATACCGCCACGGTCTTAGGGCAGGGTCCACTAGATACCTAACAAGCAGCTCGGAATAAGTATCTAGTGGACCCTGGTTTTGGGGGTTAGTGCAGTGGCGCGATCGCGCGGAGCTTTGCGTGAACAAGCCAATTAAGCTACCGGGACCACAGAACAAACCTTTAGGAAACTGCTATTTGTTGTGACTGTTGACTTACATGACATAAATCCAACAGAAGACGGCAATGTAGCTGTCAAATCTGAAAGATTGCATGGATAAATTCAATCACATCTCATCTCCCATGAGTTGGGTAGTATGAATATATGGTTTTTAAGGAGGCGCAATACGACCTAACGGTTGACGCGCCCTTAAACATAATAAACTTCATCTTCTTCCACAAAATGTTTCCAACATATTTTTGTATGCGACGGTGGGAGTAAAATTATCTCTAGTGAGCCATAATTTACTCCTGATTTCATTCTTCGGAAAACTGTAAACAAAACTTCACATTATATTTTGCAAAGGCCTATGTCTAAATCTAATTGTAATTAATTGTTTTTTTAGGTTTAGGTAGGCTTAGGCCCTAAGGGCAGGTCAACTCTAGGCCAAACTGTATACTTATGATGACCCAATGGCTGGTTAACGGTGTCACGTATATTTGCTGATTATTAATTAGTTATTGGTCCTAGGCGCACAAAATCTTACTAAAATTATTAAAAAGATAAAGCAGTGTTACATTCCTGTGAAACGAATACTGCCCGTCTTTTGAATACTTTTCTTTGCATCCAAAAGCACAGCAATACCAGACCATTTTATAATGTAGACAAGGCTACAGCATCGCCGCGCGTACCAATGTCACGTGGTCTTGGGGGCTCGTCTCGCCTCGATATGTTTGCTTCAAGATCGTGACGTCATGCTCCTCTACCCAAATATAAGCTCGATGGTACTTATGGTCTAAGAGTGTGTAGAGTGGGTCCCAAAAACTCGTGTGGTAGTTCCAGCGCATGCCGCATGATGAAACCGCCTTTACCGACCCCCTGATTTGCTGCAACACATCCTACAGCTAAGCAATTCCGGTTGCTGATGAGACTTTGCAGGGGTGAAAAGTAAACATATTCTTATAATAATCTGATTATTAATACGCGACGTTGTACCGTTACTCCACAGTCAACGCTAATACAGTTTTATAATATATACGAATTAATAATATGTATTTTATCTGTGGTCCATCCATTAATTGAAAGTAGAGTGAATTATATTTTACTCATCTTGAAACTAAGATATCCCACACATACAACAATCTGGTAAAGGGACAGCAAAACCTCAATCAAAGGCATTGAGATCTAAAAGACGGGGCCAAGCTTTATGTACACTACTTCTACATTTTCGCAGAAAAAAAAGAATGCAGTCACGGGGCGTGACTGCATTCTTACAAATCTTTTCAAAATTTTATTTGCAACTAGGTAGGTACTGTTAAATGTAAAAGTACGTCCAATTTATTTCGCAAGAATTACATGGTGCATTCACTAGGCACAGTAAATTTATGTATTATGATAAGAAAATGTAGATTGGTACAAAAGTTGACCTTCTTGTAGATTGCAATACTTATGGTTGTGTTCGGTTTGGCCAGTGGAGTAACTACCCCCGTTTTTTGGGGGGGAGGGGCGAACATTTTTTTTTAAACTTACCATGAAACGATTGTTTTGGGGAAAGTATATATCCCGTGGGCCTTGGGCGCACAGCAACAGGATATATTTTTTCTTTTTAATATTGCAAATCCAAATGGTGGTATTTTACGAGGTTTCAGCGTGTTTTCGCCCATAATTTATATAGGAACCTAAAAAAGGTCCCAATGCAAAATTATTTGTTACAATAGAAATATTTTATTAAAGTAGTATTAAATTGCTATGGTATTACCAATTTAACCAATTTTAATGTAAATTCCAGTGGATCAAACCTTGCGTTTTGTACACATGTAATAATAATAATAATCTTTATTGCAATTCATATACGGTATACTATACATTTCAAAAGATAAGGATGGAATCCAATCCCTAAACATGATCTTCCATAATCTTATATTCATACTGTTTACTAATAAACAAAAAAATAAAAATAAGAATTGTCAAGTTTCTATAGTTACTTCCCCGCTAAAAATATTTTTCAAATTTTCGAGCTAGGTCCCAACGGTAAAAATCTTCCATAAGAAATAAAAATATTGGCCATTTTCGATGTACTCGACTGGCTTTTCTGTATATTATCCTCTTAATTTTGTTTTGTAATTTGAGCACGTGGTTCGGTCAAAATATGTTGATTACCACAAGAAGGGTTGTGATTTTGAGGTCGCATATTTTTGCGTGTTTGAGTGTATTATATTTTGTCTCTTTTTCAGACACGATGTTATAAGGGACTTTTTTAAAACCCAGGGAGCGAGCGACTGAGTGTCTTCCCATTCAACTCAAACGGCCCTCATTCTGTGATTCTGTCGTCTGTCTGTCTGTCTGTCAAAAATCACCGAACCGCTGAACAGATTGCGCTCAAATTTTAAACAGACTTCGGTACGATTTTTACGGAGAACTGTTAACAAATCACTAGATCCATAGCGATTTAAGGGCAATCCCTGGACCCAAATATGTTTTCTCCTGAAAAGTAAGTAGAATGTAAGAGGGCTTAAAAAGAGTGGATTATTTTTTTGAAATTTCTTTGACGGAAAACCTCAGAATCAAAAATTATATTCAAATTATGGAATCTGTTTTTCCCAGTTCAAAATTAAATTTTTTGAGCAGCGGTTTTTTTATTTCTACAGTACTTTACCAAACATTCAAAATAAAAGGATTATTGGTTTTATATTGTTTCAGGCGTGGCACAATTTTTCCGTTAAACGGTACAAATTTGAAATTGTACCGGCAGGCAAAAAAAATTGTGCAACGAAACAAACCATATAAAACCACAATACTTTATTTTATTTGTAGATAAGGAGTGTAAAAAAATATACAAAAAACGCTGCTAAAAATTCAATTTTGAACTTGACAACTGATTCCAGTAATTTGAATATAATTGTTGATTCTGAGGTTATTGTCCCGTCAAATAATTTCAAAAAATAATCCGCTCTTTATTAAAACCTCTTACATTCTACTTACTTTTCAGACGTCTTGACTGCATTATTTAGAATCATATTTGGGTCTAGGGATTGCCTTAAGCCTACAATAATAAAATGTGATTTTTTAAAAATATCGATAGCATTTTGTTTAGTAGCAGCTAGCGGGACAAGATGTACCTGGCTGACAGGGCCCATTGATAAGCATTTAGCCTACCATACGGGGGGGTGGGGTACGATGCCCGTTAAGCAGAACTTTTTTTATTTTTTTAAACACCCACATATTATTTTTGAGGGTGTTAAAGGGGAAAATAAAAATTGGGTTTGAATTTTTTTTATTTTGGGAAATTTGTTAATGTTTCACGCTAATACGTTTAGTCGTTTCGAACACGATTCGCATTTTGTTTTGTTCAATTTAAAAAAGTAACTAGGGAAAACGCCAAAGTCGTTGTTAACGCGTGAGTGACCCAAAGTGTTGAGTACCCGGGAACATCCCTTTCCTCCCATATACCCAAGGCTGGATCTAGTTTCAGTAGGGGGAATGATACCGGGTACTATCTATACCCATGGCTCACTCACTCTTTTAACAACGACTTTGGCTTTTCCTAGTTTAAATGCTACGTCGATGCTCTAGTATCTATCTGGAGCAAAAAAAATTTCAAAAATTTCCCCAAAACCCCATTTTAGCAAATTTCATTATCTAAAATTGAAAATTCGTGTAAAATCACAGTTACAGATTATAATAAAAGATAATTTTTTAACGGTCATTTAGTGTAGCGTGTGTAAGGGTTAACGCCGCGTTGTTGGATGAGCGTAATTGGTGCATTGAGCTGCCATGTGTTTATGCGGATTTTCTGTTGTTCTGTGAAAAAAACATTAAATTAGGGCGATTTTTTGGATGAGCGTAGCGAGCGGTAGGGCGAGCGGAGCGAAGATTCCATTTCACTACACTGGGGAAAAAATCCGGAATGTTTTTTTTTTTTTTTTCTGATTGCGATGGAATTTTTTTGGAGGGCTTCGAAAAATCTGAACTTAGAACTGCTTACGTTTTTGAGCCAATCGGAAATTATTTTTTTATCAAAATCGCATTTTTACGATGTTTTTCGATTTTTTAAAATTTCTTCGACTTATAACACCTACGGGCTTTATCCATTTTGATGATTTTTTCACAGAAACATAATTTTATGAAATTTAAAATATTCTTGTAAAATTTGAGCGCAATCGAAAATTTTTCTTTTAAAAAACGAAATTTTACGTGATTTTTCTTTTTTAAAAAAATTCTTTGACTTTTTACACCAATATGCTTTATCCGATTTTAATGATTTTTTCACAGAACCTTAATCTTATGAATTAATATATTTTTGTGAAATTTGAGCACAATCGAAAAACTATTTCTTATGAAAATCGAAATCTTACGATTTTTTTTCTTTTTTAAAATTACGATTAATTAAAAAAAAGATAAAGTTTATTTTTTTATTTAATTTATATTAATTTAAAAAAAATCTTCACTCAGTAATGATTTTTTCACATAACAATAGAAAATCCATATAACACATGGTATCTCCATCACCAATTACGCTCATCTAACAACGCGGCGGGACTTTTAAACGTTTTTCTAGTTAAAAAAATTAAATTAATTATAAAATAACTTTAAATTTTAAATTTTTTAATGAATCTTAATTTTTTTTAAATCGTAAATTTTCAATTTTCATAAGAAATCATTATTCGATTGCGCTCAAAATTTACACGAAATTTTTAAATTTATAAAATTAAAGGGTTTTGTGAAAAAATCATTAAAATCGGATAAAGGGATAATATAGGTGTTATAAGTCGAAGAATTTATTAAAAAATCCAAACAAATCGTAAAAAATTTCGATTTTCATGAGAAATCATTTCCCATTACGCTCAAAACGTGGCAGTTCAGAGATTTCGAAGGCCTCCATAAATTTCATCGTAATTGGAGTATCGGTTTAGCCGGAATCGTGTTAACAAACACCAAAAATACAGACAAAAAAAAAAAAAAACATTCCGGATTTTTTTCTCCAGTGTAGTGAAATGGAATCTTCGCTTCGCTCGCTACGCTCATCCAATTTAAAAGTCAAAACTTTTATTTCGATGCCTCTCAGCTAAATTTCTAAAACTTTATTTCAAAAGTACGTACATAAAAAATTGGAATGTGGTAGCCTGTAGGGAGGTGGAAGATTTGATTTGATTTGATTTGATTGTCGTCCTTTATTTTGGCGGGATTAAGCCTGTTAAGCCTTCTCTTCCATCCAACACTTTCCCAAATTTCAAAAATCACGACATTACAGGATTACATAATAATGAATTTAAAAAAATACTATGATCACCTAAAATAATGTTTAACATCATACTAAAATAACTAAACAAACTAAATTATGAAATATAATACATTAGGAGTAACATTATTGCAAAGTTAAATTTTCTAGGGATATGGTAATGTTTTTGCAAATTGTTTGGGTTTAAATCTATTTATGTAAATTTACAATAGCTTAAGAAAAATTCATTCTCCTTCACACAAAGTACACAATTAAAATGGCTTTAGCCATTGTGTGCAGAAATACAAGTGAGCAGGAGCAGGTTGTGGTGTGCATTACTCAATCATTGACAAAGGCTGTAGCGGCTGATGTTTATGCCGCTAATTAATTATAATTACTCAAATAATGTTGATATACTTTTGCGCTTGAAAGTGTCGTTTTCTAATTCCGTAAAAATCCCTGTGCTGGTTCGGAGAGTATTCCAACTCGAATAGCGTTTACTGTAAAGAGTGGTCAAGAAGATTGGTTTTTATGGGTTGGAAATGTTAACTGAGTACCTGATCTAGATCTTAGTGTTGAAGGTATGGTTTTTAGATAAGTATTGAAAATTAGATGCTAGATACGGAAGTGTTGATGTTGAGAGCAGACGATGAACAAGGCAAAATCGGGTGTAGATTTCTACGGTCATTTAGACGAATCCACTCAAGATTTTGAATCCAGGGGTAAAATTTATCATATTTTTTGATACCAAGATGAAACGAACACAGGCATTTTGAGCTCTCTGAAAAGTGAAGACGAATAGAGAGGTCCACATAGATCATTGTACACAAAGTCGCAATAAACAAGGAAAGGAGGAGGAGTTTCCCACTAACTCCGCAAAGTGATTTTCAGCATGTTAAACTCATTGTTTTCACACAAAAGGAATGTTTTTATACCGAACCAAATTTGTTGTGTTGTCAGCCCCGATTGTGACAGTTTTTCAATTCATATCACGTTTTTATGACGGGTGGGTGACTCCTCGAAATCGCCCCAACTCGGATTGATCGGATGACGTTGCGAGCGAGCGAAAATTCCATTTACTACACTGGAGAAAAAAATCCGTAATGTTTTTTTTTCTTTTTTTCCGTTTGTATTTTTTGTCCATTCCGGCTAAACCAATACTCCAATTGCAATGAAATTTTCTAAAGACCTTCGAAAACTCTGAACTTAGAACTGCCACGTTTTTGAGCGCCAAACGGAAAATTATTTCTCATGAAAATCGCAATTTTATGATTTTTTTTTTTTATTTCTTCGACTTATAACACCTATATGCTTAATCCGATTTTAATGATTTTTTCACAGAACCTTAACTTTATGAATTAAGATATTCGTATGAAATTTGAGCGTAATCGAAAATTATTTTTTTTGAAATTCGAAATTTTTTAGGTTTTTCTTTTTTAAAACAATTCTTTGACTTATAACACTACCCTGCTTTTTCTATTGTAATGATTTTTCACATAACCTTAATTTTATAAATTAATATATTCGTGGTAAAATTTGAGCGCAATCGAGTAATTTTTTCTTATGAAAAACGCAATTTTACGATTTTTTCTTTTTTTTAAAAAATTTCGATTAATAAAAAAAATACAAAAATAAAGTTAATTTTTTATTTAATTTTTTTTAATTTCAATTTAAAAATTCTTCGACTTCGTATAATTTTTTCACAGAACAACAGAAAATCCGCACAACACATGGCAGTTCAAAGCACCATTACGCTCATCCAACAACCGGCGGGACTTAACGTTTTCCTAGTAAAATAGAC
This sequence comes from Sweltsa coloradensis, assembly GCA_024449915.1. Classification (NCBI taxonomy): domain Eukaryota; kingdom Metazoa; phylum Arthropoda; class Insecta; order Plecoptera; family Chloroperlidae; genus Sweltsa; species Sweltsa coloradensis. The sequence continues at coordinate 317,585 of JAMZAV010002433.1, read as the reverse complement.
CCATAGGGTATTGAACCCCCATATAAAGGGGTTCAATATCTATGTATAGACCCTTTGCAAGTGAATCAGAGTTGGTGTGCTCCTGTGTGGCTCATTGGGCCAGCGGTTAGTGTACTTGTTTCCAAAAATATAGAAAATTTGGGAATCAAATCCCGTTCCAGGCAGAAGTTTTTAGCTTCTGCCACAAACTTTGATCAATCATTATGACGGTTTGTTTTTTACGTAAACGGTGACTGCGGAGTTGTTTATAATGATTTTGGTAAACTATTTTAATGTCAATCGAATATTTTGATTTATTGGGATATTAGTATGCACGTGTGATTTACAACAAATTTCAAAAAGCTATAACTATGACACGGTGGGGTTTTTGCACTGGAACAAAATAACATGTCTATGCTCTTTCACCGTACACCCGGCAGATGCAGGACAAAAAAACAGTAATTCATAATTTTTCTGGTCCTTTTAATCCTGAATATACCAAGAATAGGGGTACCTTATAAAACTTATAAAATACATCAGTCGCCACAAAAAGTGCTGTTTGAATAGTGCGGGCTCTGCAGCATGCTCACAGCCGATAAAATAGTCGTGCGCGAACGACAACCGGCGAGACACCTGCGGCGATCGCTCGTCCAAAGTGAGACCCACAATACGTACTTGGTCATTTTCAAATGTATAAGACTTTAAAAATATTTTACCCTGCTTCTTTCGAGATTAATTAGGACCCAGATTCCTTAAATTGTCGTTTAATATTCACAAAATTGAGACCCAGTTTGCACAGATTGACTATAATTGAAACTATGACTTTGATACAGAGGCCCAGTATACGCAACTCGGCACCTTGTTTTTTTGGTCAGAATTGAGGCCCAGAATACTAAAGCCACCTTGTGGCTTCCCGCGTAGAGCCAATGCGTAGAGCATGGTCAGCCTTAGCCTAATTTTACGTAGGCAGCACGCAGCAGGCAGCCTAGCTTCTCTAAAACCCAAAGCACAGTGCCCAAAACTTCAAGCCTAGCCCCTTGCCAGGCCAAGCTTGTATATAATGCAGTTTCACTTTGAAGCGACTGAAATGGATTTGTCGGATAAAAACAGGTGAATTTACAGATAGGCCTAGGCCTAGGCTAGGTCTACCAAGAGGAACTCTTTCGGTTGGTAGGCTAGGCCCTAGGCCTATGGACAGTTTTTGATCAGTAGGTACTTTAGATTTAAAATAGCGGAGTGGATATTCTTACGGCATGCCATAAGAATTTTTAAGGTCGGTGCACATAACTTCCTAAGGTTTATGGTTTATGGTTTAACGAAGTTGAAACATGCCCTAGGCCTAGGCCCTATGCGTTATCACGTTCACATTCTTTCCCAAGGTTTAAGGTTTAGGGTCTAAGGTTTAACAAGATGAAAATATTTCAACTTCTTAGCTCTTAAACACTTAACCCAGCCAATGAGAAGCGAGCTCTCATAAATCCGGCCAATGGTAGGCCTAGGCCTAGGCCTAGCGCGCCTGCGCGCGTACTAGAAACGTTATAGAAATACATTTCTTAGACCATAAACCATAAACCTTAAACCTAAAACCTTCGAAATTCTGTGCACCGAGCTTTGTGGATATTCTTACGGCATGCCATAAGAATTTTTAAGGTCGGTGCACATAACTTCCTAAGGTTTATGGTTTATGGTTTAACGAAGTTGAAACATGCCCTAGGCCTAGGCCCTATGCGTTATCACGTTCACATTCTTTCCCAAGGTTTAAGGTTTAGGGTCTAAGGTTTAACAAGATGAAAATATTTCAACTTCTTAGCTCTAAAACACTTAACCCAGCCAATGAGAAGCGAGCTCTCATAAATCCGGCCAATGGTAGGCCTAGGCCTAGCGCGCCTGCGCGCGTACTAGAAACGTTATAGAAATACATTTCTTAGACCATAAACCATAAACCTTAAACCTAAAACCTTCGAAATTCTGTGCACCGAGCTTTACACAATATTCTTACGGCATGGAGCGAACTTTTTCGTTTGGTATGCCCAGTTTTTGATCAGTAGGTAGGGCTAGGGCTAGGCCTACTTTAGATTTAAAATGGCGACGTTAAAGGTTTTGTAGGCTAGTTATGCCGTAAGAATTACTAGGCCTACACACTATTCTTACGGCATGGAGCCAACTTTTTCGTTTGGCATGCATGCCCAGTTTTTGATCAGTAGGTAGGGCTAGGCCTACTTTAGATTTAAAATAGCGACGTTAAAGGTTTTGTAGGGTCAAGTGGGGTATAGATGAGACAGAAAACATTACTTTACCTTTTTCGTATAGGCCCTAGTTTAAAACATTTTTTTGTACTATAAATGCATTATTCAACATTTAACTGTCTTGAGGTTACTATTTCTGCATGAAAACTGTGGAAAATGACCATGAATTTTCCAGAAAATGGAAAAATAGGTGTCTCATATTAGCCCCAGCAATTGGGGCTATAGTGAGACACCCATGGGGCTAAAATGAGACACGCATTTAAACAGCATATGGGCTGGGAAAGTGATTTAGGTGGGGCTAGAATAAGACAGAGTGGTTATTTCTGAGACGAGTACAATTTTTGTTTTATGAATTTATCTTCATTTTTCCTTCGTTAGGCCTAAGCAACTAAAACAACATGATTTTGTAATGCTTACTTTTAACACATAGGTAGCCTATAAAGATGGATTTTTTTTAATACATGACAAAAATGTATGCAACAGTGATGCATACCAAAATTTTCCTTGTAGGCCTAGTTAGTAGAAAAAAATAAGTGCTTGGGCATTGTAATCGGACAACTGGGCATTATATACGGCCTGTTTAAAGAAAAGTTATCGTTTTGCATTAGAAACCTTATTTTCCTTGCTTGCAAAACTTTGCAATTTCCAAAATAGTACAAACCCCTCTTGTCTTGAGTAGGGTAGGTGGATCCAGTGGCATAGGAAAGTGGGGTTAGGGGGAGGGCTATGCCCCCCCAAGTTTGGCCCAGGGGGGCAAAACTAACGCGAGTTAGGCCTAAATATTAATTCCAGAATTTCCGTAGGCTAGTAAATATGCACCTTGGTAAAACAATTAAAATATGTTTCCCTCTAAGCTTTGTCATTACATTACAAAATTAGGTTGAAATTTAGATTTACTAAAATGGGCCACTTCACGTTCATTTTTTGAGTTTTTAGATCGCAGGTAGTTGCTGTAAAACGTTTACAGAGTCCAAGTGCAGATAAAACATGACAAAATAACTGTGGGATGATGAAAAAAAATCACCTACAGCGGCTTTGCCCCAGCTTTCGCCCACAAAATCTGCTAATGGATTTACCCCCCCCCCCCCCTCCCTAACTTTCAAAACTTTCCTACGTGCCTGGGTGGATCAATAATCATTTTTTTATGCCTTCAATCTCGTATGTATGTCCTTTTTATCGGGCCACTTCCAACTCTGACCACTTATAGCCATGATCCTAATGCTGTAGGGCCGTAGGCATGTGGATCCGTTAATACTATTAATGATGCCTGGAAAGTACTCGTCTTCATAACACACAATCACATGATCGGCAACGGCAACACTGATATTTGATATAGGCCTATCTCATTTTTCTTCATGTTTTTTTCTTTTAGGCTCCATGTGATGTCTCATTTTAGCCCCCAAGTGTCTCACCTTAGCCCCAGGTGGTGTCTCACTTTAGCCCCAAATGCTGTCTCATTTTAGCCCCTTGACTTTACTGCCTTCTAGATACCCCTTCTTGAGAGTTTTTTTTCTTTTTTTCTTTTACAAAATGTACAGTTGGTAGGCGCCTATCCTTTTATAACAAATCTATGACATGGGTAGGCCTACCAACTTACTGGCTACTAATGATTCCACATCAAAAGATTTCAAGTAGGCTAATTTGCAAAAGTTTTTTCAATGAAAAATGCAACATTTTACTTTTGATTTTTTATTATGCATCATATTGATGGAGTTTTAAATAAAATTACTAGGTATGAAAGTAGATGAGTTGCACAACATTTTACAATATTGTAAATTTAAATTTGGCATTGTTATCAGGGTGTTTAGGACCTGTCTCATATTAGCCCCACTTTTTTGCTGTCTCATCAATACCCAGTACTTTAGATTTAATATAGCGACGTTTAAAGGTTTTGTAGGTACTTTAGATTTAAAATAGCGACGTTAAAGGTTTTGTAGGTACTTTGGATTTAAAATAGCGACGTTAGGCCTAGCCTAGGCCTGCCTAGTGCATGGTCATAGTAGGCATAGGCCGTAAGAATTACTATACACTATTCTTACCGCGCGGATGAGACAACCAATGAAAACACATACCGTAAGAATAATTTCTAGTAATTCTTACGGTATGCCGTAAGAATATCCTCTGCCTTGTAGGTACTTTAGATTTTAAATAGCGACGTTGAAGGTTTTGTAGGTAGGCTAGGCCTACTTTAGATTTAAAATATCGACGTTTTAGGTTTTGTAGGTAGGGCCTACTTTAGATTTAAAATAGCGACATTAAAGGTTTTGTAGGTAGGCTACCTACTTTAGATTTAAAATAGCGACGTTAGGCCTAGCCTAGGCCTGCCTAGTGCATGGTCACTCATAGTAGGCATAGACCGTAAGAATTATTTGATTTGATTTGATTTAAAGCTTTATTTCCATGATTTACAATGTATAGGCCTACACAGGACATACAAGTAATGATCTTGACCCTTGGTTTGAAAGGTATGTGGAAAGTACATTTATGATTGTAATTAAAAAATAACATCGTGAAACTATGCTATAGGCCTACTATTTAAACTACTATACTATTCATTTTAACTTTACACATTAAGAGAATACAATAAAATTGTAATTAATATTTGTAACGAAGAAAAAGGCCTAGTAGAAACATTTTTTTTTTTTTTAAAAGCTTGTAGACTTCGACTAAGATAATGTATCTGCGAAGAATTCTTCGAGCGAGTAGTAGGGTAAGCGGGGGTAATTGGGAGGCGGGGGTAATTGGGTGGAACATTTATTTTTTCCATTTTCCCAAGTTATTAGGTAGGCCTACAGCTGTTAAAGTACATAAACTATCTTAAAATTCTCATAAGATATCACTCTTCGCGGCACAAGATTTCTACAAAGATATCAAGTGTTTTAGTAAAATATTTACTAGTGTCGACGCCTTTTCTTGTTGTAATAACAACAAGGATAAACAATAAAATAAATAAATAAAAATAATTAACAATATGTAGTTGGTTTATGAACAAATTGTTGTTGTTAAAGAAGATACTCTTATTGTTGTCAATGGAAGAGGACTAAAAGTTATTTAGAACTTCACAATTGCAAATGTTAAGTTGAGTTCTATTAATTTCCAAGCAGTGTATTTTCAATCCCATGCTTGTTTTAAAGAATTAAAGATATTGAAAAATATTGGTTGTGTATTTATCACAACAATAAACAAAATATTATCAATGAAAACAGGCAATGAAATAAGTACCACCCAATTACCCCCATCGTGGGGAAATGGGTGGTAAAGAAGTTGAACTTCAAAGTTATGTTTTACCTGCTAATAGGCCTATAAACTTTTTCTACCAGGTTGCTCTTGAAACCAACTTATTTTAGTGATATTTTTAGATGGCAGTGATATCTGCAACAATTTCCCACCATTTTCAAGTTTTTGACATAGCCTCCTCAGACCCAGCGTCGCCTATGAGAGACACTAAATAGGGCACTAGAAAAAAATTAAATGGTTGATCTAGAGATGCGAGCCAGGCACTACATTAGTTAATTTAGTTGCCAACAGATGGTAACTATAGTTACAAATTGTCCAACTTACAAAAAAAACTAAAACTGAAGCTGTTATCTTCTCCTATTTTTATGAAATTTTATTCAAGATGGCCGTGGAATGGTAATTATGCTGTAATTAATTCTAGTTGCTGTCAAATTGAATGATACAAACATTATTTCAATACTAGAACATTGTGTTAACAAGATGCAATCGGGTTTTTTACTCTGTTGAGAATACAACAATGCCAACAATGCAAATTATTCCTATGTCTCCCATAGGCGACATTGGGTCTCAACTGTTGGAATACTTATAAAACTCAAAATTTCATACTGTTAGTTTTCATTTGTTTTTTCTGAGTAAGAACGGTGATTACACTAGCACAAAGCCATGTATTAAGATAATTAAAATTAAAAACATATTTCATGTTTTTTTTTTACACTTTTTATCAATAAAATTAATATCAAAACTAAAATTAAATTTTAATTAACATGCCAAGCTTATGTTTTCATAACTTTTAAGTTAAATTTAATTAGGCTATCACCAACTTATAAAATCCATGCTTGAAACAACCATTAACAAAGGAATTTTGTTATTTTTTTATTTTTTTTAAATTTATTGAATTTTTTAATAATTATTATAATTTTTTTTTAAAAAAGTGTGTAAATAACAATAACAGCAATAAAAAAGAATAGACCTACAAATAAAAAGAAGCAAAAATTCATTGAAATTTTAGGGTATTTACTAACAAAACTACATTGTTGTCAAATAATTGTTTCATATATTTGAGACCCAATGTCGCCTATAGGAGACACAGCGTTTTGGCTAAATGGGTCAAGGGATTTTTGCTCTGTATTTTTTTTATTTTTTTAATTTATTTTTTCAACCAGAAAATGACATTTGATTTTATATATTTGCAAAAAAATTAATTCTGGGTCTGAGGAGGATAGGGCAACATAACCTATAAATCTAGTCTGGTGGCAATTTTTTCAGTGATTTTTTAAAGTTTTAAAAGTTTAATAAGTTTGAAACTTTCAATTTGAAACTTTCAAGGGTAGGGGCTACATTGAAATATTTCAAGAAATCATGAAACATTCGTATTCAAGGCATTTCTGCATTACTAGATTGATTTTCTAAACTTTTAGAGGTTTGTAGGGTTTATGAGTTTGTTATGTTGGCAGTAATCAACCTTCTGCACACTTTGCAGCTGTGTCAAACTGCTTCCTACCACTTGTTACCTGTTCCTACAATTTTAAAGAAGCTTATTCATGGTCACAATTGTTTTACCTCGAGTGGGAACAAAATAATATTTAACTATTGTAGCTGAACAACTATGTACCAAGAATGCTACTAGAATGATTGCGTACATAAAAAGTGTGGGAAGTGCCCCAAACAACTCTTTATTTTATCTTGATGATGGGCCTTCAAATTCCAACTCGACACCTTCTCGCGGTTTGGCCCGTGAATAGGAGAGTTTCACTCCCTGAAACTAATGGCGAGCTCTGGGTCGTCGTCGGGGAACCCCTTCCCTTTGACTACCTCCCCGACGGCGACGACAAAGACAACACGGCCGGATGATGACACAGACGGAGACGACCACGACGTGGGGGAACCCCTGCCCTCCCCATATGCTTGTGGCTGGTTCTGACCAGCACAGGCCTGTCCACCCCTTGTCCACCCACGTCATCCCTTACGTCCCTCCCTTCGTCTCGATTAGCCAAGTTGCATAAATATGAGACGTAAAGCAATATCCAATTAAAATTATCTTGATGATAACTAATAAGGTTATTAGTTATTCGTTATTTTTACAGCCTACAGGCCTAGGCCTATAGAAGTAAAAGGGATATTTTGTTTTATTATTTTATATTTCATCACTTGCAAACCTCAAGCTTGCGCGTATAGGGGAGAGGGGGGTACCTTTGAACACTTTTTACATTTTTGTAGATTACCAGTTATGTTTATAAAGTAGGGCTACAATTTTTTTTACCTGATTACAGCATTCATTTGCCAACATGGTATCAAAAGTTTTGTGTAGTTACAGCAACATAAAAATATTAATTAATCTGCAACACTCCGAAATTGTTCAAAACCGCCCCCCCGGGGGGGCACATTTGAACTGCCTTGGGGCACATTTGAACAAAGCTTATAATCTCAATTTATGGTCCACAATAACTGTAATCAACAATTTTTTTACTTTTGCAACTAGTTTATTGGCATTTTACAGTTACTTAACAACAAACTGTGACATGTCAACAGGAAATGTCATCACGGATTCACGGCAATGGCTCTTTCCGTGCCACCACTGATTCTTAATTGAGGCAATTTTAGTATAAAGTCCTCTCCACCAACTGGACAGAAATATTCCCTCTCCGGAAAAACAAAATGCCATGTATCACCCTTTCTCTTCAAGAAACGAACTTGAAATTTATCCATATCCGGGGCAATCTCTTCAATACGGCCAACATAGTGAACAGTGGACCATTTCCCAATGTAGCGAACAAGAACAAAATCATTGACTTTCAATTCACTCAAGATCAAATCCGATTCTATTTCTTCAAGACCATCAGAGTTGACTTCTTTTTCAGTGTCTAAGTCAACTATAGGCTATTGTTCAGAATCGCTGCTCATAAGTGTAAAAGTGGCCTAGACTACTGCCTACTAGTCAAATAAAACAATAATTCTAAACTAGAATGGCATAAACAACATCCCAGAATTAACTTTCTATTAGGCCTTGAGAATTTTGTAGGTCCTCATAATACTGCCCAGACAAAAACTTGCATAAGGTCACGAACATTGGCATTTTGGTAGTGTTCAAATGTGCCCCACAATTTCTGTTCAAAACTGCCCCCTTCTACCATTTTTGGCCTTCATGCTGAAATCTAACACCAACCTATTAATATTGATTTCCCACTAGTTCCACATTTTAAGCTACCCAGTAGGGTAGTAATATCAACCAATATCACCTTTGTATCATGATTGTATCATATTAAAATATTCAAATATATATGAAAATAAATATTTGGTTACTTCCCTTGATTTTCATGTTTAGCAGATTGCTTGAAAAGTATCCCATGCTTCCATGTCAAATTATGCATGCAAGTGTGTCTGGTGGTGCTCTCTGGTGGTAAAATGTCAAACTTCAACTTTTGGCTTGGATAGGTGGGAAATTTGAAATGTTCAAATGTGCCCCCCGTTCAAATGTACCCCCCTCTCCCCTACATTGTTAGGCTATAACAAGCTAACAGCTGTGTCAAAAAATTTAAATAATCACTATTAGAAGGAATGATATGTTTGCTAAATATAATTCCTCTTAAAGTTTTGTCCAAATAATGAATAGAATAAAAGTTAGAGCGTGATGAGTGGTGCGCCGTTCAACAGACGTAAAATTGGGAAATGAGAATCTATCCCAACTTTCGTCACGTGACCTATCGATCGTTTTATGCTTCGCCTATCACCAGTAGTCAATTACCATAACAGTTTCCGTTTAGTTTGATTTCTATATTTCTCTCTCTCTGTGGAACTAGTAGGTCGACAACAACTTTTTTAAGTCTAATAGTTTCAGCACCAACGATGGGGTAATATTTCAGCAATGCAAATTTTTTGTCAATCTTATAAAAACCTTTCTTATTAAGAAAACGTTGATTTATTAAAAATATAGTTTGTATTCCTGAAGATTTCCTTGGAAATCAAATGTTTCACAAAATTTCAATATTTTTTTAAACTTTCATTGAAACTTTCAATGAAACTTTCAAAAAAGTAAATTTCATGAAATTTTCGAACACTAGTTTTAACCACTTTCAACAGAAAGAATAACGAATAACATACTTCTGCCCAATCATTTTTACAATAATTTTTAATAGGCTACATTACATTAGACCTACATAGACCTACATGTAGGCGGTAGGCCTGGCCTAGTGCCAACTTTTACAATTTACACAAACTTGATAGGTAGACCGTAGAGGTTTGTTTATTTGTCCGTCCGGAACTGTTTGGAACTGTCAGAACGTGAAAATGGTCGTTCAGCTGTAAAAAAAAAACAAGTGTTCGAGTAGTGTTCATCTCTCTCCAGACACCTGTTCTGACGGGAAAGGAGGAGTGGATAAAACAGAGTGGAATGTACGGCGGGAATTCGAATAACTACGGATGAAAGTGAGGTTATAGGCCTAGGGAAAGTTTGTTGGTTGAAATGCGTAGGCCTACTGAAGATTCACTCAACTGTTAGGCCTATTTTGGTAATTAAATCATCATTAGCCATAAATTTTACACAAAATACGCTTTTTATGTTAAGGGCCTAAACATAGGCCTAGTTTTCAATTTAAATAAGGTGACATCTTAAACCGTCCATTTTGCAGTTGGCGTTTATCTCTGAAGGTCAGAATACATGTTTTTATCTGTTCTAAATCCCGAACTTCCTGTACTAGGCCTTGTTTCCGCTGTGTTCCAAACTGTTTATATAACCAGTCTCTGACAGGACAAATAAACAAACCTTAGGTAGCAGTGGCGGAACTAGGCGCCCGCAGGGCCCGCAACTGCGGGCGGGCCTAGGCCGTTTAGGGGGCCCCGTTAAAAAAATATATGTAGTAAAAAAATCAGTATTTCATTCTGTTTGGAAAATATTGTAGGTATTTGTTTTCGTTGCTAAAATGACCGTTTTGTGAATTCTAGTGTTTTGAAGATGAATTAATCTAGCGGATATTTAGGAACTTTTAGCGTCCAAAACACAACAACTCACAAAAACTACATTATTTTGGTAGGCCTATTGCATTCAGCCTTCAACTTTTTTTCTAAAACGCACCATCAAGTGCAGTCTAAAAACCTGATTTTAAATATTTTAATTTTCGCCTGCGGCGCTAATGTTGGGGGGGCTTTGCCCCCAAATCCCCTGTACTTGGTCCCTATATAATATCCCCGGTATTTTATTTAGCTCCCCGGGATGATTCCAAGTGTGAAAACAAGTTTCTAAGCTTAGGCCTACTGGGACAAAACACGGGTAACAGACGTACCTTCAGACAACATTTTTGTATTAACAAACCTAACTGTACTGTTATTCATTCATTAAAAAGTCATTGTAATATATGGATGAATAGGAAATAAGATGAGCTTTCTCATGAAAGGCCTATAAACATTTTTACTGTACGATATCAACTTTACTCGATACAGGGATCGTAACATGCGGTAACAGACGTACTTTCTTTGGATGCGTGTTTTACAGTAAGCTAGAAATGATTAAAACTCTGTGATTATTGCATGCAAAATAAAAAACCTTCACATACAAAATATTCTAATAATGTTCTATCTATATAAATGTTCTAATATACTATGTATACCAAAAGAATTTTAAAGAGACTAATAAAATGACTATGACTATGACTATGACTATGGCTACAAGATAGTACTTAATCAGATTCACAAGTCACTTCATGTGTATTTTCAAGTATGCTGCCTACTATGCAAGAAGTAGGCTGGTAACAGACGTACCGAGTATGGTAACAGACGTACCTTGTCTGAATTCTAACTGGTATTTTATACTAAATATCATAAATCATGCTTCCTTTTGTGGTAAAAGTTAATCAAATCTTCAAATATAATTACTCTGTTCAATATTGGTCAGTTACATCCAGATATATTCTTTTTTGGACAACTGTTTAGGCATTACTGGTAGGCCTACGTCAGAAATTAGTAAACGTCTGATTGTCGCATGAATACATCAAAACAAGCTTTCTCATGAATACAAAATCGCTACAAGATATTAGGCCTACCTCCTACTTATATATACAAATAACTTCATATGAATTTATAAGGGTATTGTCTAATCTTAAAGAAATAGGTGGTAACAGACGTACCTTGTAGGAATAAAAAATTGCATATTTTAACAGATTTCCTTTGCTACCTGGTCAAACCAAAACATACATTTATTCTGTTCCATTACATTGATCAGTTAACACCCCTAGATATGAAACATCAAACTTTGTTTCCATCATTCAGTAAAATTGAATTTCTAAAGTAGTATGGCAATGACTTCTGTTATCCATCACAGGAAGGGGGAGAGTTTCCACAATGGTGTCAATATCCGCGTATGAAACTGGCTCCTCAACTGTAAATATGTAGGCCTACTATGATTTGGGTACCTACCTATATGGTTTTCAAGTAATTCACCTGAACTCTAGCTTCCAAATAATCTGTAAAATTTTGGTTGCCAACAGTTGTGTACCACCATACTAGTTATTTTATGATAATTTGACAGTTACAAATGCACCAAATCTAATTCTTGGTGCATCACCGTTATTTAAATATCTACCAGGTGTTAAGATTCTTCTAGTGCAACAGCTTGTCCAAGTTGACTTCAATTCCAGAGGAATAATCTTTGATACTGGGATACTTAACTTAGAAACTTTGAAATAATGTAGCCTACCATACACTGTAGGCCTACCTAAAACATGCTGATGGAAGCAATTATTTACAAGAGAGCTTTCAACCTACGACTCTAGTGGTATTTTTACAAACTTTTATGGACATACAATTTAAATATTAATATCGGATATAAGAAATGACAGTGGTAACAGACGTACCAATGGTACGTCTGTTACCGTTCAAAGTACGTCTGTTACCACAATTTATCAACTAATCATAAAGTTAGACTATCGAAAAAATTACTTCATATTCATATCCATAAACTAACTTATAAAGCAAATTTTTGAAGATATTGAACTGTTGAGTCACTCAGAACAAGAACTTTAGGAACTTTTAGTAACAGACGTACCAATCCAATTTAAAAAAAAAGATACAGACCTCCCATATTTTAATAGCCCATGTTGGGATATATACTATGCTGGTAATAAGTTGGTGCATATATGTAGAACCAAATTAGTATTGCATTTTGTACAGTAGCAATCTAATTTTCTTTAATCACTCTTCTTGGCTTTCAATTGCTATTGTAAAATGTAAAAAAAACAAAAAAACATCATTGCACTTATTGTGTCATATTATAAAATATATAAATGCAATTCCCAATTCCATTGCACTTTCGTGATTCTGAAAGAATAAGCTTTAAGCTTTAATTTGATGTATGACACATATATGTAGCTTTAAATTTATATTTTGGCTATGAGGTTGATAAAATCATATTTTTGCCCTACTGTTAAGGTGTCTAAAACAGATGAAAATTAGTGGATTTTGAATTGGTTTAAAAATTTGATTTTTGTTCTCGTTGGGATTATTGATTTCAAATTGACCGCGTTTCTGCTGCCAACCTCAATGAATGTGTTGTGAGATTACGCCTTCACGTAACATACTTCACGTAGCATGACTGTTAAAATATTCCAGTATTACAAAGTCGTTTTCTAAAAGGCCAAAATATATGTAGCCTAGGCCTATACGTCACAGAAGCAGTTTGATGCCGTTTTACAGTTTTACTGTATTTTACGAACGATTTTAGAGAGTGGTTCTGTGCTATTATTCCTGAACAGATGGCCATCATAATGCGAGGGTGACCAGTGCTGCGATCCCTCGCCAATAAACAAATAAAGGCTGTAGAATACTGAAGTCCATTACAATCAGGGTTGGGTAACGACGCGTCGCAAATAATATTTGACGCGTCGCGTCGCAAATATGCGTAGAATATGTAAAATATGTAGAATATGTAGAAAATTTGCATCGAAAATTAAATAAGGAATATTATTGTATATAATTCAAATTCCAGACATATTTTCATCAACCCTAAAAACAAATGAACTCAACATAATATTTTGAACTTGTAAGCAAGTGTTTGTAGTTGTACTTATTACAAGGCGAAGCTGACGAATCAATAATTCACCGTCATAAAGAACTTGAAGCAAAGAAAACCGGCATATTCACAAGATACCAAGGTCACCTGCTTTCCTGATCATAAATATACGTACTATATGGACAAAGCCAAAAGCCTTGCGTTTCATTAACCAAAGTCATCCCTTATTCTAAACTTCTTTAATAGTAGTAACATTTCTAGTTATAATTTACATATTGCCAATGTATGTAGGCTAAGGTAGCCTAACTAGATAAGCACAATGAAAAACAAAAAATCACACTGATTTAGCTCAAAATAACAATACACCATAGACCTACCTAAGTCCTAAGCTCTACCTCCCAGTAATTTTCGACGTGTCATTAATGTCATAAAGTGTAATTTACGACGTGTATATTCGACGCGTATAATAATACTAGGTAAAATACCTGTTTTCGACGTTGAGTATTATACCTACCCAACCCTGCCTATCTATGAACCTGTTGATAACCCTTACAGAAAAAAACTACTGGTGTTTTAGTAGTTTTCAGTAGTTGTCAGTAGTAAAACTACTGACAACTACTCAATCCGTGTAGTTTTACTACTGATGTCAGTAGTTAACTACTGAAGGGCCCAGTAGTTAACTACTGGGCTTGAGTAGTGAACTACTGAGTCCAAGTAGTTTACTACTGGAAGGCCAGTAGTTAACTACTGAGTCCGAGTAGGTAACTACTGGCCTCAAGTAGTTCACTACTCAAGCTCATTTGATCATTGGAATTCATTGGAATTCATGCAGATATAATTTATTTTTTGCTAGGTTATCCTGAAACAAAAGTACGTTTTACAATTTCATTAATTGGTAGTGGTAAGAACGTTGATGAATAGATAAAAAGAATTTCTTTATTGCATTCTTAAAGAACTGGATGTTAAAATTTAAAATCAGAAACTGGACAGGCCTAATATTTCAATTTTATGAATTTATGTATTTGTGATAATTTTGAGCGCAATTTAAAAATTATTTCTTGTGAAAATCGCAGTTTTACGCTTTTTTTTATTCTTCGACTTAAAACACCTACATGCTTTATCCAATAATTATAATGTAGTGTAATGTGCGCCCCTGATCCTCATGTCGTCGTCGTAAAAATTAAAACCCAGTGTGACTCGCAGGCCATAGCAATGGGAAAACGAAATCAATATTAATACCATCTGCATAACAGATGGCAGCTCAATACACCAATTACGCTCATCCAACAACGCGCCTGAAAAAGAGTTTGTAAAACTTACAAGTAATATAATAACATACACGTTTGAATGGTGGCGCGTGTATTTATGTTGTGAAAATAGTGTCGATGCTGCTACCTAGCGGTGATCTGCGTCACTTCAACTAGTTAGTTCACAAAAGTGACCACAGATCCAGTGCTCGAAGTGGGAAAAAATAGGTGGTGGGATGGTACAGTACAGGGACACGCATGAATGGGGGGTCTGGGGGGGTAGCCCCCCAGCAAATGCGGGTCCGGGGCGCACAGCCCCGGGAAAATTTTTCGATTCTTAGTGTGCGTTTAGAGCGTTTTAACGAGTTTTAGGCACTTCAAAATGTCAATTTTGTTCCAAGAAAAGTGCCTATTTTAAACAAGTATAATATACTTAAAAGCTATTATACCATAACTATTGCTTAAATGTTAAAAAAAAATTTAAAAAAATAGAAAATTGACTATCTGCACTTGGCGTTTTCATTGTCTTTCTTTTGACGCCCCCCGGGCAACTTTTGGGCGCCCCTGGACGTTGGCGCCCTGTGCACACACCCACACAAAGGTCGCACCCCCCTAAAACCGGCCCTGATAGAGCAGTAGGGATGGGCAAGTAAAGTTACTACACGTGTACAAGCTCGCTGTCTGTTCGTGTACACGCGTGTACTATGTATATTTTAAGATATCTGAAAAAAAGTTGTACATTTTTATTTACTACTGTATATTTTTATTGCATTCTGAACAGTAAACACGCCGACGGCGTTCGGTTCAGTTTATCAGTCAGTAAATGACGTGGCTGATGTTTCATTGACCTTGTAAAGTTGGAAGGGTGATAGTATGGTTGCGGCTTGCGTAATGAAGAGGGGCGGTGGGGAGGGAGATAAGGCCTGTGATTTACCATAGTTTTCGTGATACTTGAATTGTGCAGCAACTCCTTCGCGCACAGTCGGCATTTAACCTTCTTTCCCGCGTCTATCTGATCAAAGAACTTCCACACAAGAGACATTCTAAAATCTAAACAATAAACAGTCATTGTGTCACTGACTCAAATCTCAACACCCGTAAACAACGAAGCGGGCGGCGAGCGGGAGCGACTGAGCGGTCTGGAACCATCTGGAACGTGTGAGGGGCGGTGGGGGGAGGGGGAAGACAAGGCCACTGTGGCAAGGGATCGCAATCAACTTACCGTTTTGCGGGAAGGCGGCGGCGGCGGCTGACTGAAAGAGCTCGTATTTCAAAATAGAATTATTGAAATCTGAAATCTCGACGACTGAACAATGTCGATTGAAAGAAAGTCGACGTGTATTTTAAAAAAAATGTACACACACGTGTACACGTAGACGCCTATAGAGTAGCAAGATGCAAGCTGGAGGGAAGGGGGATTGGAGAGAGGGAGGGTGTCGCCGAGATCATCAAATAATTTGCAATCAAAACTTACATTAATTGATTTTTATTTTTTCTCAATAACTGTGATAAGCACTACGTAACAGAAGTAAGAACAAATTTAATGCAGTACAAAATACCTACACTTTGACTGTGACAACTTATATAAATGTAATTTGATTATTATTATATTTTTATTTTTATTATTATTATTATTATTATTATTAGATTATTATACAGTAAGATTAGTCAAAAAGCTTCCACAGTCCCTCCACGTGCGATTGAAGGTAAGTCCTCTTGACGGCTGCATTGCAGGCAGTGTAGTCAGCGTCACGTCTTCCTTTACCTAACCACAGGCGTACAAAATTTTCCGGTTTAAATCTGGTGATCGGAGGGCCATTTTGACTGATGAACACCAGGCTTGACAGTCGGCGTACGGACAAGGAGTTTCTTATAGGCGTCATAATGATATTCATAGAACTGAATGAGCGCTCGCATTCAGCAGTCGAAACTATAATTGTTTCAACAGCTGCTTTAAGTGGCTGGAGATCGCGTGGTACATATGTTTGGTCTTCATTTCGGTTGAACACCTGTTTGCGGAACCCCTGCACTGCTTGATTGGCATTGACGTTTAATAGTGCCGCTAGTCTTCTGATTTTATTGTCTCCGAAACAGGCGTTGAACTCTTCTGGCCACGTTTTCGGGTCTAGAATACCCATGCTTTCTACTAGTTCGTTATACATTTTTCTGTCATTTGATTCTACCGAATCTGCCCCACAGTTCTGTTGACGTTTCATATGTGACGCCCTAGTAGTAAACATGCGATCATTGTTTTTTTTTCGACAGCAATTCAAAAAACGACTGCCGATCTATTTTTGGCGATTGTCGGGGCCCATCGTGAAGCGTTACGCCTTGAACATCTTCTCTTCAACAGCATTGTCAGCGGTCTCGAGGTACTCTCCGGAGTTTTGATATCATCGATTGAAATACGTGATATTTTAATGAGACAAGCCGATGAGCCTCTGGTAACGTTGTCAGTCGGTCCTGCAACTTTAAGGACAGTTCTTCGAGCTCTGTTAGAGCATCTAACATCAACCCCAGGTTATGGACGAAGTTAACTTCGCTCAGCTTTTGTTTTAACCCGTGGTATTGAGCCCGTTCACTAGAAATGCGTGTAGCGTCTTCGGAAACCTCGCTGAAGTGTTGGTAAAGAGCTCTATAATCTTTCCATACTGCTCGCATAGAGCGGGCACTAGACGAAACCCACCTAGTGCCAAGTACTCTTCCTATAGTGTTGAGTCTTATACACAACTGCCCTGCAACTGCTTCTAATTCACTTCTGTTCTTGGGTTGAGGCACTGTAGACTGAGTATATCTTGTCAAATAAAATTTTCATGTGACAGACTTGAGAGATTTCCCGAACTACGTCCCCCACTGATAACTCTAGCCGATGATTTGAGCAGTGCCACACAATTAGATTTGGAAATTTGTCTTGCAACAATTGTGCTAGACCAGCCCGTCTGCCCATCATAAATTTGATGCCCATCACAAGCAAAGGAGACCAAATTAGTCAACAAGAATGTATCACTAAGTTTGTGTTCTCTCAACGACTTTAACAATGCATCAACTATCGATGAGGCCGATGTACTACTCAGTTTCAATTAGATCGAAAACGAAGCTGCTTGCATTATTACACTCGGGCAATTTCGTTCGTAGACAAACAGACAAAACAGTTTTTTTGCTCACGGACGTTGATTCGTCAACCATTAACCCAAATTTTAAATTGTTTTCCAAAATACTTTTTACAAGAAGACTTCTCATTTCATGCGCAATGTGATCTGTGATATCTGCACAAGCGTGATCAGACTGTAGAATTCTACCCATTTCGAGACCATTTTCTGTCTGAAGATCTATCAGAAGCGGTAAATCGGTTAGTGGTCGATTTGATTTTTGGCTACGTGATAAACTGTGCGGAAAACTCTGCATGTAGTTTCGTAGTTTAAACAGACTGTGCTTTTGAATTATAAGTTTCGAGAGTTTGCTTTTTTGCCAAATTTTGAATTTCGGTTGCTTTAATGTGTGATAATGAGTGTTTTTGTGGGAGTGAAGTTTTTTCCGCACAGATTGCATTTTCTTTTCTTTCGTGTCACCATAAGCCACGACAGTAGAAGAAGTCCATTCTTTTACTAATTTTAGGCCTTGCGTTTTGTTTAACTCCCAGTGACCCTACCGTCAAACATACAGAACATCCCATTCCAGTCTTTCCTAATGTCAACCAATCGTAATCGTTTAGTTTTTCCGCCCATTGTTCATTAGTCCAATAATCAGGGTAATCAAACTTCCCACTACTGTTTCCCTCCTGGATTTCAATACCGGTATCAGTTATCTGTTCATTCACAAGTTGTACAACGTCTTCTACTACAGCTACAGTAGTTACTATACGGGTAGTGTCAGAATCTGAAAATAAAACGTACCCTGTGTTAATAAAAATAAAAATAATTTTAAACTCGAACGTTAATTGCTATATTTCGAAACCGAACTGCAAAACGTAATTCAACACCATGATTTAATTTTAAAAATAATAGTCGGAATTGCGCTTTAAATGTAGAACTTAAATCGTGAAACAGATGTGCATTGGACCATCTTACCACGTGTAAAAGCCAACCGCGACTTACGTAACTCAAGATCATTCTGTCGACCCGTTTTACGCCCCCCCCCCCCCCCCCCCTCCCAGCAAACCCGACCAAGCCATACACAAGACGGCAACCAGCCTTCCGCAGACACTGGACTGCACGTCAACAACGAGAAAGAATCAATTTGGCATGTCCCGATGATAAATCATCATTTGACAATACTAGCTTGGAAATCTTAACACGTCAATCACACGGAACTCCAATTCAATATTTCATTTTCGTGAAGTCGTCGGTTTAATACCAAGCAACCGATATTCTTACATCATTAAAATTTAAAACCGACGTAAATAATATGTCATAAATAAATATATTATTGTCCGTGACAGTCTTGCAATGAGTATCAATGTAAGGGGAGGCGGAGATATAAATATCTTCATTGATATTTCGAGTTAACATGCAATAATGGACAATGGACATTGAACACCCACAAAGTTGAAACCTAACAAAGAAGTTCGTGCCTTCTATTCAAATGAAAATAGAATAAACATAATTTTTAAATGCTTACCAGTAGTATCTTCATGTTTCCTTTTCTTCACCAACCACTTATCCATCTTTATTATTATTACGACAGCAACAAGTTATAGTTATGTGATAAGGTCATGGATATATAGCACTGAACTGAACACTGTTCCAGTGAGTGGGCCCACGTCCAAACTCAAACTGCAGTCGGAACGGACTCTAAACTAAACTCTAGTCAGGGTGAGCGGATATGGGGTGAGAAAGTCATGTGTTTGCGTAATCTGACACCGACGAGCAGGTTGTTAGATGAGTAGGGGGGGGGGAGGGGGGGGGGGGGGGTGATGGGTCGAGGGGGTCCATTCTGCAATTTGTTCCACAACAACCATTTAGCCAGGCCTCGTAAAAGCCCGTCATCGATGTATGAAAAAATTTAGGACAACTGGTATTTTTCGGTTATTTAACATTTATTGGCATTCTGGTTGCTGTTATTGTAAACAATAAGTGGCGGGATGGAAAGTGGCCTTATCGAAAAGTGGCGGGATGACATCCCCGCCCCATCCCGCCCCACTTCGAGCACTGCACAGATCAAAGACTTGGCACTGTCAATATTATGAATTTTGAATGTATGAATAAACTAATTAATCTTGATTGGTGAACTTGACACAAGGGTTAGGTCTAGGCTAGGCCTAAATCAAATTGGGGTTACCTGGGTGAATAACGTATTAATAGGCCGGGCCTAGCTCCTTAGACTTTGCATGATTTCGTCCTAGCTTCTAGTCCACCTCGCATTTCATACACCTTATAGCATGCTCGCCAGTGCATTCCACGACGCATATTTGTTATAGTATGTTATTGAACGTTTAGTTTAGCCGATTCAACTCCTGTTTTGCTGAAATAGCATCTTGTTGCTCACGAAATGCACTTCAATGGATTTTATAGGTTATGAGACGGCACGAAAGTGAACACGGGACACGGAGGATTTAAGCAGAGAGTGGCTATACAGTGTATCCATGTGGTTGCAAAATAATTGTCTTGTTTCCTCAGCTGTCGTTAAGCTTACAGACTTGAAAAACAAATGCACAACAAACAGAGCAACTATTTTTATGTCTTTTTTATGCCCATTTAGTTTACTTTTACTGCAGTTTGACAAAACTATGTAATTTTTGATAAAACATGGCAGCCGGTAGCACTGAATGGCCACTCTATGACGTTAACTCATCTACTAGCAACAAGGTTCGGATCCCGTTTGTGAATTGGCGTTTAGTGTTCACCCCCTAGACTGTTGTACTTTAGTATAATCTTTGGCTAGTGCAAGAATGGCTTCCTTTCTAGCAGGCATTTTCACGTCATTTTCAACATTAAACATTCGATTTGGGGCAGATCAAAGTGTTATATCGTCAATATAAGTGCGGCAAGTGATTTCTTGATGGTCTGGGCTCAGGTGAGTGCATTTTGATTTTCGTCAATCAAACTTTTATTAGTCGAAATCGACTTGTAAATCTTTCTTCAATATTCGCCATTCCCTGGGCGTTTCCAAGTCAAATAGTTTTTCATAAAAATGGAGGCGAAAATACTCCGAACGCGGTTAAAGTTGATTTCTGAGTATCAGGAGTTCATGTCATTTAGGAGGTAATTATACGTTACTATCTTTGGATGAGACATGTAAACTAATCCCCATTTCCTACCTATTTCCTATACCCGCCAATCTCGGGCAGCACCGCAACTTCATACTAGTTCCTACAACCACCAGCCAGGCAGTATGGTAGTTTGCAGACGTCACCGACAGGTGGCAGAGCCGTGCTCATCTCAGACCATTTCTTGAAACAACAATTCAAATTTCAAAGGAGGTTCTAAAATTATTATTCATCCACAGAATAAAAACGTTATCTTTTAAACACGTATTTATTTACTTTTCCTCATTGAATACGAGTAGGTAACAGAAGCAGTGAGAGTCCACTGGCAGAAATAGCATGTCGTTATGATGGGGGACTCTTATGCAGCCGGCCCTGGTTCGATCCCCGTCTGAACAAACTTTTTTACACTTTTTAACCTACATATTATTATCGAGAGTGCCCAAACATATATAATGAGTCGAGTCATTTGGTTTTGTCGTGATTTTTTTCTACATATTTTTTGTACAAAATGCACCTGTAATAATTCTCAATAAATCCAATAATCCCTCAATAATTATTTCCAATAATGTTTGCTCAATAGTTATTCCAATTTAATCATCGGGCAGAAAATCAATGATTGTTTTAAAAAGATTGAATGATTATTTTCCGTGTGGGGACCCCCTACTAGGCTAGGGCTAGGGCTAGGCCTATCTCTAGAGGCCCAGGTTTTAGACTGGAGGAATAAATCTGAATAATTGGGGTGTAGAGCCTGGCCCTGGAGCAATTCTAAAGCTTACTAGGCCCTAGGCCCCTTTGGACCTATAATCTCCTGTTCAGGTTGAATACAGCCAAAAGTTCATTGTCAAGGTGGGGTGGAAGTGTTTTTTTACTGTTGTGTCTAGGCCTAGATCTAGCCTCAAGAAATTAAAGTTGAACCTACTTAGCCTAGGCCTATAACCTACCGTTCTAGTGACATTCGTGCCAAGCATTTGGTCAAGCTGAATAAGCATGCCAACCTACATGAACATACAGTTACCGGTCGGTACTTTTATAGTTCGCCGTGTATATTCTTACAGCAGAACGCAAGAATTGTTAATAATTATTATTACGGCAGACCGTAAGAATTGTTATAAATTATGTTAAAAATTAGGCCTGCTATCTAACAATTGTTTGAGTACTAGTTTCACTACTAAAAACTTCTGTGTAGTTCACTACTGAAAACTTCAGTGTAGTAACTACTTAACACTTTTGAGTAGTTTAACTTCCAAAAAACTGAAAACTTTTGTGTAGCTAACTACTGACCTTTTGTGTAGTTAACTACTGAAAACTTTTGTAAAGTAAACTACTGAAAACTTTTGTAAAGTAAACTACTAAAAACTTTTGTGTAATTAACTACTGAAAACTTTTGTGTAATTTTCCAAAAAAAATACACAAAAGTTTTCAGTAGTTTTTTTAGTAGTTTTCAGTAGTATTTTTCTGTAAGGGAATCAAAATAAGGCCTACGCAAAGTATTTTCAAAACCATGTTTTTTTTTATTTTGTGTAGAGAAGGCAGAACTTTGATTTCACTAGCCAATCACGTGCGTCTTAATAGCTTTCACTTGGAAATATTTTGGTGAGGAGTTGTCGAATTATTCAAACGGGATTTAGGCCTACATAGAGACGGCCATTTTGAATCAAACAGAATCGCAGTTGGCACTTCTCATTTTGAAATACGACATGAGAATCTGTCGAATATTACGTAACAGAATAAGGTCCAGTGGCTAAAACTGGCCAAAAGTCAGAAAAACTACATATCTAGAGGTGCGTGAACTTGGCACCCCCACTTTGCGCACTAATTCTGTCACTAGTCAGACTATTTAGTGCTCAATTAGTGCTTTCTAACGCACTCGGCCCCAGAATTAGTGCACGGTTAGTTTAGGAATGAATTACTAATTAGTGTTGGGGGTGCTAACTTCACGCTGCACCCCCACTTCGAGCACTAATTTCTAAACATGTTCCTCGAATTAGTGCTTAATTAGTGCTTTCGATCCCACCGAATCCCATAATTAGTGCACTTCCGGTTTGGTCCCTGCGCGCGGCGTCTGTTGGGGTGCAGCACCCCCACTTTGTTTTTTTCAAATTTTCTTTTACAGATATTTAGTGCTTAATTAGTGCTTTCGATCCCACCGAATCCCACAATTAGTGCACTTCCGGTTTGGTCCCTGCGGCGCGGCGTCTGTTTCAGAGGCCTGCATCCACCTAATTGTTTATAGTGTCTAGTGCCGTGATCGCTAATATAATAAGACATTTAAGAAAATAACGCTTATCAGTTAATCCATTGGTGAACGCCGTCAAGATATCTCGATTCTCAACGGCAAGAATCATGGGAATCTCCCATTATTATCTAGCTGAGTTCGGTTTTTGTCGATTCTGAAAATGATTCTCATTGTTGGGCAAGATACCTATTGTATTTCACTTACCATGGGTATCGGTGACAATCTATGGTAATCGATGATTATAATGTTATAATATGCTTTTATTTGCACTTCCATTTTCATTTTTGAATGCTACTTATTGTAATAGAAGACGCAATTTTCGTCACAGAAAGCTCGACGCAATTGGCGAAATGGTGTTTAGCATTTTAATTGACTATAATTTGTTTTTGTATACAGCTGATCTGATAGATTGTGATGCTTTTACTTGAATGGAAGGATTATCTCTACATGTCGTTTCCCAACATCCGTAAAATTATATAGCGTATACTAAGTTGGACTATTGGGGGCGTATCGCGTGCTATTACGTCATTAGGGCATGGAGCTATATGATCAGGGAACCTAACCGATTCGAAATGACTAGATCGCAATTATTATCGAATGATACAATAATACAATAATCAACCACCGCCACCAGGATACAATGTGACAACAATGTGATTTACCTACGTTACTCGGTCGGGAAACACAGAATAATATTATCCAGCTAATCACTGTTCATTCACTGCCCTGTATCAGCCAACCTCTATGCTACATTACTTATCTTGGACGTTGCCTACTGCGTGGCGTGGTCGCCCATGTGGCCCTAGGTCTGCTAGATACTCCCCCATTGTCAACTAGGTCTTCCCAGATCTTCGCTTGTACTTCCGCATTGTACTAAGCGTGCGGAAAAAATAATCCAATTGGCCGTGCTGCGGTTTTGTACAAACTTCGGCGTTGAACGTCACATATATTTTCATGTCTGTCAGTAGCAGTGCGCATTATAATAGTAATAAACTATTATAATATAGCATCTATAGTAGGCTAGATCGCCAGTCTCCAGTACGTCATCACAGGCGCGAGCGTACCATACCAAATTGACCTATTCAAGATGACGATTTGGCACATCAAGTTTGAATTTAGCTGAGTGCATTTACACTTCATATATAATGCCGATTCATATAATTGACTGTAGTTCGTAGGACCTAATATTCATATAAGATTTTTGATAACCACACATGCCACCAGATATAATGAAATGTACACAACTATACTATATTAACAGTACTGATTTTTAGCGAAAATATGAGTCTAAATTGTATCGTTCTCACCCAGCAATATTTTAATTCCCCCTTAAGCGTAAATTAAAGCCGTCTAGATAGTTAAAGTGAGGATATTCGCAGTTTAACCATCCAGTCGAGTGTGGTCTAAAGTGACCTATTCAAGATGGCTTCTAATTGACAACGCCAATGGGCCAATGGTTTGCGATCTTGCCTACTAGAGATGATAAATATCTTTGGTTATACTTATAAATAAAAGCTAAGGTGTTTTCGACTGGCAACACTATAGTGCGCCCTAGTGCGCACCGAATTGCCACTTATATTTCCGTTTGTTCAGTTTTGTTATGTAATACATGTGGAGGTCAACAACAATGACATCGATCCCTGCACTCCCCGAGAGCATCCTAATCGAATATGACATACGATTATCATTGATTACTACAAATAATATGTAGCTTGTGTATATATATATATTGAATAATATCAATTGACGAAAAAGTTTGTCCCGACTGGGATTCGAAACCAGAATCGCCAACAATTGCTATTATTCAAATACAATGCCCTCAAAGCAGGGATATGCTTAAAAACATTGTAATCATATTATATATATATATGTTTCACAATGCTTAAGCCTATATATATATTATATATGTTTCACAATGCTTAAGCCTATGTGTATTGACAGCGATTAATTGGGAGATTTAAGAATCGTGAGAGATTTGCGACACATTACATAAATGCATGATAACACAAACATTGACATCAACATTGACAACAATAGGGCGGTAAATTTGAAAAAAAAACAACAGATAACCAAAACAACTTTGTTAATAAGTTATTGACGATTACTTTTGGGTTACTTTTATGGCGCATTTACATTCGCTGAGCGCCTGTCAATTAACGTGCTTCATTAGTTGGAACTGTGTATTTTTAATGACGTCGTCTGCATTGCAATTTGTCAAATTAACGCTACGCACACCGTGGCAACCGTAGAAACATAACAAAACAACACAAAAAACAAAAATTTTGCGTGCGTTAATTGGCGGGCGCTAATTAAATGTAAATGCGCCTCGACTCCGTGACGGTGAAAACATACTTTGTGATTTTAGAATAATATTTTATGTTAATGAAATATCATAACGAAATGCCATAAGAATTGCAAAATTGGTTATTTTTGCGTTCGTGTTTGTTGTCAATGTTGGCATGCATACAATTGCATTTCCACTTCCGTTGGTATTCTAAACTGACATCCAGTATATCACTCATGCAAGGTCGTTCGCAGTTTCGACGCAGGCACGTTTGGAAAAAAATAACGATTTAACTCGATTCGCGAAGACCTAATTTACAGCACTAAACATAATTTCTATCCATCTTTATATCAAGTGTACCTTAATGACCTTAAGTGGTATGAGAGTATCTACTTGGTATCTACTCTCCAATGACAGTGAAAGACAAGATGTCGCAGATAGATCCGAAGATTCCATTTTGTTGCGCATGTTGTTCATCAGCCCAAGGTGCTCCAAATAACAATTAAATGTATTTAATAAGCAAGAGTGTATGTTAATTTGAACACAAACCTTTCTTATATTTCTCCTCTGTGTCCCATCTCACAAAAATTCATTAAATGGTTGAAACACTTTTCTCTTGTTTCTGGTATATTTCAAATGTACTAATTTGGCATTTTTTAGTTTTTTTTTAATATAGTATACCCAAGTCAGAAGTCACTAAGGGTTTGATTAAGTTATTACGAATTATGGTGTTTCTTAAGGGAGGGGGGGGGGGGGAACATGGCAGTTTGTATCCTACCATGTTAAATTATCCATTTACTAAAGGTACATTTTTTTAATATCCATACATAGATCTCTATTATTTTTTAGCTGCAAAATTTTAATCCTTTACACTTTCCCCTTTTCATTACACAGAGTCTGTAGCTGGAAAACTATATTTAATTGCGTTTAATTTTAAAATGGTGTGTTTAGTGTATTTAAAAACAATTATAGTACACTTGTTTGAATTATTATAGTTAGAAGTAATACAAAACCGTATTATTGAAAGGGGCAAAATTTTGAGACTCAATATATCTAAATACTTAATTTTCAAGACATTTGCATCTAGTTTCCTGAGAAAAATGTAACTTTGTATTAAAAAATAAGATTCTGAGAAAATCAACGTCAAAGTTTCACAACTTACAGTTAGTGCATTCAAACTATCGTAATTTTTGTGTTGTTACAAAAAATATTTTTAAAATTAAAAAAAAAATTATAGGCCTAGAATAACACATAAATAAATTACTAAAAAAAGTTTTTTTTAAACTCTGACGGCTATGTGGCCTTAAAGTAGTATTTAATTATATTTATTTAATGGCTTTTTACAGGTTACCATGTAGACACAAATACGCACACGTTAATGGTATTTTATGGTTTTACTGGTTTTGATGCATTCAAAAAAATTTGTATAGCACAAAATATAAAATTAATTGAAACAACTCTCCATCTTCCATCACATATGACAGCACATGAACAGTATTCGGTATGCGTTTTTTAAGTATCAATGTGTGGTACATAAAATAGTTTGAAATGTATTGCAATAGAAGTCAAAAGTAAATATTTACATTTTGGTGCACACATAAGTCATGAGACTTGGGCTGTCATTGGGGATACAGAGCATCCATACAAAAAGTAACCTGTTTGGGAGGAAAACAAACAGACGTCGATCCCTGTGACCAAACCGGAAGTGCACTAATTATGGGATTCGGTGGGATCGAAAGCTCTAATTAAGCACTAATTCGAGGAACATGTTTAGAAATTAGTGCTCGAAGTGGGGGTGCAGCGTGAAGTTGGCACCCCCAACACTAATTAGTAATTCATTCTTAAACTAACCGTGCACTAATTCTGGGGCCGAGTGCGTTAGAAAGCACTAATTGAGCACTAAATAGTCTGACTAGTGACAGAATTAGTGCGCAAAGTGGGGGTGCCAAGTTCACGCACCTCATATCTAGGCCTACAGCAATCGGTAGTAGGGATGGGAAAAAGCGTTAAATTTCCTAAACGTTAACCCCTTGAAATTTTAGCGTTTAAACGTTTAAAGCCCCATTTTCTAAAAAAAAAATATATATATATAGGCCTATATATTTGGTGGTTGGAGGCCTAGGTTTTACAACAAAAATCGTAATTTTGTACTTATGACCTGCCGACGAGTGATTAACAACGGTTTTATTCTCACACCCGCATTTTGGCCTAATGACCCGGCACTTCCACCATGCACGTAACAGACAAGATGCCTTAATACAGCCTGGGACACGGCACCTCCACCAAAATTACGCACTTTTAGAAAAATTTTGGACTTATTTGTTAGCCTGTGTTTGTGCAGGCTCCGAAAGTGATATCAAAACAACATTTTGATTATTTAAAATAAAAAAATAAAAAAAATTACTATGCACGTTTAGTCCTAGGGCCTATACCGGTACTATAAAACTCTAAACGTTTAAACTCTACATGCGTGTTGAAACGTTTAAACGACCCATCCCTAATAGGTAGGCCTAGGGTCTATCATCAGTTTTTAGAATTAGATCATTGTAATGGACTTCAGTATTCTACAGCCTTTATTTGTTTATTGGCGAGGGATCGCAGCACTGGTCACCCTCGCATTATGATGGCCATCTGTTCAGGAATAATAGCACAGAACCACTCTCTAAAATCGTTCGTAAAATACAGTAAAACTGTAAAACGGCATCAAACTGCTTCTGTGACGTATAGGCCTAGGCTACATATATTTTGGCCTTTTAGAAAACGACTTTGTAATACTGGAATATTTTAACAGTCATGCTACGTGAAGTATGTTACGTGAAGGCGTAATCTCACAACACATTCATTGAGGTTGGCAGCAGAAACGCGGTCAATTTGAAATCAATAATCCCAACGAGAACAAAAATCAAATTTTTAAACCAATTCAAAATCCACTAATTTTCATCTGTTTTAGACACCTTAACAGTAGGGCAAAAATATGATTTTATCAACCTCATAGCCAAAATATAAATTTAAAGCTACATATATGTGTCATACATCAAATTAAAGCTTAAAGCTTATTCTTCAGAATCACGAAAGTGCAATGGAATTGGAATTGCATTTATATATTTTATAATATGACACAATAAGTGCAATGATGTTTTTTTGTTTTTTTACATTTTACAATAGCAATTGAAAGCCAAGAAGAGTGATTAAAGAAAATTAGATTGCTACTGTACAAAATGCAATACTAATTTGGTTCTACATATATGCACCAACTTATTACCAGCATAGTATATATCCCAACATGGGCTATTAAAATATGGGAGGTCTGTATCTTTTTTTTTAAATTGGATTGGTACGTCTGTTACTAAAAGTTCCTAAAGTTCTTGTTCTGAGTGACTCAACAGTTCAATATCTTCAAAAATTTGCTTTATAAGTTAGTTTATGGATATGAATATGAAGTAATTTTTTCGATAGTCTAACTTTATGATTAGTTGATAAATTGTGGTAACAGACGTACTTTGAACGGTAACAGACGTACCATTGGTACGTCTGTTAGTTACCACTGTCATTTCTTATATCCGATATTAATATTTAAATTGTATGTCCATAAAAGTTTGTAAAAATACCACTAGAGTCGTAGGTTGAAAGCTCTCTTGTAAATAATTGCTTCCATCAGCATGTTTTAGGTAGGCCTACAGTGTATGGTAGGCTACATTATTTCAAAGTTTCTAAGTTAAGTATCCCAGTATCAAAGATTATTCCTCTGGAATTGAAGTCAACTTGGACAAGCTGTTGCACTAGAAGAATCTTAACACCTGGTAGATATTTAAATAACGGTGATGCACCAAGAATTAGATTTGGTGCATTTGTAACTGTCAAATTATCATAAAATAACTAGTATGGTGGTACACAACTGTTGGCAACCAAAATTTTACAGATTATTTGGAAGCTAGAGTTCAGGTGAATTACTTGAAAACCATATAGGTAGGTACCCAAATCATAGTAGGCCTACATATTTACAGTTGAGGAGCCAGTTTCATACGCGGATATTGACACCATTGTGGAAACTCTCCCCCTTCCTGTGGTGGATAACAGAAGTCATTGCCATACTACTTTAGAAATTCAATTTTACTGAATGATGGAAACAAAGTTTGATGTTTCATATCTAGGGGTGTTAACTGATCAATGTAATGGAACAGAATAAATGTATGTTTTGGTTTGACCAGGTAGCAAAGGAAATCTGTTAAAATATGCAATTTTTTATTCCTACAAGGTACGTCTGTTACCACCTATTTCTTTAAGATTAGACAATACCCTTATAAATTCATATGAAGTTATTTGTATATATAAGTAGGAGGTAGGCCTAATATCTTGTAGCGATTTTGTATTCATGAGAAAGCTTGTTTTGATGTATTCATGCGACAATCAGACGTTTACTAATTTCTGACGTAGGCCTACCAGTAATGCCTAAAACAGTTGTCCAAAAAAGAATATATCTGGATGTAACTGACCAATATTGAACAGAGTAATTATATTTGAAGATTTGATTAACTTTTACCACAAAAGGAAGCATGATTTATGATATTTAGTATAAAATACCAGTTAGAATTCAGACAAGGTACGTCTGTTACCATACTCGGTACGTCTGTTACCAGCCTACTTCTTGCATAGTAGGCAGCATACTTGAAAATACACATGAAGTGACTTAAAAACTGATCTAAGATAGGCCTACCGGTACTGAAACAACAAATTTGCTAATAAAACAAACTAGGTTAGGCTACATAACTATACTTTTTACTTTTACGCCCTTTTGAATTCCAGTCTTCTGATTGGAAAAGAAGGGCAGCAAGGAAGGTGCTAGGAAAATTTGGTCCAAGACACAGCCCTTCTGAAATGATTTTAGAATTGGGTTGGGCACCACTTAAAAAACGGAGGGAAACATCTAAACTATGTGCAATGTATAAATCATTAGCAGGAGAACTGGCCTGGGCAGACATCAAAGATCGATTGAAAGCTGCTACACATAAAGGAAGGCAAGATCATGATCAAAAACTGTTCTTACATAGGTATAATACGGAGGTTGGGAAACACTCATTTGTCGGTTCGACAATTAGAAGTTGGAATGACCTAGACATAAACATATTTAACCCTAAACCCTCAAGTGTTGTCAATTTCAAGGAGAGAATAAATCTTAATAGGTTATGAAAGGATTGTATTAGGTTATGTATTAATTGAAATACTAGGCTATAAATTAAATAATCTAATTTATACAAATACTGTTATAGGTATTTCCTATACTATACTTATATTATGTTTATAACTAATCCTAGTAATTTGCTTTGTAACAGTAATTATAAGGAATATGCACTGTGAAATATAAAATGTCAATATTCTGTATCCGAGCAGAAGAGCTCAAAACATGAATTAATTAATAAATACAAATAGATTTCACAATTCGAATACAATTTTCAAGTACAAGATTGATTTTGAATTTCTATTCTATTATTCTATTATTATTTCTAAGTCGAAAGATCTCACTTTTCAGTGAGATGAGACGCTGTCAAAAAAGGTAGCCTATATATGAGAAGTTGTCGAATTTCAACAGAATGAGGGTCCTGGTCTGGACAAAACTGTAGTGTTTACGTACCTTAGACGTCCATCATAACACTCTCCGTCTCTTCGTCCTCCCGACAGCTGGCCAAGTCGGCGGTCAGCTTAAACAAGGCTTCCGCCCAGGTGTCCACATAGGCCTACACTACATTACCCCCCTTTTAGACGCGAACTATCCGTGCTGTATGTACTATAACAGTCAAGCCCCAAGCACTCTGGACAAAAGTACCTAAATGCTCTCGTGTCTCCTTAATTACTAAAAACCTATCACTTTCTGCTCGGTTATTGGGCGCCAGTAATAAATATTGATTATTATTACGTGTTGCTCTGCTCATTAGCTGCAAAGCGATTGATAATGAAAGAGAGATTGTCCTGACACAAATAACGATAAATAGCCAATGCAATGACAAGTTACCAATTACCATGTGTGTCCCGCAGGGTAGCCCCTATGCCCATACCACTCGGTACACACTCGGCTCACCGGACCTCCGGGTCCCCCAGAGAGATGCGTGCGTGTGGCTGGCTGCGGCTGCTGTGCGTGGTGAATCGCTGGTACACCTGCTTAGCCTAGTTATCAAATCTACTATGTTTTAAGCTTAGGGCCTATAGGTTGGCTGATGGCTTGATAGATAAAGGAGGTCAAAAGTGGTACGATGAGGGACATCCTGGGTGATTCACTCGTACACTGTTAAAGATTGGAATTCCGCGATATAATTTGTTTCAACCAACAGGTTACACTTCATGATTAGCAAAAGTGATTCTAAGATTGGATCCAATGCATTGGTAAATACCCCCTTTAAATGAAAATTAAACAGCAATACAGTTGAGATGGTCTTAAAACTATTACATGAATTTGGTACTCAACACTGTATGTCCTTCTGTCGACCTCATGGTTGGCGTGGATGACGCGTAGATGCACACGTATTACGGTGGGGGGAGGGAAAAGTTGGCTTGAGGCGGAAACCTGCGTCGGCGTCCCTAGGTTTGGGAGGCGGACCGGTTGCGCGTCGGCGTCGAATACCTCAAAAGTGTAGGTTGGACTCTCCGACTGATCACCAGATAGGGATCTATCCGGCACTTCCCTCTGCCTCACGCACTGGCTCGCGTGGGCTATCCAACGGTGCTAACGATCGTCGTGTCGGTGTCGGAAGGATTAGCAGGAAAAGCAACGTAGGAAAACCCTCAGTATGAGGTGGGCCTACTAGATATGGGTCGCTAGGTTCCTGGGACCTCCTCGTGTCTCCACGTAGTCGGGTTGAAAGGAATTTTGATTACTCATCGAAATTTCGGATTGCTTTACTTTGGTTTCTAACTTGGTTTCCGAAAGGAATAATTTTGACATGTTTAGGTATGGCCTAGATGGTTTCAAAGGAATTCAGAGGAATAGCGTGGTCGTCATAGTATGCGGCTTGGGGCAACCACATGGCGTGGTAACTCTTTCCCCCTCAAAGATCCGCTATTTTGGATGTAAATGGTTAAATAATGTCTAGAGCCAACTTACAGTTCCTCTGTCCCTCTCTCTCTCAACTTGTCCTTCCTATCCACAGAACTGCAATTTACGATAATTCATTCACAGTGTCAGCTGCGCGGGAATGGAACCGTACCCCTAGTAGTGTCAGAGACTTGACAAAGTTACGGTCTTTTCGCCAGGCTGCTCAAAAATTATTCTAGAACATTGTTTTATCTATTGTATTTAATTATTCGTGTATACGCCATTTCACTTTTCGATAGAAAAGATTTTATTGGATGAGCGTAGCGAGCGAAGCGAGTGAAGCGAAGACTTCAATTTCACTGACCCCCCAAAAAATTTAGCTCGGGTGTTTTTTTTTTTTTTTTTTTTTTTTTTGTTTGTTTGTTTTTCCGTCTGTTTGTTCGCTCTCTACCGGGCAAACGGCATATGCGATCTTGATGAAAATTTGACACGACCTTCGTTTTCTCTGAACTTAGGCTTGCCACGTTTTTGGGTACAATCGAAGAAATATTTCTCATGAATATCGTACTTTTACGATTTTTTTCAATTTTTTTCGCGATATTTTCGTGACATTTGGGCCAATTCTGACCAAACGGGTTAGGCTACAACGTTCATATTTCACATGGACATTAAGGTAATGGTGATGTATTGCTTTCTGAAAGAAAAAGTTGAAAAAGTTAGCCAGAATCCATAGAAATAAAGCTTTTAATATACGTTTTTTGACTTTTTGTGCGATATTTTCGTGCCATTTGGGCCAATTCTGACCAAACGGGTGGGGCTACAACGTTCATATTATACATGGACATTAAGGTTATGGTTATGTAGTACCTTTTGAAAGAAAAAGTGGAAAAATTTAGCCAGAATCCATAGAAATAAAGCTTTTAATACAAGTTTTTTACGGTAAATAATACCAATTGACAAGAAACAAAAGAAACTTGACAACATTCACCTTCAATGCGTAGGCAGCAAAACAAAGCACTTGCAAAAGTAAAGATATCCCACGCAAACTAAAACCTTTAAAAAGCTCATCCATCAACGCAGCGGGACTTTAGCGTTTTCCTAGTTGTTTAAATGAATTGTAGTCTAGTTGTATTTAAAGTGTAATCAAATAATGAAAAATTTCTGTATCATCATATGAATTAATTATAATTTCCGTATATTATATGTTGTTCTTTCAATTAATTTAATCAAACAATTTGCAATCGTAATGTATTAAAAAGAGACAATTAGGTAATTCCTATTTAATTTATAATGTATTATTATCATATTAGTTTTATTATTATATTTTATTATGATTTTATTAGTATTATTATCATGCTGAATATCTTCTTGTAAAAGTTTTGTTTTCACTTTTCACCAGAGAGTGCATCAAAGTGCATCTAAAAATTGGTTTAGTTTAAATAATTTATAATTTTATGAAGTAGTTTCATGGTTCAAAAGATTTTTAGTGTAATATTTGATAAATGTTCTATTATTTATGTCGTTTTGTGAAACATATTGTATTTTGAAGGATGTATTACTATTATGAAGCTGGTTAGATGTAAGAAAAGGCCTCATGGCCTTAATCTTGCCAGCATAAATAAAACCTCAATCAATCAATCAATCACTCGAACAAACACTGCCATCCTGGCTTATTACGCGAATTTATCACTCGGACTGTGTCGCAACGCGCACTTGGTAAAGCACCTGTACACTCAATTGGATACCAAACACTAGTGAGCGAGCCCCGTTCGCTCTCGAGGTCGGCTCGCTTCCCTCGACATCGCTGTAACTGTACAGCCCTGGACGACCATGTTGGTCCCTATTTTTCAATTTTTGAAACCTAAAAGTTACATATTTTTCAAATTTACATAATCAATAATTTTCAAGTTCTACATAATTTTTGCATAATTTACATGTCTATGTAAATTAAGCTTGTCCTAATAGGAAAGCTAGTGGTTATGGCTAAGGTCATGTGGGAATAGCCTAGGCTTGTGCGATAAGTCTAAAAGTGGCTAATGGTCAGCAATGTTATTTGCTGTACCAACGGGGTGAATTTTGTGTGTCTAAATCTGTGCAAAACGAGGTAGGCTTCAATCGGTATGCGGGCTAGCAGCCTGGATCGGCCGAGTGAAATAGTTGGTTTCACCAGTAGTCGACCAATCAGCGATCGGAACGGGGTGGATGTGGCCAGGGACAATGGTCTACGTCATCACCTAGGCCAGCAGAGCAGGGCGTTTTTGAGACGAAGCGCACGGAGTGCATCGTCCACTGAGATTCAAGCCTTCAGACGAGCAAGTCGTTTCCAAAGAATCTTCCGAGTGCGGCCTATCAAGCAGGCGAAGCAGGCATTTTAGGGCAATGGAACCACACGCCTCTCCACGTATAAGAGAGCGGTTTCAGGTGCTAGTTTTGCGGTTTTGATTTAGATTCAACTCATTTAACACCATTTCGGTAAATCGGGAGTGTTTTAAGCCACCCACCAGTATGTGGTAGCTATCATACGACCGACGCCACCGGGCAGTCGACGACACCAGCTAGACAATGGACATTCTACTTAAAAGTTCACAGTTTTCATTAGTCCGGGAGTGGCAATCTTTATGCAACTAAATGAATATCCCTGAGTTGAGGGCATTTTGCACGTCGAACTATAATTTGTACACCACGTGGTCCAGTCGTGGCTAGGCATCTAATCAACCAAATCATCATTTAATTAGTACCAATTTCAACGTGAATATATCTTGCCTACCCTGTCTACATACTGAGTAAGTACATTTCTACATTTACACTTCGAGGTCCACCCAGGACGCCAAGATGGGAAGCAGGTCAATCCGCCACTGCGGAATTCGCCCTGAGGGTCCGAGGCGCCTACAGCGCGCATAAACCGCCATCGAACGTGCCAAGTAGAGGGCAACGTCCCACCCCACTTCACTACAGTACCGGTATCGTAACTCAAGATAACGTTGACTACTAACTTTGGTCGATTTAGAGTAAGACTTATTGTATCAATTTATGTAATGTTCACGGTAATTTAATATTCAAATCTTTGCTTTGGATCCAAGCTTTCACACTAATTGCATCTTTTCATTCATTTGTTTGCATAACTTAGAATCATTAAAGCAACCTTTTTGATATCCGAATTAATCACTTTCAATTCATTAGGGGCATGCTAACGACCTTCAATCCCAAGTCATTTCACAACCTCAACATTTCAATTAATGCACGGCCTTCAGCTCGTCACATATTGCTGACGCATAAGCTTTTTGTTTAGTCATAGTGGTAACTTTAAGAACGTGTGGACCACCCAGCTGTTCCGAGGACGTGGGACTCCAGCGGCGAGGCTCACCACTAGCGCACTGGGTAAGGTTGGGTACATTCCTAAACGGGGAATCGTGCTCAACAGGTCACCGGTTCACTGTCATCACCACTTATGTCTACCATGTTTTGCTAGGATACTGTATTTATTTGTGTTTTCCCGACGTATGAGAGGGCCTCCCCCTGAGTTAGTTAGGAGTGCTTATCTTAGGTTAATTTGCATAGTCGTAGCCGTGGAGCAGCATAGGCCTAACCCCGAGAGGGTCTATGTTTGCATAATTACCAATAATCCGGTCGATACTTCGAAGGTTAGGATACAGGTACGGTCTGTTCCGAACTATAGGTACATAAATCACTAATCGAGTGAAATTGCGAGTGTTAGGGCTACAGTAGGGTATCAGTAGAGCCTGTACTTAGGACTTTTCGTTCCGGTAGCTTAGAACTCGGGGGTTATTTTAGGTGTTTCGTTTCAGTGGCACCCGGTACGTGGGGCTTTTTGTAGTCACCGAGGTTGCATTTCGTTTCATCGCAAACAACAGGTTGCGCCGCACTACTGGACAATACTCATCTCTGATTGGTCAGCGCTCGGCGTCTCGCCGCCTGAACCAATCCCCGATAGCATCATCTCTCTCCAGATTGCAGCCGCTAGTTGTACACAGATATTTCTAACGGAACAAGTGCACAGCGTTGCAACATTTGCAACCCTTGCTTGTCACATTTACTTCGCACACATCCACCTCATTGGTGCATACGAATCTCCCGCTTGGAATCGAGTCGAAAAGTTGGATTCTGAGAACTGGGCTGACAAAGTTTCATCCGAAACATCGCCAAAGCAGCTCTCTTACCAGCCAAGGTCAGGCACGGACTAGCAGGAGGTGCTGGGGTGCGATCGCACCCCGGGCTTTTGACATTCCGGGCCCCTGTGGAACATTTGTACACACTACACTTGCAGTTTCAGCCAAAATATATATGATTGTGTATTTGTTTACTGCGAAAAAGAGTTGCCGAACAAAATACATTAGATAATATTAACGATGACTTATGGGGTGCCTTTTAGGCAGCTCTTCAAAAGAAAATGGTTGTTCAGTGTTCTCACTTTTCACTTTTCAGTAGGAACTAGTGACTGTCATGTATAGCTAATTGACTTTCTGGCCGCCGCGCTACGAGAAGAAATTTCGATGTGATTGCAAGTGTCGCTGCTCACAGGTTCTAGGTCCTAACTTACCGTCCCACAGTGGATCATCAATAATCGCGGATAGGCCTTCTAACCTTGACTTGAACCTACTGTTTACAAACGTGCTATTCTTATCTCGGGGTTTTTGCATACGTTCATAACGGGTCTTGAAACAAGAGGTAGGTTTTACAATTAACACGAATTTTATGCGTTCTAAGCACGGGAAGGGAAAATCTAGCCCTAGCAAAACAAACACACAAACATGTACAGTGGCGGAGCGATGACACAACAACATACAACTTCTGCCCTCGCGGGTCAAGAAGAGGTACCTGAACCTGGCACGCTAGTGTTGAGCCGTTCCGGATCCAGGGGTTGCACACGTCCGGTGGTTGCTCGACGTTCCTGCTTGTCCTGTACTAGTTGCTACTTAAGAGTTAGATAGTTGAAACGGCTGAAGGCTTAGAATTGACTTAAAAAAAGGAGGATTTCAGGATGTTCATGCTAACTCAGTGAGTAAAA
Source organism: Sweltsa coloradensis (assembly GCA_024449915.1). Lineage (NCBI taxonomy): Eukaryota > Metazoa > Arthropoda > Insecta > Plecoptera > Chloroperlidae > Sweltsa > Sweltsa coloradensis. Next base: position 280,105 of record JAMZAV010002433.1, on the reverse strand, counting down.
GAATTTAAAAATCAGTGGCATTATATTGTAACGATTGTGAAATACTAACTACTGACATCCAGTTTTGATAGTTTAGGTTGGATCCAACTCATGCAAAGATAAGAAAACATAATAAATAATACCCTGTTACAGAATCCTTAAGAATAGGTCTTATTATAATACGAAGATTCGTAGCCTATCGTTGTTCGTAGAGGGGGAGGGGGAGGACGTCGCCATCTTGGAAGTGCCTTGCACGGGAGCGGCCGGGGAGAGGGGTGGCCGACGGTAGATCTCTGCTACGGAAGGGCCCTGTGTCCGCGCTTGCCGTGGTATCGGGGTCACGTGATCGTGAACTGGCCGATTTACCGACCTTCCTAAGAGACTGCCTGGGCCCTCAGACGAACTCGAAGTTCTCTGGGTCTCGAACAATTGGGGGGGATTGCAACTTAGGGATTATGTATCTTACTTGTGTAGAGTAGCGGATGTCCAACGGTGATGTAGATGTGACCCAGGTAGTCCCACGTGGCTGGACATACCAAGTCAACTTACTTTGAAATGACCGGAAAACCTTGAAATGCTTTTACTACACTCGCATGTCACTCCGTATGGTGTAGATATAAGAATTTACCATAGTAATTGCGATGTCGTCGTTATTCGCGCATGGCTATTGAACACTCGCCATGTGGCTAGCACGTTACTCGGCTATCACGAAGATTGCTAATATGAACTTGAATAACATGATTATATACGCGAGACGTAGCTCGACCTCAGCAGGAGGTACAGGCCCATCTTGGGATTACTCCCCACTTTTGCGAAAATACCCATGCTTTCAAAAACACTGGTTAAAAGATGCACTCTACTTGCAGTCAACCGTCGTCTTCTCTGGTGATGTGCGTAGTGGACGATTCCTTGCTCGGAACACACGCACACTTGCTTCTACTACTTCCGTTGGTTTCACACTCTGCCCTGTGATTGGGTCTCACCACCCGCGCACTTTAAACTAAGGGCTGTTATTGGTCTAGGGGTTGCCTACGTATTTCCGTTTTCTAGACGAGAATTCGACTCCACTCGCATTTTTACTGCCTAGTTGGCTCGGGCATCGTCTGCGCTTGCCATTGGTCGAGGCCGCGACGAAGACCAGTGAAGCGAGAGGATGTGTCGGCTAGGCTTCACATTCCTGAGCCGAAAACACCACAACTTGCTGTGACAAACTCAACTTCCAGCCCTCGCTACTGCAGGCTGGCTCGGAAATCCCGTTACCTCTATTACCTAACCCAAAAACATCGGTGAAATAAACCAAATACATTGACTCTCAGCTGCACTTGCACAACTAGAGTGGCTACTGAAATATTACTTGTGATCTGTGACATCACATAAATGTGCACGCAATATGCCAATTTACTTAACCAATTAAATGCCTTAACTGTTACAATTAAACCTTATCATAGGCAAATATATTAAAATAAAAATGAAAAATTCTCCGGCTGAGGGCCTAAATGAGACTTGCACAGGCCGTGCGGTTACACAAGTATTTTGGTTTTGGTTTGCCAGTTCCAACTAGCAAGGGGATGGCGTTGGGTGGGGGTGGGGGGGGGGGCAGCCGGCGCCGGCGGGGGGATGTAGAAGTAGTACCGTGAATCGTCTCGTTACAGCTTACGCTTACACATTATTATTGGAAAGTTATGCATGATTCAATCAAAATGTCCAGTATACACTCATCCCCCAAGCTCGCATTTTGCGAGTGTCAATTTGGTACTTGCGAGTTACATTATTGGATGTAAGGCTTTCTCAAATATAATTTTTGCGAGATTTGAATTGCGAGCTCGGGTAGTGTTACTTAGTTGGCGCCTGTTAATCGCGTCCTAAAATAGCGTTTTAGGCCATAAAATATAACGAACCACCCAAAAATTTTTCACCTTCGGCGAAATTGCCTCCGGCAGCTGGGGCTTTGCCCCAGACCCCTGCTTTACTACGCGACCTCATACGGGCCCTACTACATGCCAGCATTCCCGGCCTTTTCGGCCTGGCCAAGGTCACGTGAAATTTAACCCAGCAAGAATTATGCCCCTGTTTAGGACACAATCCCTGGCTCATAGGCTTATTTTATCATATTGAAACAATATTATATTGACAATAAACTATCATTGAAGATGATCACCACTCATTGGCTAATTCATTTACATATTATTATGGAAATTAATTAATACAAATTTTATTTAGGGCAGAGGGCAAAGCGGTCTGTTACAGTTACCCCTACTACTTTTACTTGGACTTAGGCCCCTAAGCAAAGTACAAAGTTACCCACAAGTATCGACAGCATACATCTGTCCTTAAAATTAAAATTTTTCTTTTATATAACGGAATTCCACATTCACATATTATATAGGGGTAGTTAGGGCAAGGTGGACCTCGTCCAATTTATTAAAATACTCCTGGCACATCCATGGAACTACCTTCCCCAAGTACAAAAATAAAGAGAAAAACGACCCAAGGTGGTCACACAACAGAACCAATAGACTGGTTACCGACAGACCTGGGTAGTAACGTAACGGAAGTAACGCGTTACTGTAACGAAATTACTTTTTTCAGTAACGAGCCACTAATTTAATTACAATTTTCTCAATGTAACGGAAGAGTAATTTCACTACTTTTATCATTGTAATTTGGTGTTAGTAACGCGTTACTTTTGCCGCGCGGCCTGCGCCTTTGTGTAAAAAAATATCAGTCACTGGGCCAGTGCGCCTGCTGCCTTTCTACGTATCGCCCGCTTGAACAATGTGCATGTGCATGCAGCATTTCCGACATTCCGTAGGTCTGATCGAGAGATTTCGAGTCCCGAGTTTTTATTTCAGAATCTAGCCATGTTTACTTTTGGTAATTCCGCCTATGACAAGCGCCGTTGATGACGTAATTATCTACTTGACATCAAACATTCAAGTCTGTGTCAAATAAATCGATAGTCGAATTGTTACACTTGTAGTGTAGTTACAACATTTCGCCGATAAATGTCACCCGCGTAATCAATAATATCATATACTATACATCTATACGTCGATATCTACAATATCTCTGTGATAGGCCTCCGCTGGTTTTGAAGTGTGGGCGTGGATAACACCCTGTCTCAGACGGTTGAGACCTGCCATCGGCAGACAAAGCACTTGCGTCATACCCGTCCGCATGTCAGATACATTTTAAATTAAAAAGTAATTTTTGAAAGTAATTTCACTACTTTTTTCATAAAAAGTAACGTAATTTCATTACTTTCTTGGAAAAGTAACTAAATAGTAATTTAGTTACATTTTGGCTGAAGTAATGAGTAATGTAATTTCATTACTTTTCAAAAGTAACTTACTTAGGTCTGGTTACCGAGTATAATTCACTCCCGGGAATTCATATGGAAGTCCAAGCGTGAATTAAACATCTATACTTGATAAGAAACAAAAGTGGTTTCTCCACTGTACATCCGACGGTACGCCACTGTCACCCGCGTAACATCGGCTAAGCGAGATGCGCCCGGCGGCCGCATGCCTACCGCGCCACACCCCTCTGGCAGCACTCCGGCCGTCAGTACTCTTGTCATTGCATTGCCTTCGCACATCTGGCGCTAAGCAGCGCTGAGCTTGCTTCTACTCCTACTTGTAAGCACCTGAGCTAGCGACGAAGAGCAACACTCTCGAACCCGGGACTCGAACCTCGGTGTTCGCAACAAAACAAGGTGAAACATCACCACTACTTCACTTCGCAAAGTGAGTTAGCCTAGCGTAGTACTGTCTACAGACGCTTCCTAGCGTTTACTAATTACACGCGCCTATTTAGCGACTTACAACAAAATTACAAATTGAAACTTAGATAGCACTTGGTTACAAACGGACTAGAACGACAAAACATGGGCGATGCCCCAAAAACAGGAAAACAAAATTATAGATTCGTTACCGATAAAGTTAGGTACCGCACGTGGCCTACGGGTGGCTAAAACTATGCAAACACGGATACGGATAATTAAACGCTAATGAGGCGACACACACAAAATAAAACATATTGAACAGGGTAGGAACAACTCTCCGCGTATAAATGGCGATTATTACAATAGGTTGTGACGTAGCAAAAATAAACGTAAACTCAACAATAAAACTCTCCAACTCCAAACACACCCGTAGTGCTAATCCAAAGGTTACTAGAACCTGCAAGTTGCCTGGCGTCGGCAAACCACAATACTCAGAGGGCTAAAAAGGCTACCAGATCCTACAATAGTGCATACGTAAATACCCTAAACTGAAGGTTGACTGGTTCGAGATGAAACAATCACGCTAAGCGCGCACTGCCTCCGTTCCCAGCCCGGTACGGTCTCGAAACCAACGCAGCATGTCTTGTGGATGGGTGCGTGCAGCTCTGGCACGGGGGTGCTGATTAACGCAGGATGGTTAACTTAAATACCACATAGGTGTCGGTGTCGGACACGTAGTCCACTTCTCCTTGAGTTCTTGGTACAACCTTGGTTGACACAGCTTCCGTCACAACTTGACTGAGTTCCAGTCAAACACATGCGCAATCCTAGCGCCAAACACGCCGGTCCTTATGACCCTAGCGCGAGTCCATCTACCCCTGCGTGCAACATCTTGCAAACACTGTTCCTCTGTGCGCCCGTCTGACGACACGTGGCTGCCTGTGCTTCCGATCGTTTGCTCGCCTTCCCCTCACTTGCCGTCTTGTTGCTGGTAGGGTGTAGCGCCTAGCTACCCCTCCTTTCACTTTCATTCCACCTCGGTGCGATCTTCCAGCTGAGCTTCGCAGCTGTTTCTCTGCTAGCTTCTTTCCGTGCGCCGTTACACCCACCTGGCTACAGGTTCGACTCCCTGCGCCATGCTTCCTGCGCTTCTCTCCACCGAACTCTTGCGCTCTGAGATTACGAATCTCACACTTAGTTATGCACAAACAAGAAGACTTTCGCGTCGAAATAGAACAATAAACAACTAGCTTAAGACAACATTTACATACGCTCCCGATTATTAGCTACACTAAGCTCGTCGCGCTACTAGACAAAATTAACATGACATTTATGTACGCTCTCGCGATTTATAAAGATACATAAATTTACGCCTACGCATGAGGCCCGGATGGCACTTTTACATGGTATTTACGCAAATTACTAATATTAAACACGCCTTTCACCACACCCTTGTCGTCCGTTAGCTCGTAGGCATTTTACCACCGGCGATAGCAGTGATCGAGAAAGGTCCAATGTACAACAAGAAGAGTTTCTTGGCCTCTTTGTTTGCTAGGTTGGACACGTTGAGGTCCTTCAGTAGCACCAAGTCTCCCACTGAGAACACCGTGCTGGCAGGGTGATTCTTCTCGTGTCTCTTCTTCCTCCGCTCTGCTTGTTTATCCAAGCGCGCTTTAGCCAAAGCGTTCTTCATTTCTACGGTCACTTCGCTCAACTCGGCTTCGAGATACTTGAACAGCTTAGCTACCCCTCTCGCTGGCAGGCTCTTGTGATGCAGTTCATGGGATGTGAACCCCGTACTTTCGTGGATTGTGCTGTTTAGACAGTATTCTAGCTTAGGCACCATCTTTACCCAGCCTGCATGGTTGTCATGACAATACGCTCACAAGAAACGTCCGATCTCCCGCATTACCCTCTCACTCAGGTTTGACTGGGGGTGCCTGATTGACGAGTGGTTCGTACAGACACTGTGTGATTCCAACGCCTCGTACCATACTCTTGACGTATATTGCGTCCCGTGTTTGCTTAGAATGCCCCGAGGACAGGCAACGTTCTTGACGTAGTGTTCAAACTTCGCGACACATGCCTTTGCTGTGGCATTCCTGAGTACGTTACAGCGAGACGTACGTTTGAGACAAATCCACGATACTAGTATATATCGCCCAGCTGCGAATCCTTTGGCAAGGTGCCAAACATGTCTGTGGCTGTGAGTACTGCACACTCTAAGCGGTATGATCGCTGGTAAACTCCATGTAGGCTGCAGTTAGCGTGTTTGACTTCTGACACAAGTCACACGTAGGCATGTGTTTACGCACTGATCGAGACATTCCCTTCCAATAGAAACTCTCCTGAAGCGCTGCTAGACACTTGTTTGCGCAAAGTGACCTAGCTCCTGATGGATAGCCCAAGTGACTTCCTCGACTAAGCTAGCAGGTACACATACTTTCCACGTTCGCGGTCGCGGTCCAGGTTGTGGCTGGTGGTACAACACAGAGTCTACACCTGGTACTGTGCGCGAGCGACGGCTCCATGCTAGCGGCTAGCTCTTGGACTATTTTCCGAACCGTTCATCTCTTGTTGATAGTCGGCTATCTTTTTCACTTGGCCTTTAGGGCGGGATCGACGGACAGGTCGATCTTGGCGATTACCAACTCCTTCTCCGGCTTATGGACTCTACAAGCTCGCCGCGTCGTCTCGTGGATATCGGCTCAACACATCCGCAACATGATCTCTCTTTCCCAGGCGCAATGCCTATCTTGAGGTCATATTCTTGAATGGCGAGGATCCATCGTGTGAGTCTGTTCGACAATAGGCGACATTGCATGATGAAGGTCAAGGCCTTGTGATCGTGATCACTGTGATGTTTCTTAGATCCATGTACGAAGATGCGGAATTTATTTAAGCGTGCACTATTCCGAGAATTCTTTTTCCGCGGTGAAATAGTTTAGCTCGGCTCCCTGAGCAGCCTGGAGGTCATGGAGATGACCTGCACGTCTCCATTCTCGTCCGTACTGGAACAGTTGTCCACCTACACCATGATCACTTGCGTCGCATTGTATGTAGAAAGGTTGGTCGTACTAGGGTAGGCCAACCTACCGTTTTCTACGAACAGCTTTTTCACGCCTGCGAAAGCTTCGCTCAGTTTCTCTAATCCATTTCCAGCGCACTCCCTTGCGTACATCGCCTGTAGGTGTACTACGGGGTACTATAGTTGGCATTGAACCTTCTATAATAATTGCACAGACCTAAGAAGGCCTTTAATTGGCGGGCGTTCTTCGGTGTGGGCCAATCCTGTATTACAGTTAACTCTCGGTCCGGGGACACCCCTGTCGGTGATAGTACGTGACCGAGAAAAGGTACTTGATCCCTAGCGAACAGCGATTTATAGAAGTTTAGTTTGGCGCCTGTCTCTCTACAGCGAAGAAAGATCTGTCTCAGATGTCCTTTATGTTCCCCAAGGCTTCCAGATGAGACCACGAGGTCGTCTACATACGGTTTCGTGAACGCGCGTACCTCCTCGCCCAATACACGATCCATGGCCCGGGTAAAGACACCCACTGACGTACTTAGACCAAAGGGGAGTACCGTGAACTGGTATGTCCTTTGATTGTACCGGAAGGCCGTGTACTGTCTACTCTCTGGAGTTAGCGGGACCTGCCAATAGCTAACAGTCATGTCGAGGGAACTTAGGTATTTTACATTTTGGAATTGTTGAAGAAGTTCCTCTGGAACGTGGGGACATTCTCTGTCTGGGATTAGGTTGGCATTTCATTGCCTTGCGTCAAGGCACAGGCGCACTGTCTTGTCCTTCTTAACCACTACAACAAGCGGGTTCACGTACGGACTAGACGCCCTCTCGATGACGCCCCAGGACAGCATCTTGCTTAATTGTTCTTCAACAGCGGCTCTATGGGCATAAGGCAGTGGTGGTCCCCATGTGAAAAAATGTGAAAAATGTGAAAAATTAGACACTGTGAAAACCTGTGAAAAAAGTGCCACTTTTTGCTATTTGTGTGAAAAAATGTGAAAAATCAACCAGTAAATATCAAATGATCCTTTAATACTAATCAAATTTTCATCATTACAAATTTTAAATACTCTAGCCTAACTGTTATTATGTACATATGCCTATTTTGCCTCAACGCTGCATTATGGATTTTAAATTTACCGCTTCTGGCTACTCATTGCCTTCTGATTTCCTATCATCTCATCGCATCCCAATACTCGTTTAATAAGTAAAAACATAATAACCGTGTGGTAATAATGTGATGATATAAGGAAAATTTGTGTGAAAAAGTGTGAATAACTTCATTTTCTAGATGTGTAAAAATGTGAAAAATTGCAATTTTCAAATGTGAAAAATATGTGAAATTTCACAAATGGCTGGGACCACCCCTGATAAGGCACTGGATACGTTTTCTCAAAGAAGTTCGATTCGGACTTGACGCTAATCTTATGCTCATAGCAGTTGATAGTCCCTGGCCTTGTGGAGAAGACGTCCCGAAACTCAACTAATAATTCGATAAGTTCATCTTGCTGTTCTCTTGTTAGATGCCCGTGTTTTCGAATTTCAGTTACGAAATTAATTAATAAAAATTTTATTTAGGGCAGAGGGCAAAGCGGTCTGTTACAGTACTATATAACTTCCAACAGTTTCACGTTATAAATGATCCAACACCACATAAGTACCGATGAATCCTGAAGCTATACTAAAACTAAAGTCCTAATAAATGTTCCAACACCACATTAATACCAGTAAGCAGTGTTGGGGAAGGAACTTTTAAAAAAAACGCGTTCTCGTGAACGCGTTCTTTTTTTGTGAACTTTTCAGTGAACTTACTCCTTTTTTTAATGAATAAAACTTGAATTTTTAAAAAGTTCTTTTTGAGAACGAACTTTTTCAGTTTAAGAAAGTTCATTTGAAGTTCTTTCCATGCGCCCGAGCAGCCGTCGACTCGCCGCCGTCGACGCTTAAAGACAATAAAAAATCGTTGTTCCATCCTAGGCTACGTTGACGCACGTTCAGCTGTTTATGACAAGGTCACGTACGATTCACGAAGTTAAAACGTGCCACCACCAACTAATTCGGGAAAAAAAATTGGTAGTCTAAAATTCCCCCGTCTGGGCCCGGGTAGAATTGGCCCAGAGCATGGCTCTGCTAATCGTAAAAGGCGATTAAAAGAGAAAAAGCCCCACCTCGCAAAACATCAGCTAGTATGAAGGGTAGTATTTTACTCCCCGAAATAGAGGCAGCTCTGGCAATCGTCGTCGGGGACCTTGTCCCCCTTCCCTTGCGACCCCTCGACGATGATGACGATATGACACCCCCCGAACGATGACGAAGACAATGACGACCGCGACGTGAGAACCCCCCTTTCCTCCCTTTACCCGTGGCTGGTTCTGACCAGCATGGGCACCTCCTCTCTCCTCCCCCCCCCCCCTTAGGTTGACGCGTCCTAAATCCAAATAAACAAAAAGAAGCCTAAAATGCTATCTGCCATAATTTACAAGCTGGTTGACGAGAAAGTAGTACATTTATCAACACGATCAAGACAGCTTAACACTTTCGTAAGACTCAAACTCGCGAGTAGTTTGGTAATCGAAAACCCCTTATGTTTTTCCTCGTGTTTTTCTTTATTTTACGCAAGCTTTAAAAAAATAGATATTTTTTTTACAAAAAAACTTTTAAAAGAACTTAGTTCATATTTTAGACGAACTTGAACTTTTCAAATTTTAGGTTTTTTAAAAAAACTTGAACTTTTTAAAAGTTCATTATTTGAGCTGTGAACTGAACCTTTTAAAAAGTTCATTTTAAAAAGAAAAATGACCCAACCTGCCAGTAAATCCTAAAACCATCATCATTTTCCATCGTCGTTTCCCGCTTCTGGCAGGGTCAGCTTGGTTTAGCAAAAACAATTTTCCACTTTCTTTCTATCCTCCCACAATCAAAAAAGCTCCTTTCCCCCAACACTGGAAAGGGGAAACCGGGAGAAATAAAAATTTGGGGAAAATAATCAAAACACGAAATTATAAGGCGTGACAATTTGTACAAACTTGAAATTAAACATACTCTTAATCTTTATAAATATCTAGCGCCCAAAACACAAGGGGCTAATTTTGGGGGGACCGAGGACCCAAAAATGGTAAAAAACAACTCTGAACTTAAAAAATTTAAAAGGCTATATAGGTAACTGAGAAGTTTCGAACGTGGAATACACTTGTGTAGGTATACATCAAAGCAGAGAGAGAGAGAGAGAGAGAATGGTGAGCTGCGCGCAATGAAACAGAATATGAGCAGTGTCCAAGACCAACTTCAAACAAACCGCCAATTACTGCACCGCAAACCTTTTGAAGAAAAACCCCTTTTAAATAAAATTTAAATAAAAAAAAATGGCAGCCAAGCTCTCCTTCAAAAGTCTTCGGCTGTGAATGCTGTTTTCGATAATTTCTTCTGTTGACGAGCACCATAGCTAACCATTTTCGTGGTAAAAAAAGTAAAAATTTTAAATTCAAAATCATAAGAAAATTGCTTGGCCATTGACTTTTTAGAGTTCCCGTAATGAACCAAATTCAACGGCCAAGCAATTTTTTAATGATTTTGAGTTAAAAAATTTTACTTTATGGTTGGCTTGGGGGCTCGTCAAAACAAAAATTTTTTACTTCTTTTTAATCAAAAAGGGAAAAGAATGAAAAGCTTGGCTCCTTTTTATCCCCCTTCTCACCAAAGTTTTGAAGGAAAGCTTGGCTAACATTTTTTTTTACAATTTTTTTGATTTTTTAATTTTTTTTAAGGCTCATTAAATAATTTTAACCCTTTTAAATCAAATTTCTAAACCCAACATTTTTACATTTATAATAGTACTGCGTTCCCCCCGGGCAAGGGAAACCCCATGGCCCTCATTATGCCAATAGGGCTAATGATAAAGCCCCCTTTGGGGTCGACAATTATGCACTCAAAATTTTTCCCCCATTAGGGCCTTGCCCAAGTGGGGAAAAGTTTCGGACCCTGGGGCACTCTGGTTAAAAAAGCCTAATGCCCCAACATGGTTCACTTCCTTTTTAGGGCACCCTAAAATTTAAATTTTTTAGTGTTTTGTTTTTACTTGCGAACTTTTAAAAAAGGGGGTTTCCTAAAAAAGGGCAAAAAAACAAATGAAATTTTCCCAAAGACCTTTTTTCCGGGGGGGGGGGGGAGTACTTCCAACACACGTCGGCCCATTTCCTAGAAAAAAATTGTTCCCCTGGTGAGTCGTGAGGAACCGGGACACCATTTACCATTTAAAAGGGTTTAAGTGTCTTAGACTTATGGGTTGGCTGAGGGCCTTGTAAAAAAAAGGAGGTAAAAAGTGGTACGATGAAGGCTCCTGGGCGACTAAACTCTACACAGATTGAAGATTGGAATTCTATTATGAAATTGAGTTAGATATTTTATTTTTAAAAGAGTTGATTGGGGTTGTACTTCTTTTTTGGGTTAGGGGGACAAAATTCTAGGGCTAAACATGTAATTTAGGTTATTTACTAATTGAAAAGAATCCGATGGGAGGGGGCTGACTTTTTTAAAAGGTTTAAAATGGGGTGCCCTTTCTTAAAGGTCGATTGGTTGATCTCGTCTTTGTTAAGGAAGGTGTAAGGTAATTTCTGCGGCTTAAATGTCTTAACTCTTCAGCGTAGAAATTCCAATCTTTTTATCGTGGGAACCATTGTTTTCCCTTTCCCTTATTTTACATACAATACTCATTTAATATCGTCTTTTTTCCCGGTTCTTTAAAAATATGGAGGGCTCTTAGTATTTTTTCCCCTATGGGGTTAACATTCCTATCGACCATGTTTAGCTAAAGGGGTTTTTTTTATTTTTTTTAGGGAGTGCCGACTCCCGAGGTGAAAATAAAAATGTTTAAACAGGTCAAATAGAGGTAACATTTTGGGGGGGGGCTGGCAAGGTGAGTTAAAAAGCTTTGGGAATTACTATGACAAATTTCCCAAAATTTGATGGGGGTCAATGACTTTTTTTTATAGGCTTTGATTTTACGGGGGGTAGAGATCTTAGGAGAATCGGCTTGACTGAAAATCGCAGGAGAGGGGTAAGTCTTAGGGAGAAAAGTAATTTCATGAAAAAATATTGCAATGAGATAATGATTCCCGAAAGGTGTGTAAATACGAATCAATCTAACTATTAATACTATTTTAACTCTCGGATGTGGCGGAACCATTTTTTTCCAGCAAGCTTTTTCTCCGCCAAGTAGCGTGATAAACGCGTACTTTTTGGACGCTCCTCCACGAAAAAGTCGACATTTTCGAAAAAAAATACCCGCGCCCCGAAAAAAATTTCTTCCGGGTAAAAAAGTCAAAATGCAAAAAACTCTTTTTTGACATTTTTTTGTACTCAGGGTTGCCGCCCCCAAAAGTTGCTACCACCAAACGTCGAGGGGTTCCTACGCGTTCGAAATAATTACGGTCAAGCAACGGAAAGGGTTTCTGGGCCGACTATCATATTTGGGGGCCGGGCGGCGATAAAAAATTTGGATTTTGAAACGAAAAAATTTTATAAAAACCATATATTACTTGAGCTTTCCCCGTTTTTTCGTTTTTTTTTTTAAAACGTGAAAACATTAACAAAACTGGGGGCCTATGGAAACCTTTTCGAAAATTTTCTTTCTTTTTTTTAGGGGACATTGTTTGGTTTTCCCCGGGTTGGTTCCAAATTTTGGGAATTTTTGGGTTTAGGGAAAAAACCCCAAGTTTGCCAATTAAAAAACCCAATGAATTGGGAAACAAGATTAAAAAAAAATTGGTCCCCTCTTCTTTTTAAAAAGGGGCGAAAACAAATCCCAAAGTTGGACTTTTAAAAATTTTTGACTGCAATTTAAAAAAATAAAAAAAACGCTTCCCTAGGTTAATTTTCGCTAACCAGGGATATTTATGTAAGAAATGATGAAAAATTTTAAAAAAATTGTTTGGAAAACCTTTTTTCAACCCCGGGGTCAGTAGATGCTTCGAACACATTCGGGCCACTTTTTTACAGTTGGTTTTTTTATTTAAAAACGAAAAGCAGGTCAAAATTTTTTCTAAAAAATTCACGGGATGGTTTTTTTAAAGGGATCCTCGACCTTTTTCGATAATGTGATACCAAACTACCCCTTTTTTAGCTTTGTATATTGTTAGGGGGCCCCCAAAAATTTACATGCGTGCCCTTTTGGCATCAAAAAATCATAATTATTTTATCTCCGGTTGCCGCGCCCAAAAGTAGGCTTTGCACCCGAACGCCCACGTCGGGCGCGTTTGGAATCTTTCCGGTACAAACACCGTTAGGGGTTTTAGGGCCTTACAATACTTTTGCCGGGGCGACGATGAACTTTTGAAATGCGCTAATTTTGGAAAAAATTAAAATTGCTGCTGAAATAAAAAATTTAAAAAAATCCTAATTTTCCAAAATTCACTTTAGCGTGTGTGAAATGCCCGTGCGGGTTAACGTGGGGGGTCCAGACCGCAAAAAATTTTTACCTTTTCTTTTTTTTGGACATTGTTTGGATTTTCCTTTTTTCCTTTTTTTTTTTAATTTTTTTGATGAGTGTAGAGCCACGAGGTTTTACAATTCTGAAAGCCAATGAAATAGCGAACGGGGTAAAAAAAAATTGCCCCCCAATTTTTTTTCCAATTGCGCTGGAAAAAAACGCAAAGTTAAAGAAATTTGAAAAATTTTAAAAAAATTAAAATTTTGGTTTTCCTTTGTTTGATTTTTAAGACCAATCTCTTAAAGTAGCGCAATATAAAGGAATTTAATAAAAATTTGGTTTTTAGAAACCCGGGGTTTGAACCCCGGTTAGGGCGAAGCCTTTGAGCCGTCCGGGGCACTTTTTTTATAGTTAAATTTTTTCATTCAAGGTCACCAAAAACACGGGGAAATATTTTTTGTAAAATTCCGAACAGCAAAAACCCCTGTATCCGACTTAAGGAATTGTCATACCAAAAACCCCCGCATTTGGTTTCTTTGAAGGGTAGACTGGAGGAGACAAAATTGCAGTGCTGGGGCCGGTTTTTCATTGAAAAAAAAACATTCTTTTACACATGCTCTTTTTGTGCCCCATTTTGCTTTTATGTCCCCACCATTAACTGTCATTAATTTTTTTCAAGATCAAAATTTCAAAAAAAATTACTTCGACTCCAATTTCGAATGTCCTGAGCGCCAAAAACGGCACTCAAACGTGGTTTGTAAAACAAGGGCCCATAAAAAACGTCATTTCTCGTTGCATCAAATGAAAAACGTCATTTAAAAGAATATCCCCTTTAAGATTGACTACCTTTTTTGGGTTATAAAATACGTCAAAAGGTTGGCGAAACGGCCAAAAACTCTCAAACCCTTCGTTTCAGATCCTAGCCGCAAAAAAACCACATTAAAATTTTTTCTATTCTCTCAGTGTATTTTTTTTCGCAAATTTTACTGCACAAAATATAAAAAATATATTGCGTTCGAAATTGCAAGAGGGTCCCAACAGAACAAACCAATTTAGTAGGGGGGGTCTGATTGGGGAACTATTTTTAATTCCAGTTGATGTCCCTAAAAACTCTAACAAATGACATGCCATCGTAAAATCTGACATAGAACGTTTAACAAACATTTCTCCCCCATTTTACACAAAAAGGGGTAAAATGATCAATTTTTGAAATCTTTTGAACCGTACTTTGAGGCGGCGAAAACGTCCGGCGGCGTACCGAAAGTGTCCCGGGAAAAAAAAATTTGTCCCAGGACTTCGGGTAAACGCAAACGTTCCCGCAAAATACCGATCGCGGCCGTACGCGACCGTTCGCGATTTTTTCGCTCAACAGGGTTTTTAAATACGAGGGATTCCGAGTACGAGGTTTTTTTCCCCCCCTCCCCGTACGGCTTCAAGCCGCGCCTAGCGGCGCTTGTCGTGCTAATGAAAACAACAATAGAACAAAATAGTATAATGATTGACCACAAGTTTTAAAGCTGCTGCAGATTGACGCGTCATGCCTTATTGACATACAAAACAATTGAAATAGGCCATCACTTTCATACCTATTTTAATAAAATTATTTAAAAAAAAAAAAGGGCCTATCCTAAGTGTATAGTAGATAAATATATATAGGCCTACTCCGATTGCGTTTACATTGTAAAACTATGTAGAAAACGTGCAAAACAAGTGTAGGGCTATAATTTGCTAGAAGCTCTTTTGATTTTTAGATATCAAGTAAATTATTGAAATTATTAGTATTGGTGGGCAACATTTTCTTGGCAAAATATCATCGATCTTCATCATTTAACATTATTTGATACACTTGTTTCTGTTTTTAATAGTTTAACAGTGTGGTTTGTTCTTTTCGAGCTAATATCATCAAATAATCTCAATTATTTGTTGTAATTAAAAATGCCATTAAATTCCCGTTTTTAATAAAGCCGATCCCCAAAACTTACGAATTTTACTAATCAAATACGCGGCCGATATGACATAACCAACAATGTTTTCGCAAATGATCAGAAATGTAACAAAAATCAAGTTGAACCTAGCTGAATATAAAGCGCCCGCCGTAAGCAGCTCGCCACTATCACCGATCGGTCGGACATGTTGCGTTTTAGTGCTGCCATCTATCTTTGCTTGGAAACGCGTACCTATAGTAAACTTGCAAATAATAATGTAAGCCTAAATAAAATAACAAAAGTATATTGTCTTCTTTTGGATAGAGTTTAGAAAATGTTATTTTACATTAGATGTTGTTGAATGGTAAAACGTAATTACTTTGAACTAATTGATTAATTAATTATCACAGTAAATTTATAGTTTGTGTGCTTATTATGAACTGTAGCTTAAAACAATAATCTTTACAATGCTTGTTTTGGGATAAATTTTGTTGATATATCATATCATATCATATTGCTGAACTTGATTGCGTTGAACTCTACAATTAAAATAATAAGGTGAATAAGTGCGCTTACCATAATTAATATATCAATGAAATGAGATTATATCATGCACATCTTACCAGAACTGGCTAATATCATGCTTATTTGGCTCTAATTGTAGAAGTGTACACTCTGTTGAAAGGGAAAAAATCCAAAAATTAATAAAAATTATTTAAATTAATATTCTATTCTATTCATTCCACTATCCACTATACTTGAAAAGTAACCTTGTCTAGAATACGATATCTTGTGTTAGACTAAAACGTTGAAATAATTGTCATGTTTGACCAGGGGTAAGATTTTGAATTTAATACCCAGAATTCACAATATTAATTAACTTGATCAATCTAATTAGTAGTAAGTTCCTTTTATAACCCAAAAAATTAACTACTCATATTCTAATTTGGCCTAAGTGACCATAGCTTATTTGTGGAAATGTTAGTCCATAACAAATAAAACATTTTTTTTTGTTTTATTAATTTTGAATCATTATAGGCCTAATATATGCAAATTAGATATTATTTGGACACATTAAATTTTTCAAACATTTTAGTGGTTAATGTATGAAAAAGGACGATTTCTGTTGCAATTTGTTTTTTTCGGATCTCTTCCGCTGTAAGTACTGAAACACGAAATAACTTGAAGCAATCTGTGGCATTTAGAATTAGAAATTTGGGTATTCTCAAACATAGCGTCTAACAAAATGCGAAATCTACTTGCAACCCATAGTATAAAGATATTCTTTGAATCCTTCGGGCTATGCCTGCGACCTAATTAAAAGGCTTCTCTGAGCAACAGACACCACTAAATTACCCCCAGTGCGAGGCTGGCGCCTAGCTAGTACCTCCCCTCCAACGGCTCTTCCAAGCAGTTCAGTTTCTGGCCGCGCTACATCAGCAAAGCGCTAGTAGTAATCACTGTCGCATCACATTTCTGTGAGTAACGTAAGATAAAAATATCGTTACTTTTAATTTAAATTTTTTTAAAGATAATGCCAAGTTGTTAGGCTTTACGTGAACAATGTTAGATAATGAGATAAAACTACATACCATTGTTCAATTGTCCGCAATACGCATTCAAAATGTAGAAGTTAGATTTTTTTTTTTGGGTTTCCCATCACTTTTTTAAAAAAATTTTCTGATTTTAAACCCTAGACCGTTAAAAGTTGTAGGTTGCCTGAATTTTTTGAAGGCCAAACAAAAAAAATAATACGAAAAAATTCTGAGCCCAAGTCGCGCATGCACTTTGAAAAGGCTTCTCGAAAATACTTTTAAAAGTAACGTGAATGAAACTAGTTTCTTTTGGGGAACGTTCAGTTTCTTTTTTAAAAAAAAGGAAACAGGAACTTGGATCTTTCCTTTTTAGGCAGATGGGACGTAGGGCCCTAACTTAACTTTACAAAGTTCCCTTTTTGGGGAATGTGCCCAAGATGATTATATAATTGACATCTAGAGTATTTGTCTTTATGGCTGCCAACATTCACCTAGAAGTTTTATCTGAAAAAAAAGTCGTGATGTATTTCAATAGCCAGTATGTTGCCAATTCGGGCGGTGGCCCTCGAACGTATGTTAAAAAAGCCGGGCTCTTTTCTTGACATTGATCGACTTTAGCTGAACCCAAATTTTTTTCTGCTCGGTTTTTTATTCCAACCTTGTGGAGTGCGCACCGCACAGTAACGAATTTTTTAACAAGGGGGGGTGGGGGTGTCGTAGCCCAACTGGGGGCAAAATGATTGATAAAACGTAAACCCTTTATATCAAATCAAAATCCCCGATTGAAGGATTACTATCAATTAAATGTGTAGGCCCCAGGCCTAATATTAACATTACATTATTCATATCATCAATCACAAAATTTATCATATATCCGTGATTTTTCATATATTTAAAATTTACTATTCGGCACCAAAAAAACAACAGCGCGGCCCCGTGGCAGAAAAGTAGAACCCCGGCAGTAGTGATCACTCAGGTAGACAACGGCAAATAACGGGGAAGAACGTGTTTGATGAACTAAAAAGTTGAGTTTTTGGCTAACGTTTTGTTTTACGGATGTTTTAACGTTTGAAATAAAATAAAGAAAAATTTGTGTTGGGTTTTCACAAAAAACAAATTTTTAAAAAAAGAAGGGGGGTGTAAATGCACCATAAAGTAGACACCTGACGCAAGGGTTATGTCTCGAAAGGTTAAGCATTGGCCTACATTTTTCTTTTAAAATAAACTCTTTACACTTAATAACAACTTTTAAATTATGGATCTCAATTTAAATTTTGGTGAAACCCATTCTTAATAAAAAAATTATTCTTACATTAAGTCCAGGGATTAAAGTCCCAAAACATATTTTAGTCAAGACAGTGTGGTGTCACCCCTGAGTTTTTTCCCCTTTTGTTTGATTTGATTTATATTCATTTTTGTTTATTTCTAAAAATTATTGTTTTTTACCCCTCACCGACACTCATAATAAATAGCGTTTTACAATTTCAGACAATAATTTTAATTCATGCTTTGCCAATAGGCTATCACAAACCCTTCCCAATTGTTACACATACAGGCCTACATGCACATAGGCCTTGTGACTTCACCCCCCTTGGCCCTACCACCTTAGCCCACGTGGTCTAATTCCCCATGAAGTCACGTCGCAACCTTTTACCGACCCACCTTGCCCCAAGGACCCGACCAGGGCCCAGAGTGTGATTTATCGTGACTCCAATTGGGGGCCCCTTTAGTGGGGGGGGTGTAGGTGAAAGGGCCCGTCCTAACTCTATGCCGACTCGCCAAAAAAGCCCCAGCTTGCTCGCGGAGAGATGAGACAACATGAACCGGAACACAAAATGCAATAGAAAACACAACAACGCAACACAACAACCAAAAACACAACAACCAGATTTGTACCGACAGTGCAACCCAGCACGGTCCAGTACACTACCCACTGGGGGTAGGGAACCTTAGACCATATAGAGGGTAGACAGAGCGCGCGCGTATACCTGCCGTTGCAGCGGTTGAAGCCGAGCTGGAACAAAGAGAGTGAGAGAGAGGAGCGATTCTCGGAAGCCGGTCTGGGCAAGAAGCGCGTAGTGCCATTTAAACATACAGTAATTTCGCGTACTAGAAGTAGTGGAATTCTTAATACTCGAGGAATGTGATGTTTGAAAACAATGCATTATGCATATTTATTTGTTGGGACACCACGTCAAATAATTTTATAATTTATTTTATCCTTATTCCGAAAGAAATTTAATTCTATGTGTTTGTCGGGAATATGCCACATTTAAACACCATCGAACCCAACATCACAAAACCCCATGTCTACTACATGTTTTGATTTACGGGGAAATATTATTGTTTTAAGGTTTTTAGATTGTATATTTACCCATACTAAAATAGGCATTTTACTATAGGGATTGTATTTTTTTTGTACTATGGCATTGCTAGATCGTATTTGTAAATTGGATTGAACATTGTTTTATTATCATTTTTATGACATCTCAAACATGACAACCATTGCAATAGTGTGTGGTCACATTGGTTAATAACATTTAACTTTAAATTTTTTCTAAAGAAGAAATCGAACAGGCCTACAAACAGATAGTCTTAAAAATACAAAATCTATCGAAAACCCAAGATGACAATGGAACCCTTTACAAATGGGGTGACGCAGAATGGTTGAATGAATCAAGCAATATTAGAATGGAATGTTAACACTTAATATTTTTCGGTAAAGATGAAAATTTTGTAGGCCTATTATGCAAGTGATGTTGTTTGTTGAGGAAAATGATTGGGAGGGAGTAGGGGTGCATCAGATGTTCCCATTTCCAAAATCACTCAGTTATAGTTTTGGTTTTAGTAGGGCCTACAAATAATAGTTCTGTAAAGAACATGGCTCTGCACTTTTTGAAAAGATATTCAGTAAAAAGGTGCAAATTGTAGGCCTGCAAGTGAAGATGATTGTTAAGGAAAAGGTTTGGAGGGGGGGGGGGGGAGGGGGGAGAGGATAGGTACTTTGGTTAGCCCCATTTCCAAAATCACTCTTGTTATTATTTGGATTTAGTATAGCTTCAACAAAAGCTCTGTATTCTGTAAAGAAAAAGTTGTCCGCACTTTTTGAAGGGATATTTGATAAAGGTTTTACTTTCTTAAAAGGATTACATTAATGATTATTATGATTTATGAAAAAAGTTGTGGGGATGATGTAAAAATAATTTTTATAACACAACAAACTCGAATAGTATTTATCAAATTTTCAAAAAGGCCTGCTACAGACATGCACAATATAATTCCATATCACTTTATTGAGGCCTAAGAGGCAACATTTTGGATTTAGGCATGTTAAAAGTTCACAACATAACAATGCAAATGGATATGGAATGATATTTTGCATGTACAATAGTAAGCTGTTAAAAATGATTAAACAACAATCACTGCATAAATATTACATTTTTTTTACTTCTTATTCACATCATTAATATATCAAATGTATGACGGGAAATATACCTTAGTCATAATGTAAAATTTCTCACCTTAATTTGAATATTCCTCATAAACAGTAGGATGTTCTTAAATTACAAATACCCTACCAGCATGTAACCACCCCAAACTAAAGCACCAAATCACCTTCAAGAGCCATTAAATACCAGTAAAGTAAGGCAAAGCTCATGACAGGTCATGTGCTCTCTCAGGACTATGTTGACTTGAAATGCACATTTGGTTGAAAAAAATAGGCTTTATTGAATATAACATATACCAATTATCTAGGGCAATAGTGTACTACATTATAAAAAATGAATTGAGTAAAATTCTAACACGTGGAATGAAAATCCACATTGTTTTCCAGCTCTTGAAAGTACAGCCAAACGCAGCGCAAGAGTTCACCATCTTCAATGTTTGCCCAGAAACTAGTTCTTGGGAACTGGCCCGCGGTCGGCTTCACGAAAATTGCCGAGCTATCCGTCTACCCCCTATATGGTCTAAGTAGGGAACCCACCTTAAGGCAGCTAGCGGCGAGCCACGCCGTCGCTGGCCCGCTCCAAGCTCGTTCAGGGGCCCCAGGCACGCTGCTAAAAGTAGGTAAAAACCCCCCCGAGAAGCGGCGTGGCGGGACGAGGGTCCTTGCAAAAACACTACCCCTATGAGTTGGGAAAAGCAGGGGGCAAAATGCCTATGAAGGAAAAGCTGTGTATTTTTTTAGTGGACAGTGGCGGCTCGTGGGGTTTAAAATAGGCAGGGCACAATATTTTTGGGGGACTTGCGGGGGGCTACAAGGGGTCTGGGGCGAACCCCCGCCGCCGGGGGGAAAAAATTTTGGCATATATTTAGCTCCAAGACAGCCTTTACAGCGATTTAGAAAGGGGAAAACTTACTCATAACACAAAAAATTTTTTCAATTTTTTTTAGGGCGAAACAAAGTTGCCCCCCTGGGCTAGAGCCTAGTTACCAAATGGTTAATAGGGGCCCGGGCAAAAATCATTATCATTTAAAACTGGTTTTTTCTATATTTTTGCCCTTTGCTTAAAGAAAAAGAAGATAATAGCAGCACATGCAAAGAGCCTGTAAATAAGTTGTACTTTTCTTTTTTTGGACACGGCGAATTTCCATTACCCGCACAACGCAGCCAGCGCGAACATGTTTCCTTACAACAGCTCTGGGCCGCAAAAATATCCCCATCCTGCCGGATTTCCCAACGCTTATTGCGAGGCAACGTTCGGTATTTGAATAAGACTGACTGGCAGGCGCACCCTGGGCGCAACTTCGTCTACCCCGTAGAAGGCTCACTCGAGTCAAGCGTTTTTCGTGTTTCCTTACCCGCGCGCGCTACATTGAAAATACAAATATTTGATTTTATGTAAATGTGTACCACGACGTCTACAACTCGTATATGTGAGTGATTGTTGGCGGGAAGAGTAGGAGGGGCACATGCCCCAATGCCCTTATGGTAGAGCCGCCTCTGTAGTGGACTTTACTGGCTCAAAACAATGAATTTAAATTACAACAATGAAGTTAGGTTTCAAGTGAAGTTAATGATCGGATCCGAATTTAGGCAAAAGAAAAATACATACATGAGAACCAGGGTTACAATAAATAAAATAAACACCAATGCTCTATCACCCAAGCCCTCTCTGTCTACTACAAAGTGATCCGTTCCTTGGTCTTGAGTGAAGGAGGGGGGGGAAAAGATGTGGTCCAAGCGGACGCGCTCCTGCGCGAAGGAGGCCTACCACGGGGACGGCGCCAGTGGCGGACCCGGCCCTGGCGTTATGTTTCCCTTTCTGGGCTATCGCCCGAATGTTTAATCAGCTTCCCAAAACCCCAGATGTTCTGTAGGGGAGAGATCCCCTTTGGCTGGCACGTGGTTTTTACTCCCCACGTGGTCTTATACTTTATTGGCACTAACACGTGCCCCCTATCTCGACACCGCAAACCCCAATCCAAAGAGGGGAAAATATAAATTTGATGTGAGTCACTCCCCGAAACTCTGTATTTGTTTAGAATTACCGTGCACTCGCCGGGTCGCTTTGTTAGACTACTGTTGTGGGTTTCCCCCCTTTACATAGGGTCCCAAAAACGCGTCGGTTTTTCGCCCGAAAAGTTTCAAAAAAAATGATAAAAAGAGGTTGCAAAAGACCAACCCCCTAGCCCAGTGGGCCCACCCCTGATAACGGAGGCCACGCCCATGATGGCTCTCGCAGGGAGGGACCCCACGTGGCACTAAAACGTGCCCCCTCGGCCTGACCCGCCCGGGTTTCCCAAAGCGGACCCACTGTGACGAGGGGAGCCCCTTGCCCCTCGCCTCGCCCCGGGGTTTCCCCGGCCCTGCCATCCGGCCCCCGGGTCTCTCTGGAACTGCATTGTCACCCTTCTTAATTAAAAACTTCCGCGGGTCTTTCCCGGGTTTCGCGATTCGTTGACTACAAACTTGCGAAAATACACATTTCCGTTGGTTTGTCACCAAGTTGCCATTTATGCTTGCCGCATTCCACAACCCTTGCTCGCTGCCGTCGAAAGTTGAAGCCAACGCATTTTTCCAGGACTTTCCGTATTTAAATGGGGTGACGTCATTTCTGGGCCACTCTGGTAAACCCGAAACCAAAAAATGCCCTGGGTCCAAACTTCACATTCCACACTTTAAACCCTAAGGTTGGCCTTTGCATCCCTAGTGCAGATTCACATGCTTGAACAAGTTAGAAAAATTGACTTAAGGCCTTAAAAAAATTTTGAAACCCCACATGATATAAAATACATAGATAGTTTTAAAACGTGAAAAATATAAAAATACAAGGGGTGGGGCTGAAAAACGTTACAGTGCCCCCCTAACTCCATGACATCTTGACCTCCCCCAGTGCCCTAAAGTTGACATGTAGTTAAACACACAAAAAAACTCCCGGGCACATGCCGGGCAAAATTGAAATTTTTCACAATTCCCAGTGCAACAGCTTTTGAGTGCGTCCACAACGGCAATTTTGTCGCAACCAGAAAATTAAAAAATCTTGGGGAGATTCTATGTTCCCGGGGGAAAAATTCAAAATGACTTTACAATTAGTACTGTTTTACACAAAAACCCAAAAGAAAACAGAAACCCTACAGGTTACACTAACTCTAAAACTGGGGCCCAAACCCACCCCCCAGGAGTAGGTGCAAAACCTATAGTGTTCCCGGGTGTCTCAAGGAGCCCCCTTCCCCCTGCTCCGCTACGCCTCTCCGGCTACTCCAAGTAGTGCGGAAGGCCAGCGCCAACGCCCTCACCAGCCGGTGCGCTCCAGCGACAGTGACGTCCACTAGCACGCCTGACGTGCCACGCCTCCCTGTCAGTACACCCTGGCCCGTACGCTCGCCCTCTCTCTCTCTAGGCGCTACGCCCACTCTCACCCGGACCGGACGAACCAAACTCGACGGGCGTGGAACGGCCGATTTTCCACCCCCGCCTCGCGACGAGCCCCGGCGCTTCTTCTTCACAAAAGTGCTGCGTCGACGCAGCGGGGGTTACTGCTTCTACGCACTGAACATTTTCCCCAAATAACGCTTTCCCGAGGAAGTACACGAAACACTCCGTCGCACTAGACGGCTTCTAACCAAAGTACACGACGCGCGCTGCGCCTATTTAACTCTCAACTAAAAACAATTACATTTAGGTTCCCCGCAGAGGATTTAAAAAAAACGCTTTTGAGCCTACACGCCCGCAGGCAATTACAATTCATTTAGGTTCCCGCAGAGGATTTTAAAAACGCTACTCTGACCCCTACACCCCACGCAGGAAATTAAAATTTACATTTAGAAAACACTCCTGAACAAACACAAGAACAAACCACTGCCCCAGGACACCAAAACTCCCCGCGTAACTACTGACGTTACTCAATCGAGGACACGGCCCACTCGAAAAAACCCCCACGGGCACAAACAAAACAAAAGCCCCATCCGTAAACCCTTGGTTGACCGAAATATTTAAAAAAAGGTCGACCAAGCGCAATAAAAACTTTGCTCACCCCCAACCAAAAGAGTTCTTAACTCGGGGACGTTTTACTTGACTACACACCAAAAAAAACAAACAACTTACCCGCGTGGGAATAAACGGGGCCTAACTGAAACCCGAACTAACGCGGTGGGCAGGGTGGTAACCCCCAAACAACAACAACAGTACTACTCCACGGTCCACACAGGACTCTAAACACATCAAGGCACGGTCACGACTCAGCGGGGCCCGGGCAAAAAGGCCACTCTTGTGCTCTCCTCTTCAGCAACACCCCAGCCACCCAAAAATCGCCCGGTGGGGGGCTGTTCTACACGCACAAGGACCCAATGACCCCTAAGTCCACGGGGTCCCGGCCTCCATCAAGTAGTGGGCTACCTCCATTTTTGCCCCGTCCTCCGACTGGTGACAAACTGTTTTTCCCTCGCAGGCGTAGTCCCAAGTCCTCCCAGCTTACTTCGTGGTCTCCGGCGAGCAAACTCTTTTTCGCTTAGGGGTGCATGTGCGCTGCGTTCCCAAATCGCAACTCCGGTCAGTGACCCGCGCTGGTTACTTCCTCGTCGATCGGCTGCCTGACTCATCGCCGCACGAAGGCTCGTATTTTGGTGATGCTCTCCAGCGTCGCTCTCGTCTACCCGTTCGGTTGGGCCCCACTTCTCTACCAGCCCTCCCTCTCTCGATGCGTCACGCACAGATTTGACGTGGGCGGCCCGGGGTTCGATCCTCCTGTCAACTACGCGTCTACTCTTTTTAGCACTAAGTTTTTCTGTACAACGAACGCTCACTACGCGTGGCTTCTGTACATATTTTTTGAGGTTAATCATTGTACCCCCCTTTTCACGTTCCCTTTGTTCCCAAAGTCGATGTCATCGAACCCCCCGCAGATCAGCCGTCGTGGTTTTCCACTTCATGCTAAAAACGAGTGACGGGTGGACGACCCGTGGTTCACCATCAGTGTCGTTTGGGAAAGCACATAGTAACTCGATTTTTGTAGCACCAGTCACCCTAAGATCAACTTGCGGACGAGACCGTCACCACAGCAATTTATCTCCAATATCTGACATCGATACACAGCTCCGGGTACACCCTGCTTATGACTCTCTTACTGCGCCTTTCGTGGCGCCTACTGGTCACCCTATACTGGCAGGATAAGTAACTTGGGTTTTTTTTAGACGCAGCTCCTCGAAGAGACCTGGGAAAAATACACTTTATTTTCGCTTCCCGTGTCGAGAAGGGCGGTAAAACACCGTACCATTTTCCCCCACTGCGCACTCTAGCATGGGGGGAAAGAGCTTCTTCCCTTCTCCGTTTTCATCGCTTCCGCCAAAGTTTTCCTATTACGGCGGGAAAAAAACCGTGTTCACACTTAGGGGATAGTCTCATCGTCGGGCACTGGGGGTTCCCGACCGCCCTAGTGGTTTCCCCGTCCCCCCCTTTAGAGCTGGCAGTCCGCCGCTTGCCGTTCCCCTAGTATAGCCTGAGATTGCATCTTTGCTGTGTGGCGCCCTTTTTTCCTCTCGCGTGGTGCGCCTGGCCGGGCGCGGTAGCTCTCGGGCTCTCTCGTCCGTCACCGCCCCCGCCTCGTGCTCGCACTGGTCCGGTGCGCGCGCTGCATGCCACCACTGTCGCCACCTCCGTGTCCTGTTTTGTTCGAACCTCGGTTGCGGTACCGGTCCCTATATTGAACGGCCCATTCGGTAAAACCCCTTTTTTCGACGAGTAGGGGGGTTTTTGCCTTCCCCATAGTCTCGCTAGCGGGTTTTTATTTTCTCCAAGATAGCCAACTTTAGATTTTACTTTCCATCTGCACACATATGCTAACTAGTTTTGATGGAGAGTCATCGGATCGTATAAAACGGCGCTGTGACGGCCTCTCGGAAGTGACCACGTAGATTGGGCGCGAGTATGTGGTGTTATGGGGTAGGTCAGATAATTTTCAGTTTGAGAGTCTACTGCAGAGGGGGACATAAGCCCAGCCCTGGTCCATATTTCCCCTTTCAGATTACTGCCTTGCGTCCCTGCTCGACACCCCCCAGTACTTTTCTAGTAGGGTTCCTTTTAGACTTCGGAAGTCAATTAGGTCGATCTCCCTGAGCAGGTGAGTAGGTCCGGTACAACACTGATGCTAGATTGAGCTTCGGCTCCCGCCACAGATGTCACGAAACGCTTCTCCAAAATGTTTTGAAACTCTTGCGGGGGGCATCCCTGCCTTGGTTTGTTGAAAATATTTTCCCCCTCTCTCTAATTCTCGCTGAATATTTTCCTGTTTGGCGTAGAGTGTCGTCCAACACCGGGTGCCGATTCCCTTCCTGTCTTGCACTCGCTGTACCGCCCCCAAGAGCTCCTGTCCACCGTGCGACGCGACTTCTAACTCCGCCCTTGGCCCCGTCCGTCGGTCGTGCCCACTGTCCCCGCTCCGACTGCGCTCCCTACCTTCACTGGCTATTTGGCGTCCTACTGCGTCCAGTCTTTCGTTAGGCTGTCCACGTTGCTGGCTATTGCGCTACGCTAAACCGCGTCTCCGTGTGGTAGACGCACACCATTCTCCCTCCTGACAGGGCGCGTTGTGGTAACTCCAGCTGATCGGTGGGGGTTTTTCCCCTCGTCTTACCAAGGGATTTATCGCATTTTTCCACACGGACATTATTTTCAAAGTGGGTGACTATCCCCCGCTGCTTTCTGCCAACTTTTCTACTGACCTGACTACTTGGTCTACTGCTTTCCTAGGCCCGTCGCCTGTACTTCCAAGTTGTCCCTTGTACTACAGCCTGAGCCTTTTTTTTGTTTTCTTATTTGCTCGTAATACTGCCGCTCTTTCGTATTGGGGCGCCAAGTCCATGGGCCCCCCAACGTGGGCCTCCGCTCCGCGTTGCTTTCGCGTACCTTCTTTTTTCGCGCTTCGCCTCCCCCCTTCAACTTTTTCCAGCACGGAAAAAAACCCCCCAGCACTCTTGTAGCATGTGTCTGCTCCGCGCACACCCCGTTAGGTTTTCCCCTAGCTGCGCCTGTGATGTACCGGTGCCCTCTAGACACGCCCCGGCTCGGCTCCCCTGCTCTCGTTCTCAGACTCCACCGGGTCTCAACTCTCCGGGTTTCCGCCCCGATTCACCCTTTAAGGAAAAAATCCCGTAGCACTTTCCCGTTCCCCTGCTCGGTTTCGGTAATACACCCCCCCTGGTTCTACAAACATGGGGCCGGTACCTCTACTTTTTTTTTACCCCTCGATTTGCGGCTGCCCCCTCTTGTCCGCTGATGAACAAAATCAATTCGCGCCTACTTGATCTACTCTCGCGTTTGGGGGACTATCCAGCTCCTCCTACGTTTGATTACTGCCCTTTACCGTACGTCTCGGGTCGTGATGACGATGGGGAGGTCCACCTCGGCCCCCGCTTTGGGGGCCACTTTTTGACTTCGCGTCCAAAGTGGTCCCCAACAATCTAAACGTACACCCCGGGACGTGGGACCCAAATCGAGCCCCCAGTTCGGCGCCCCTTTGTGACTTCGCGACCAACGTGTCCGTCCTAGTCTCGGTTCGTGGGGAAACGTGCCCCCCGTTGGGGCCACTTGTGATTCACCCTCCCAGGCCCTACACCTTTCGCCCTACGTGGTCTAATTCGCCTAGAAGTACGTCGCAACCTTTTTCCGACACCACCTTGGGGCCCCAAGGACCCCCAACCCGCCCCGAGTGTATTCACTGTGACTCCCAATTGGGGCCACTTTTGGTCGGGGGTGGTGTAGGTGAAAGGGCACCCCTCCTAACTCTAGCCTCTCGCCAACCTGCCCTAACTTTGCTCGCGGGGAGAGAGAACTAACATGAACCCAGAGACACAAAATGCAATAGAAAAAAACAACAAAGCAAAACAACAACCAAAAACACAACAAAAAGAGGGACCCAAGTGCAACCCAGCACGGGCCAGTACACTACCCACTGGGGGTAGGGAACCCCCCTTATCAGGGACGCTACGGGGCCCGCCGTCGCTGGCCGCTCCAAGCTCGTTAGGGGCCCCAGGGACTGCTGCTAAAAGTAGGTCACCACCCGGGGAAACGGGGTGGCGTGGACTGAGGGTCCTTGCAAAAACACTACGCTAGAGTTGAGGGGAAACGGGGGCAAACATGCACTATGAATGAAAAGCTGTGTACTTTTTGTGGACTTTTCTGGGGCAAAACAAGAATTTAATTACAACAATGAAGTTAGGGTTTTAAGTGAATTAATGATCGGATCCGAATTTAGGCAAAGAAAAATACATACGAATACCAGGGTTACAAAAAGATAAAGTAAACACCAATGCTTACTCATCCAAGTCCTCTCTGTTCACTACAAAATCCATCCTGTTCCTTGGTCTTGAGTTAAAAGGGGGGGGGAAAAAAGTGGTCGCAAGGTCGACGCGCTCCTGCGCGTGGGAGGCTAGCCTACGGGGACGGCGTCCATGGCGGACCCGGACCTGGCGTCCTATGCTTCTTTCGGGTACTCGCCCAGAAATTTTAATCTAGCTTACCCCAACCCCCCGTGTTCTCGTAGAGGGGGAGATGCCCTTGGTCTGGCATCGTGGTGTTTACTACCACGTGGTCTTATCTTTTTTGGCACAACAGTGCACCCCTATCTCGAACCCGCAAAGCCCAAACCGAAGTGGGAACTATAAACTTGATGTGAGCTCATGTCCCCCCCAACTCGTAGTTGTTTAGAAATTCCCCTGCACCGCCGGGTGTCATTTTTGACGTAGTTGTCGGGTTTCCCCTTTTCATAGGGTAACCCAAAAAAGCGTCGGTTGTCCGAAAAAGTTTCAATAAAATTTAAAAAAAAGGGTTCAAAAGACCAACCCCTAGCCCCAGTCGGCCCCCTCCGGATAGACGGAGGTCCACGACCATGATGGGCCTCGCAGGGGGGGACACCACGTGGCACTCACACGTGCACCCTGGACCGGGGCCGTCCGGGGCCAAAGCGTGACCCCCTGTGATCGAGGGGGATGCTCCCTTTCCTGCCTGCCTCGTCCGGGGGTTTTCCTCGGCCTCGCCCCTCCCCGGGCAGGTGTCTCTCTGGGGCACTGCCATTGGGCACCTTCTTAAATTAAACTTCCCCGGGTCGTTCCGGGTTCGCGATTGTCGACTACAAACTTCGGAAAATAAAATTTCCCTTGGGTTTTTTCCCAACGTTGCCATTTTTTCTTGCCGCATTCCAAAACCCCCCCCCGCTGCCGTCGAAAGTTGAAGCCAACGCACTTTTCCAGGACTTTTCCCTATTTTAAAATGGGGGACGTCACTTCTAGGCCACTCTGGTAAACCCGGGAAAACCAAAAAAATGCGCCTCGGCTCCACAAATTCACATTCCCCACTTTCAACCCTAAGGTTGGCCCTTTTCATGCCTAGATGCAGATTACATGGGTTGAACAAATTAAAAAATATGACTTTTGGGGCCCTTTAAAATATTGAAAGTCCCCATGATATGAAATACTAGAAATTTTTAAAACATGAAAAATAAAAAAACAAGGGGTGGCGAACGTTACAGCCTACATTTAATTTGTTTTGGGATGTGGGGCTACCTCAAAAATTTCACCGTAGTGCGTTTTTATCAACAAACAAAAAAAGTAGGGCTAGTATGTATAGTAATAAATTCGGAAAAATGTTTTCAAGAAAATTTTTCATAATAAAAGCCAAAATTCTGCAGCCAAGTATTTTTAGAAGTTTTGTCATGTTTTGAATAAAGCACCTTTGTCATGATTACAAATTGACAACTCCGGATTTTGTATGATGTGGCCTTATTTTTCTGACTTTTTTGGGAAAATGATGAAAATAATACAAGTTGTAATTTATTGTAATTACATTATCGCGGGAAAAACGTTTAATAGCCCTTCACTTCAGCTGTTCAGTGTTATATCAATTTGTTGCAAAGTATTTTTGATACAACAAACAACTCTTTCACTTAAAAAACTTAACATTTAAATTCAAATTTGGAATAATTCCCTTTGGGCCAATACCCCAAATTTCGGGGGCAACTTTACTTGTAGTAGAATTAAATAATAAAAAATAATCTGCTTATGAATTATTTTCTGGAATTTTTTACGCTCAAAAATAAAAATACCCAAAAATTTTGGGGTGATATTATTATAAATATTTTTCATTTCATCCCCATCCCCTCAGAAATATAGGAAAAAAAAAGGGTTTAATTTGGCTATAGTTTCCTACCTACGCAATTACGCCTACTTTGGTTGTATAAGAGCGTAACAAATGAAACCCCAGATGAAAAATACATCTATTTTAAAGCTTTGCGAGAAAGGGAAATGTTAGTGAACGACGGAAAAATCCACGAATTGTCATAAGCGGCGCGACTAACACACGTTAGCGCCAATACGCCCAGCCCGGGGAAACAATTACGCCAGCCATGTTGTGACGTAGCGCGTCGTCAGTGCTGCGATCTACATGTCGATTTGGTGCCGAATACCTACCTGTATTATATTACCCAATACTATAATTGTGTATTCATCATATTATCATTATTATTGTATATAGGCCTATATTCTAATGACTACTTATCACTATTATTGTATAGGCCTGTATTCTATTACTTCATACTATAATTATTGTGTAATAACGCATCATTATTATTGCACCCATATTCTACTACTTTGTACTATAATTATTTAATAATTAATCTATATTCTATCTTAGTCTACGGTACCTGACTGTTACAGGTTAAATTGAGTCTAATTAAATATATGTATTATGTATTTATCTATGGCAAAATCAATAAAACTATCTATCTATCTACCAATGCTACAACAAGGCACAACTGGTCTGTTGCTAATAAAAAATGTAGGCCTACTTCTTCTTATTTATATGATGTGATTGCCATTGTGCCTAAGGTACCGTAAGCAAGCTAATCAATGCAGTGGTTGTTGTTTCAGCCTTTTGGACAACAATAATGACGACAATGACAATAATGATAAAGAAAGAGAAAGAGTGTTTGCTTGAAAAACTCAAAGCAAAAATAGAACTGAGAAAGAAACGGCAAAAGAAAGAAAAGTTTGTGACGGAAGACTGCGTAATTACTGATTCCATTGTGCAAGATAGTGTTGAAGAATGTAAGGACAAAAATTGAAAATGATAAAACAACAAAAGCTGAAATCACAAACGACGTGAAGCCACTGACCCAACCACCAACCAACCACCGACCAACGAATCAAGCGACCGGAGAAACTGGACCTAAGAAGAAGAAGTCTAAGAAGAAAAAGAAATGCAAATTGTCATCAAGCGAAGAAGAAGAAGAAGAAGAAGGCGATCCAATATTTCCTCAACCGCAAAGCAACATTGTACCTGGCGAGGGTTTCACCATCCTTGGAGTCGACCATTTTGAGAAGAAACATAAAGTGAAACCGGTTCTCCCTTATTGGTTGGCGAAACCGTCAATTGTATCCGTCAACTTGCAGAAGTTGGAAAACACTGTCAATTACATCACAGGCATTGACCCAGATCTCGTGCAGAAACTCAAAGATAACAGCATCACTCATTTCTTTCCAGTTCAATGTCAGGTGATTCCATGGCTACTTTCAACATTTAATAAGCCGACCAAGTATTGGCCTAGAGATGTGTGCGTGTCGGCTCCAACTGGAAGCGGGAAAACACTGGCTTATGTGATTCCTGTCATACAGGTAACAAGACCTAGAGATAATTAGTGGAAAACCTTGAGCACTTATGAGTTCTAGGCTGATATGCTAGCCTAAGGCTTGGCCTACCATTTAAAAAATCAAGTTTAAACAGTGGGTTGCTGCTACTACTCACCGGCGGCCTTAAATCGCGTTAATGCGCACTTTATCCACAGCTTAAATCTTTACCTAGAATCTCAATTATTCAAGATAAACACATAATAAATTCAAAGTTGTTCTGAATCGGCCTTGTTGATGTTGTTGATCCGTTAGTGTTTGCGCTGTCCATACCACTGATTGCTATATTTCCTTTTTAAAATATCGATCTTTGGTTGGTTATCGCTCACTCGTCAATTGTGTCAGGGCCTACAAGGCTGGCTTGGTCGCTTTGGTTATTGTCCCCCACTGAAAATCAGTTACATGACTGAGTGGGTAGACTCTAAATACATTTTTTTTAAAATTTTATTATTTATTCAGAGCTGATCAATTTAATTTTTAGTTCTTGTACAAATATCTAGTTTCTGGTAACAAAAGAATAGCATTCACATTCATTCCAGCCCCTTAAGACTGGAATTTATGTTCTCTTTGCTTTCCCAACCGTCAACCCTTCTCCCAATCTACATTCATGAATCACATTAAGATGCGCCGCGATACAGTTTTCGTTGATTGGCTTTCAAATCCAACAATTCTTAACATAATCAAATAATTTTTTTGCGTTATGTCAATAAAGAACCATTGGGATGTTTCTATCTATCAATATTTGATTTTTAATTTTTAATTTTTTACCAAGCATATTTAGTTAATGCAGTTTTTTATACTAGATATAAATTTGGATATGATACATTCTACATTAACCTTCTCATATGAAACATCATTTTTTTTGTAGATTTTTATTTTATCTGCTAAAACCTAGGCTTTCCTAGAATAAAGCGCGTTTAGTTTCGTGGCGGGCTTGTCTACGATTCCCCTGCCGATACACTTTTGTTTTTTGGCAATCCAAGCCAGAGCTCAAGGGTCCGTGAGGGGCTAGTGAGGGAGGATGTAGATAGTGGCGTGGCAATCATTCGAATTGGTTTTGAATAGACCTACGGCGAAGCCGGTACCCCTTCTCCTAGGTTCTACAAATTGGAACTTGTTTCCCTATAAGAGTGTTACTTGTAGTTGGTAGGACCATTCTGTGATTTCTTATAAAATGTGATGAAAGGAAATTTATAAGTAGTGTTATGAAGTATATTTGTTTAGTTAGGCCAAGGTCCTCTAGATCTCCGCCACCTGGCGGAGGCTCGTCTAACTCGCTCGTGTGGTGCCACTAGGTTATGTCGTCGCAACCCGTTTCCACAATGTAGAGCAGCCGCATATGTGACATGCACGGAAATAGAGGGAATTTAAAAAATCAAAAGTGAACGCGCGCCCCTAAAACTTGACCACACAATGACGATGTAGAGGCATAAAAGAATCGCGTGGCATTTCGAGATAATAAAATTGACAACCCAATAAAAATGAAGCTAGTAATTTTGTTGTAATGTAATTAATAAAATTAAATAATATTAAATACCCTATTTATAGCTTTGGGTTTGTTATAAGTGTGATGTGTAGGATATCCATGAGCAATTTCTCTAACGATTTTGAAATCTTATTTCTAAAAGCCTGTTTCTGATAATGGAATGAGCGTAGCAAAGCGAAGCGAAGATTTCATTTTCCACTACACAGAGAACAAAATCCGGATGTTTTTTTTTCATTTTTTTTTTCGAATTTTTTGTCTGTCAACTACACGATTTCGGCTAAAACCGATACTCCAATTGCGCTTAAATTAATGGAGGCCTTCGAAATCTCTGAACTTAGACTGCAACGTTTTTTGGGAAGGGGGGGGGGGGGTGGGGGGGGGGGGGGGGGGGGGGGTTTTGAGCGCAGATCGAAAAAAATTTCTCATGAAAATCGCAATTTTACGATTTTCAATTTTAAAACTTTCTTTTCTGCGACTTATACACCTACATGCTTTATCCGATGGAAATGATTTTTCACAGAACCTTAATTTATGAAATTCATATATTGCGTGTGAAACTTGAGGCGCAATCGACAAAATTATTTCTTATGAAAATTTGCAAATTTGTGATTTTTTTATTTTTTAAAACATTCTTTGAGACATATAACACCTACATATGCTTATTTTGATTGAATAATTTTTCCAGAATCTTATTTATAGACTTTATATATTCGTGTGAAATTTTGATCGCAATCAAACAATTATTTTCTCATAAATAATTGCAATTTACGATTTAAACGGGTTTTTGATACAAAATGCTAAGGCTTTTATAATTTTCATTTATTTTTTAAAAGTGAAAGGTGTTTTTAGATTAATAAAACAATACATCTAAACATTCACTATACGGATTTTTATATTTTCGTTTTGTTTGATAAATATGATTTTTTTTTCTTTTGCATTGTTTGCAAATGTATGTTTTTTGTAACAAATCTATCTTCCCAATATTTTAATTAAAAAACTATAAATCTCATCAAGATTTGTCTATTAAATTTTTCAGAATAAGACTTCTGAGCATATCAAAAGAAATTATACACGTAACTTAATTCCTACTAAAATTATATTAAACTGTAGAAAGAATATAAAAAAAAAATGCTAGAATAAAAGGTTTTGAGATAATAGCATTAAAAGTTTATTTATGTTGGTTTTTTTTGGTAAATTTGAGTGTAAATATAGCCTAAAAGGTTCAGTTTAGTTTTATTTTTAACATGAATTCACTTGGGCCTTTTATAACCTGTTATCTAGGCTTCTTTAAAATTGACTAAAATGTTATACATAACACACTATACAGCCACTAGATTAGGCCAAATATCGAGTAGCTGGTAAGCCATTTTTCCCATGTAAAAATAAGCATACAGTGCTCAAGAAAAAAATCATTTTATGCTTTTTAGCATTATATCGGCAATAAAATAAATTTATGTATTCATTAATAAAAAAGTAAACTTACAATCAATGAAAACCAATAATAATGCAAAATTGCTGGTTTTTTCATACCATTTTCAGTGAAAATAACCCTTAAACAATTACGCTCATGCCAACAACGGCGCCTGCAAAAGCGTTTGCGAAGCTTCTAGTTTATTACGCAACATGCCTTGTGCCCAAAGCAACACATGTGATAATAATGTGTCTACACATATCATAAAAACACTAGTAAATGACGGTATTTTCAAGGTGGCGGTGTGAAAAATTACTATGTCGCCCGGGGGGGGGGGGGAATGAAATGTCGAGTTTTAAGGAAAAATGACGACATGTCCGAAACATAACCACTATATGACGTTATAGTGGTTTCATCCTGTTACTAACGTGGTATTGAAAGCTCCGTTGACAGCCTTCAGTGTTTTAGTAATAAACTCACTAAGTATGCAAAGGCGTGATACTACTAGTTACTACATTCCCGCCTCTAGAATTAAGGCAACCAAGGTGGCTTCGTAATTCGTTGCTTGCGACGACCCTACCTAGAAGTTAACGATCCTCCGCCTAGTCGGAGATCCATCAGACCTTGGTTAGGCTAGCTTATAATGACGCCTCGAACGTAAAAACTAGGATTTAAGTAATCGAAGGAAAATTCGTTTGTGTTTTTGAGTGCAAACAAGACAGTGCTTCTTGCACCAAGGGCAAGAACACCCCTCTTGAAATGGAGAGAAAACTCAACGTTACAAAAAGTGGAGTATATTATCTTATACAATCGCAGACACTTTCACGGATTGAGTATGCACACATTTGTATTTTCGGGTAGTCCGTGTGGTTTTATTTTATTTTATTCCAACGTTTCGGGCAGTTCTCCCTGCCCATCTTCAAGGAAATTAAACATAACAACAATATAAGAAAACAAACAATCCTTACTTCATAACAACACTGCAACGTAGATACGTTAGGCAAAAACTAAATGCTTAGAAACATAGGTAGGGCCTACCCTCAAATTTTGACCAAATTATACAACCATGTGGAAGCCATCACCTTATCCTATTAATGTTTAGATGACCTCAGCGTACGAGGTAGATGGCCTTCAAGGGTTCTTGTTGAGCTCTTCTTCTCTTGTCAACTCTTGAAAGGAAGGACGGGTTGCAGACATTTCCTAGGGCGAGCTTTGGGTTGAACATTACAGCTTGCAAACATTTTCCTGTGGCTGGAATCTTTTGGCATCATCCCGTGTTGTCCATGTTGTGTTTCCGTCTCCATCTTCACCGCCGTCTTCTTACAATACGGGGCACCTCATGTTTCAACATTTGGCTAGGGTTTTAGCTTCATCAAAGTTAATCCAGTGTTCCTTGTCGAAGCATGTTGGAAAAGAGCTGAGGTAGTTTCCATCGTCTAACTGCAACTCTATGTTCGTCGTGCGGACAGATAATTTGCGGTTAGTGTTCTTGTCCTACGTATGTCTTTTCGCAACCTTCCACATTGACTTTCATATGTACCATGGGCTCGTTAGGAATGGTGTCCTTAGCGTTTGCGTAACATTGCTGATATTTCCGATCCGTGCAAAAACAGTTTCTTATATTCTGCTTTTTGAGTACGGCTTATTTTAATCAGTGGTTCCCTTGGACGTAAGGCAGAAATGGCAAGTTGGCTCACACGAGGTTCGTCACTCTCCCTCACCTAGCCTACTAAAGCGTAGTGAATAATGTCTCTCCGGCCACAGCCAATATATGAGGGAGAGGGTTAACACTCTCCCTCACATAGCTCTAAAGAGTAGTGACGTAATGTCTCCTCCGGCCCAGCAGCAATATATGAGGGAGAGGGTACACTCTCCCTCACATAAGCCTACTACACCTCTTTACTTCTCTTTCTTATTTCCGCCTAAATCGTGACCTCCGACCCCTGTAACACTACAAGCGCGGGTTTTTGGCCACTAACTCGTTGAGAATAATTCCGAGACCCACGTGATCTCACTTCCGTGTCTAACAGTGCGTGGTGACAGTCCCTCCGATTCCGACGGCACATTCTATACAAGGGGAAACGAATTAATCTTGTCCTTGAATCTGACTATCTTCCCGATAATAATTCGTTCCGCGGGTTCGTAAAAAAAGTATTTACACTAGCTGGGGTTTGGTCGTTGAGTCGTCGGTTCTGTTTGGTCCCCGGGTTGACCACTACTGGTTTTCCGATAGGGTAGGCCCCCGCAGGCGTCCCGCCACTGGCCGTGTCAGAGGATATGGCCTGGGTGAATCAGCTCCCTTCGGTACCCGCGCCCAGCTCTCGCTCGTCGCCTGTCCAGGTGCGCCGTGCCGCTGACGCGGTGGTCACACTCGACTTCTACGCCTCGCTCTCTCGTGGTTCGTATGCGCGACCACGTGTTCGGTCCTGGGCGGCACGCCCCTCTATGTGTCACCAGCTGATTGTCCCTGCATTCGCTCGTTCGATCCTCGCTGAGCCTCCCTGTCATTAAACCGTTTATGCCTGGGCCCGCTTCCGTTGGAGGATGATCTTCCACACGTCGGTTATTGCTATTGTTATTACTATTAACCACGGGCTCTTTGTCGGCGTCACCGGACCCTAAGAAGTTGACCACGATCCAGGAGTGGCCTAGACCACAAAATCCTCGACAATTACGTGCGTTCCTCGGCCTATGCAATTTATATCGAACGATTCCAAAAAGGAGTTACAAGCGACTCCGTGGTTAACCTGCCAGGGCTATCTTAAAAGGGAGCGAAGTGGCTTTGGACCGAGTTCCTTAGCAGCGGACTTTTCCCAAGGCGTAAAAGGATTTGTTTATCGAACGGTGTGGCTGCATATCCACGGTACGACAGGCCGTTTGTAATTCAGTGCGACGCCAGCGATGCACGGAGTGGGCGAGACACTCTACCAGCTGGACGACGACGGTGACGTACCGTGTCTCCATGACGATCTCGACTACTGAAGAGGGGCGGAGCTGAATTACTACACGACGGAGAAGGAACTCCTCGGGATAGTCCACTGTTTTAAACAAGTTTAGAATATTCATCTATGGTTTCTAAGAATCTCACGGTATAACGGATCACAAGTCGTTACCGTTCGTCAAACAGTGCCGGCTACTGTCAAATCGACTCACAACGCTGGATCTTGGCGATCCAAGAGTTCGACTTTAAATAGAGCACTGTGGCGGGGCAAAGAAAAAACATCGTCGCCGACGTGTTGGCGATACCCGCGGAGCGAACGAAGGCTAAGTTGTGGAATTCCCGGCCCGTCAAGACAGAGAACTGATGATTGCAAAGATAGGGTTGATTGTAGACCCGGCGCTGAAAAGGCAAAGTGAAACAGATGGCCACCCATCAACAGAACGCGAGTTCTTTGGAGGATAATCGCGACGTTGCGCTGCGAGCTGGCGAACACCCGCTACACGCCAGTACAAGATTCACAATAAGGTGATGTACCTCGCCGCTAACGACACGATCGCGAGACAACCTGGAAGGTGTGCGTACCCGCGAACCTTGTGCAGGACATCGTGTGGGCGTACCACCTCGAGCTAGGTCATTTCGGTGCTACTAAATGTCTAGCCGCCCTACAAGAAGGATTCTACTGGAAGAGTATGGCAAGATCGGTGCGTCGAATACTGTCTACTTGCGACCTATGCCAGAAGTCTAAACACCCAAACGGTGCACTGCATGGGGCTTATCAGGCAGTAATTCCACTGAAAAGTGCCGCACTCACGGCTACCGATTTGTTTGGTCCACTACCGAAGGGACGTGGTGCAGCCAGATACATCCTAGTCTTTGTGGATGTTTTTTCTAAGTACGTGTCGCTATATACGCTGCGGACAGCAACAGCAAAAGCATGTGTTTGCTAAACTAGAACACTAACCTACTACGTGTCGCGTCCGGAAGCCTCCTTAGTGATCACGGAACTCAGTACAAACATCCAGGATTTGGATGATGCGACTAGAGACGCGTACATACGGGCGTACCACTCATCGATTTCGGCACCCCCAATCGAACCCAGCGAAAGGATAATGCGAGAATAGGTCGCTTTCTTGCGGCCTACCTGCCATGAGTCGCGACCAGGTTGGGTGAAAATGGTTCCGAAATCGAAGCATTGGCTGAACACCTCGTACAAAACGAAAGTACGGGCTTCACGCCATGCGAGCTGTTACCGCATGAGTTACAGAGAGGGCGTGCGAGACTCTTCGCGGTACCCGCCGGGCGAGCCCAGCGAGATTACGCCAGAGATGAAGGAAATGCTAGCCAAGGCACGGTTGGACAAGCAGGGCGAGAAACGGAGAAAGCTCCACGCGCTTCGCCCCAGGGTTGCCACTTGCGCCGACAAACCATCCATGTTGCTCGCAATCTCAGCTATCGCGTTGCGCGTTTCATTCGTCGAGTCTCGCACACCCGATTCTACACTTGACAAATAGCCTTGTTTGTCGGCTTCTGCACGGTTCCTCCTGCCTTCGCCGTCTCACATCGCATCTTGCGTTGATAGCATCAATTTCCGTGCGAATATTTAGATTCCAGCGTTTGTAGCGATTCGCGCTGCTGTTTATTATCCTTAGTTATTGATTGTGCTATCTCTCGATTTTCTTGTTGATTCTGTCGCCCTGATACGTCAGATTGTCCCGCCGAGCAATAGTAGCTGCATTGTTATTTTTACCTAGGCTGTTCTTTCCTCTTTCCTCCCACTCCTTCTCATTCTACTAGCCGCTTGTCATGGCCTCTTCCGCGTCTCGTTCTTCGCGTTGGAACATTTCGTCCCTCCTCTCGAGCATTTTGTCCCTTCTCTCGAACATTTTGTCCATACTAGCCATTATTTTGACCTCACCACGCGTCTAACGCTTCTCCACTCATACACCGGGCTATAGGGATCTCTAGGTTCCGACGTTGCCCGATGTTTCGGTTACGCGGCTCTGCCCCCTCCGATTCGACTGGGTTCTCGTCTCTGACCTCGTGTCCTGACTCATTGTTCCTCGCAAAGTTGAACAATCTCGTAGCCCCTCTACGTCTCCTTACTCATCCTCGCGTACGTATTGTGCCCCTGGTTCCGCGAATACGCTGGGTACCACAACACTGCGCCTAGCCTCGCTATCTATTTCTTTGTCCGTTGACATTGTTAACTTTTTGCTTTTCGGCATTATTCCCACTTGGTGATTCGTGTTTCACCTGTTACTTGATTCGCGGTGATTACTCGACACAACACTCTCAATCCCGGTCGCGGTGATTAATCTAGCCTCGCAGTTGGGCCGCCAATTGTCGCTGCTCACAGGTTTCTAGGTCCTAAATTACCGTCCCATGGGGGTGGATCATCAATAATCGCGGATAGGCCTTCTAACCTTGACTTGAACCTACTGTTTACAAACGTGCTATTCTTATCTCGGGGTTTTTGCATACGTTCATAACGGGTGTTGAAACAAGAAGTAGGTTTTATAGTTAACACGAAACCTATGCGTTCTACGCAACAGGGACGGGAAAATCTAGCTATCAAAACAACACACAACATGTACAGTGGCGGATCGTGACACACACAACATACAACTTCTTTCTCCCTCGGGGTCAAGAAGAGGTACTGAACCTGCACGCTATGTGTAAGACGTTCCGGAATCCAGGGGCTGCACACGTCCGGTGGTTGCTCGACGTTCCTGCTTGTCCTGTACTAGTTCTACGTTAAGAATAGATAGTTGAAACGCTGAAGGCTTAGAATAACTTTAATAGGAGGATTTCAGATGTGCATGCTAACTCAGTGATTGAACAATTTTAAAAGCAGTGGCGTATATTGTAACGATTGTGAAATGACTAAATACTGACATCCGTTTTGATACTTTAGGTTGGATCCAACTCATGCAAAGATAAGAACACATATCAATACATACCCTGGTTTACAGAATCCTTAAGAATAGGTCTTATTATAATACGAAGATTAGTAGCCTATTCGTTGGTCGTATAGGGGGGGAGGGGAGGAGGACGTCGCCCATCTTGGAAGTGCCTTGCACGGGAGGCGGCCGGGGAGAGGGTGGCCGAACGGTAGATCTCTGCTACGGAGGGCCCTGTGGTCCCCTGCGCTTGCAGGGTATCGGGTCACAGTGATCGAACTGCCGATTTACCAAACCTTCCTAGAGACTGCCTAGGCCCTCAGACGAACTCGAAGGTCTCTGGGTCCGAACAAATTGGGGGGAGTTGCAAACTTATTGGGGTTATTTATCTTACTTGTGTAGAGTAGTGGATGTCCAAACGTGATGTAGATGTGACCCTGGTAAGTCCCCACGTGGCTGGACGTACCAAGTCAACTTACTTTTGAAATGACCAGGAAAACCTTGAAACGCTCCTTACTGAACTCGCATGCACTCCGTTAGTGTAGATATAAGAATTTAACCATAGTAATTTGCGATGTCGTCGTTATTCGCGCATGGCTATTGAAACTCGCCATGTGGCTAGCACGTTACTCGGCTATCACGAAGATTACTGATATTCACTTGAAACACATGATTAAGAACTCGAGATGTAGCTCGAACCTCAGCAGGAGGTACAGACCCATCTTGGATTACGCCCGCACTTTTGCAAAAATACCATGCTTTCAAAAACACTGATTAAAAGATGCACTCTACTTGCAGTCCAACCGCGTCTTCTCTGGTGATGTCGTATGGAATAATTCCTTGCCTCGGAACACACGCACACTGCTTCTACTACTTCCGTTGTTTTTCACACTCTGCCCTGTGATTTGGTCTCACCAACACCCGCGCACTTAAACTAAGTCTTGTTATGGTCTAGGGTTGCCTACGTATTTCCGTTTCTAGACGAGAGTTTCGACTCCACTCGGCATTTTTACTGCCTTAGTTGCGCGGACATCGTCCGCAAGCTTGCCATTGGTCGAGGCCTGCGACGAAGACAGTGAGCGAGAGTTGTGTCGGCTAGGCTTCCACATTCCTGGAGCCGGGAAAACACCACACTTGCTGGGACAACCTCAACTTTCAGCCCCTCGCTACTGCAGGGTGTGTTGGAGATAACCCGTTACCTGTACTCCCTATCCCAAAAACATCGGTGAAATTAACCCAATACATTGACTCTCACTGCACTTTGCCAACTAGAGTGGCTACTGAATTATTACTTGTGATTTTGGTGACCATCACGTAAATTTGCACGTAATATGCAA
The DNA here is from genome assembly GCA_024449915.1 of Sweltsa coloradensis. Taxonomy (NCBI): domain Eukaryota; kingdom Metazoa; phylum Arthropoda; class Insecta; order Plecoptera; family Chloroperlidae; genus Sweltsa; species Sweltsa coloradensis. The sequence continues at coordinate 238,298 of JAMZAV010002433.1, read as the reverse complement.
ATTTTACTTAAACCAATTAATGCCTTAACTGTTTACACGGATTAAACGCTACATATGCACAATCTATTAAAATAAAATGAAAAATTCTCCGGCTGAGGGCCTAAATGAGACTTGCACCGGCCGTGCGGTTACACAGTTATTCTTACAAATACCAACATTTCTTCTGTTTTGGACAGTTTGGATTTGATATGAACCTTTTTCTTACATGAGAAACATTTAATTGCATTTTTACTTTTGCTGTAAAATTCAGATTAAAGGATAGCATTTTCTTCTTCTTTCATCGGCAGTCCTGAGTTTCGTTTCTTCCAGTTGATTCCTGCACATAAGTTTTGCAGGGTCCTTGTCTGTTCCATGGTCGAATCCCAAGCACTACTGAAATGCTTGTATTCCATTTCTTCTGGTAAGACTGTCATGATTTTTTGTCTGATCATGTGTCATCTATGGTTGATCCATGCGGTTTAACTTGAAAGGCAATGTTCTGAATGTGACTTATGTTTACCATCATGTCTGGGGTTTTTATCGAAATAATAGTTTGTAGAATTCTTGCAACAAAAGACATTTTTTGCTGATCTGTATCTAATAGATAAATTTTGTTTGATTAGCGACTTTACTCTATCTTACATCCAATACAAATACATACTTTATCTCAAATTATTCACATCCAAATTTAATAAATACATAACAACTACTTTATTAACCTAACAATTCCATTCTTAAATTTTAATCACAGATGTTCACTCTTTTTAGCGCTAACTAGCTTGCAAAATCAGCACATTATACTCTCGCACCTTTCCAGTATAAAATAAAGACTTTAGGCATATTTGCAATTTGAAACAATCCTCCTACAATAATACTTATTTCTAAAATTTCATTGGGTCGTTACACTTTCTAGTCCAATGTTTCCCTGCCATATCCTACTAATTTTTCTACAAGGTATTCAGGAAGTAGTCCCATTTTGCATCCATAAATATAACACATTTCCACTCATTCCTATTAAATCTCTTTATTTATCCATCCAAATTATATTTAACATATTTTTTACCGGTACGTTCACTTTTTCCACATTTTAATATTATTCTCAATACCCTTATTTGTATCACCTGTAATTTTACTAATATCAGTTTATAAATGCTTGATCGAGCACAGTTATCACAAAATGTGAAATGTGGTTTCACTATTGTGTTGTATATCATCAGTTCTTGTGTATAAGGAAACCAAATTTTTTCACTACCACCCCTGCTAAAATCCAATTTTGTTTATACGTATTATACTTACAACATATTCCAACATGGTTTTTGAAGTTAAGCTATTATCTTAAAATTTATTCCTAAATATTTGATATCTCCACAATTTCTACTATCTCGACCATTAGTATAATTTGTCTTCTTCTGCAGGCACAACCACTGTAACCCTTTTAGTTTGCCAGCACCCACAAACATCTCTTAGACTTTTTACAGTTAAGTTTCAAGCAATTTTTTTCTTCTAACCAATACATAAGTAACCTCAATTCAGCATTCATCGTATCATACATAGGCTTCTGAAAATAATAAAAATTTACTGTATCATCAGCATACACTGTAACACCAACCGAAACCTTACGACCCCTCAGGTACGCTAAGCTCTTCGTTGGATACTTTCTCTAAATAGTTAAGCTTCGAAAAATAACTTTAATAAACACAAACATACTCGTGGAAATGGGTCCGCCTATTAAAGTGAAACACGATTTTCTGATCTCACTTGGAGTAAAAATAATTAATTTTAAAACAACTGATAAGACTAAAATCACTCAAACTTGAATGATTACTCTACCTATCGTAACCTGGTAACTCAAGTCTAAAGTTACCTAACCAGTTCCATAACACACTCCTATAACTCACGCAAGACCCACCAAAATTGAGAAATCGTTCACAGCGAAGACAAACAACTCTGAAATACAACTTATAATTTTATGACTAGATCTAGGATGACATTACAACAGACAATCAAACGGTTCATAATTAAACCATAACGGGCTATATTGCATGACACAAATGAATTTCCTTCATTGACCAGGAATACATTTCACAACCTAACTATCAGTACTGATTGTCTAAAAGCGAAATGGATATCCAGTTTAAGTATCTCTGGTCTGTATGGACCACAGTAAAAGTTTCCCAAAAATTTCTGGAAATATACTTGTTAATAAAACTTATTAAATACTCATCACAAATATCATGACTCCCATCGAAACCTTATGACGTCGAAGAAGTCCGACTGTGTAATTCGTAACTTGCTGCGTATTTGTAGACGATCGTAGTCTTGTCTTGAAGATCCTGTCTTGATCGTATCCCGCTGTGATTCCTCTTGAGTTCAAAACTTTCCCTTGATAATGTTTGAGCGGTGGATAAATACGATATTTTTATCGTACCGAATAACTCAACTCCGACCGTTAGTTTTTAATGTTTCTACACCTGCCCGATTATCACATTTCCAAGGTCCAACAACCAGTTTTCCTGTATCTCACAGGGGGGGGGGGGAGGGGGTGGGGGGGTTAAACTGTCAGACGTTTCCATAAAATGTAAAACCACGCCTACTTTAATCGCTCAGTTCTGTTTTCTAACCCGTCGTTATTTCAAAGCACTTCGTTCGACGTTGCTGGCTCAGGCACTCCGGAATATTCCGAGTTCTTATGTGTTGATGTTATCTCTAAGCTCTTTGCAATTAAAATTCGCGCATTTTATTCTTCAACTAATCTGCATTTACGGATTTCGACAACCAATTTAACATAAAAACTAAGCCTGGCCATGATATCGATGGTATTAACTGTTCCTTATATGTTCCGTACATATTTGGATTTCATAGACAATGATTATCCTCACCGATTTGCCTTTTATAAATTATTTCAATCTGTATTTCCGTTGTAATACCGACCACCAAACCTTGCTTGCGTTATCGCGTCCTAAACTCCAGCTAGCGATATATCTTTCTTCGGGTTCCTTTAAAATCCCAACTACTCTCGGTCCAGATATCGAATGGTTCTAAACCCTTTCTGGTTATCGATGCTGTCTTTTATCAAGTCCGTAGGTTTATTAATATGTTCTCTAAAGCAGCAAAAGTTCGTTTACTCACGTATCCTGGGCTGGGCTAGCCCTTATAAAAATGTACTCGATTGGTTATCGTCTCGTTGATTTCTTGTATTTTCTTCTTGCAGAATCGCCGTTTCGTTTTCGATTAATCACTTTCGCGATTTTTAACACGCTTTTCCTATATCCAAAGTGTGTTCTTTCCTAGTCCACTTTCTCTAAGTTTTACGCATCGCCTAAAATCGCCCACGCACAAGAGTCGACCGATTTCCGAACTCACGTCTCAAAGCTCTCACTACACACTGCCGACAGAACGCGCTTTCAACAATCCAAATACAGCTCGTAGCGTTATGATAACCAATCAAAGACCAGCACACACGGCGTCATTAACTGAACTAGGTCTAAACAAATGTCCGGGTGACGCTACATGTGAAATGATGAAATATGACCTTAGGGCATTTTCTAGAATTAATAAAATAGATTGAACATAGATTTTAATATTAAAATTGTTAAACTTAAGTGATACATGATTCTTTTTATGAAATCAAATGAAATTTTCTCTAGTTTCTGATTAACGATCAACCCTTCTGTATTATGAGTATTTAATTAGTTTTAACATGTTTTACACCCTTTAAAACCCAGTTGCCTCAGTAGTAGCCTCGAACCACTCATGAAAATACACACAGCTCTCCTTTCACTGACCAAACGGCATCGACTTTCAAGATAAGAATCCCTCTCAATGACCATTGCCAAAAGACCTTAGTCCAACTCAGAGAGAGGCGTATAGTCCCCTTACACCACTTGTTTCCAACTTAAACGTACAAAGTAACCTTTTACTTTGAAACAACTCACAACTTCAATCCACAAGTGATACTTGTAGTACAAACCACACTTTAAAGAAATCCAACCAAAACCCAACTGACAAGTGTCCAAATAATCTACCTGTTGCCAATGCAAAAGGCAACAACACCTGTCGCCACTTTGAACGACTTTTTAGAAAACAAAACAAACTGGTGCGTGACCTTGAACATCCAGCAAAACACAACAAACAAAGACTCGACCTTGTCAAACAACCACGTTTACATGGCTTGCTTGCCTCTTTTACCTACTGTCAACTTTTCTCCTTTTATTATTCGTCTTTTCAACTCACCGCTTCCCCCACAAACCACAAAACCCACAACTGAACTATTAAACACAACACACTGTGACCATCTAACAACACTGAGTACCCCTGCTACGTTTCATCTTTCACTTCCTACATCGGAAACTTTAGTCTTTCTAATTTTTTTTTTTTTTTATCATGCCGTCATTGTTTCCTGGCAACAACTCAATTAAACTTTCAATTCAACTTAAATAATGCCGCATTTTCCTGCACCATTCAACCTCAACTCAACTATCATTCACTTTAATTCAACCTATCGCCGTCTCAACCTGGCACTCTTTACTTGGATCACCTTAAAATTCAACTATCGCCGCAATTTAACCTGGCACCTCTTTGCTGGACAAGACTATTACATGCAAAAAATCAATTTCCAAACATCACCACAAGTCACCCAAAACTGTCCCGACGAACACAGTACGTGTACACCAGACAACGTACCAATTGTTTTTACAACTTTCTCAGTAAAACACAATAATGCAAGAAGACCACTTTACAACAGTGGTAGGCGAAAGTATTCGAAACTATTATGAATGAACACCTTGTACTTTTGCTTGTCTATGCTACGTCTAGGGAATAAAACCCGATACTGTCCTTCAAAACAAACCAGCCGAATACATAAACAACGCCAGCGCTACGTAAACTGACACTACAGGGTGTTACAAAAAGTCTTTAACCACTTCTCTACGATGACATCTTTCGTTGACTAGTTCCATGTGGTGATTCCTATCAAAGTTCACCCCAACCAAAACCCAACATACTATGCCTTGATTCTGACTCAAGTTTGTATTTACTGCACTCTTCAGCTTAACAGTTTTGCTGACGGCCATACATAGCTGCACTTACAGTTAATTCTTTCATTTCGCTCTGGTAGATTACCCGCACCACCTCACAATTTTCAACTTTTTGAATTCCAGCTCGCATTACGCATGTCTTTACAAACACCCACCTACTCAACCGTACGAACGTCTGTCTGATTTCCATTATATATTTTCTTCTTATCGCCTTGGGAGCCAAACATCAACTTTTTAAATCGCGTACGTTTCCTCTTTCCGGTTCGTCTCTCTCCTCAAGCTCCAATTACTCCCGTCTCTCTTGAACTCGTCTCCATACCACCTTACAACGTGAATTTTGCTTTGGGGGGGGCTCTAATCCACACTTCTACTTCGACATATTTTTCCCTTGCAATCTCCTATCACTGTGCCATCTCCTTCTGTCATTGCTTCACAACTGGCTTATACTTTCTTTAGTTAAACCCGACAACATTGTCTATCATTATTTCCTGTCCCCCTAGACAGTGTATTCACCCACTAACTCGCTTCTCAATGGTACTCATTTTCCTCTCCTCTAACCCTAGTAAGCTATTATTCATGTGATTAACATAACCCGCCTATTTCCATCTCAACCCCCTTTCGGTTGTCCTTGACTCCTTTTTCTAGTGGCGTCTACCCGACTATCAAAGTTCTCTGGTGTTTTGCTCGTCTAGACGGTCATTCTCTCACTATCTTAACTCTAGTTTTTCGTTAAACCAATCTATCCTAGCTGACAACTATCTATTTTAGGTTTGATTATCCTCCTTCAATTTCTAACTTAAATATCATTTATCTGACCGCCAACTCATTTTATCAAGCATTCTCGGACTTGCCAACTCTATTTTATTAGCATTTTATCTGACTTGCCAACTCTATTTTATCGCATGTCCTCTCTAGTTTATCAGCCTTCATCTGACTCGCCACCCTCCATGAAACGCATCATTTCTCTATGCGATTACTACTTTCTTGATTGCTCGGACGCAATCTCCATTCCTGTGCACCTTGAACTCCCTGTTGCTAGACTGTTCGCGCAGCTGCATTAACTTCGCTCCTCGACCTCCGATTTCGTTTGTTTCAGCTTCCACAATGTCAGCATTCCCTACAACACTCTCAATATCCTTCCTTCCTCTGGTAGAGATCAAGTGTACCGTCTTCCTAACCGCGCAAGTAATCATATCCTTATTGTCTACGAGATTTTTTTCAATGATTGATCCATCATACTTGGTCTAGCTCAACTGTTTGAATCGGGCTATCCGTACTACTCATTGGTTGACACTCTACCTTCATTCAAATTAACATCTTCCTCTTTCTGACTCATTATAACCCTTTGATTTCTCACCCTACCCCACCAACACTTCACACAGCTGGACGAGATCTCAAAAAGACAAACCCCTCCACTCCTGCCTCGTGTTCTGAAACCGCTCAAGCCTGCATACACTGTCTCCTTCTGTTCTTGAATAAACCTGATATTTGGTTTTTGTCATTCTATTTAGCTCAACCTAGGCCTTATACCCACGAAATTCTAATTATCAAGACAATCTCTCTTTGACTACTTACAAATGTACAACTGTCCCACTCAAAACACGTCAACAAAGTAGACACTTACTAAGCCCTCTTATCTCGACGATTATTAAATAATTCGTAAAAGCCTCCACTTGGTTCGCCAAATGTAACCCAAACGAACCTACGACCCCTCAGGTAATCGATAAGCTCTCGTTGGATACTTCTCTAATAGTTAAGCTTCGAAAAATAACATTTACTAAACAAAAACATACTCGCGATGGGGTCGCCTACTTAAAGTTGAAACACGATTTTTCTGATCTCACTTGGAAGTAAAAATTAATTATTTAAAACAACTGATGCAAGACTAAAATCACTCAACTTGAATGATACTCTACCTAGGCGTGACCTGGTACTTCAAGTCTAAAGTTTACCTAACCAGTTCATAATCACACTCCTATAACTCACCAAGACCCACAAATTGAGAAATCGTACAACCAGCGAGACAAACAACTCTGAAATACAACTTATAATTTATACTAGATCTAGATGACATTACAACAGACAATCAACGGTTCATAAGTTAACCAGACGGGCTATATTGCATTACACAAATGATTTCCTTCATTGACAAGGAATACTTTCAAAACCCTACCTATCATACTGATGTCTAAAAGCGAAATGATATCCAGTGTAGATATCTCTTGGTCTTAATGACAACAGTAAAGTTTCCCGAAAATTTATGGAAATTAATTGTTAATAAAACTTAATTTAAATACTCATCAACAAATGATCATGACTCCCATCGAAACCTTAAATGACGTCGAAGAAGTCCGACGTGTAATTCCGTAACTTGCTGCGTATTTGTAGACGATCGTAGTCTTGTCAAAAAAAAAAAAAAAAAAAAAAAAAAAAAATTGAAGATCCTGTCTTTGAGTTCGTATCCCGGCTTGGATTACTCTGAGTTCAAACTTTCCCTTGATAATGTTGAGCGTGATAAAATACGATTTATCTAACTAATAACTAACTCCGCCCGTACGTTTTTAATGTTTCACACTTGCCCGATATCAGCATTCCCCAAGTCCAACAACCAAGTTTTTCCTTTATCTCACATCGGTAAACTGTCAGACTTCAATAATGTAAACACGCCTACTTTTAATCGGCTCAGTTCTGTTCTTGACCCCGTCTTATTATCAAAGCACTTCGTTCGAACGTTGCTGGCTCAGGCACTCACGAATATTCCGAGTTCTTATTGTTGAGTTTATCTCTCTAAGCCTCTTGCAATTAAAATTCGCCATTTTATTCTTCAAACTAATCTGCATTTTTACGGAGGTTCAAAACAATTTACATAAAAACTAAGCCTCGGCCAATGATACGAATGGTAATTAACTGTTTCCTTATGGTTTCCTATATTTGGATTCATTAGAAATATTATCCTCACACGATTTCCTTTTTATAATATTTCCATCTGTATTTCGTTTGTAAATTACGACCACACCAACCTTGCTTGCGTTATCGCGTCTAAACTCCAGGCTACGCGAATATATCTTTCTCGGTTCCTTTAAAATCCCAACTCAACTCCTCGGTCTCAGATATCGAATGGTTCTAAAACCTTTCTGTTATCGATGCTGTCTTTTTTCAGTCCGTAGGTTTATTAATATGTTCCTAAGCATGCAAACGTTCGTTTACTCACGTATCCCTGGGCTGGGGCTACCTTTATAAAATGTACCTCAAGATGGTTATCGTTCTCGTTGATTTCTTGTATTTCTTCTTGGCAGATCGCCGTCGTGGGACACGGGGGGGGGGGGGGGGGGGATTAATCACTTTTGCGGATTTTACACGCGTTTCCTATATCCAAAGTGTTCTTATCCTAGTCCACTTTCTCTAAGTTTTACGCATCGCCTAAAAATCGCCCACGCACGACGACCGATTTCCAACTCCGTGCTCAAAGCTCTCACGACACACTGCCGACAGACGCCGCTTTCAACAATACCACATCGATCGTAGCGTTATGATAACCCAATCAAAGACCAGCCACAGCGTCATAAACTGAACTAGGTCTAAACAAATGTCCCGGGTGACGCTACATGTGAAATGATGAAATATGACCTTGGCATTTTTTTCTAGAATTTTAATAAAATAGATTGACCTAGATGTTTATATTTAAAATTGTTAAACTTCAGTTGAATCACATGATTCTTTTTAATGAAAGCAAATGAAATTGTCTCTAGTTTGTGATTTAAATCAAACCCGTTCTGTATTATTAGTATTTAAGTAGTTTTAACCTGGTTTACACCTTTAAACCAGTTGCCTCAGTATTAGCCTCGAACCCAACTCATGAAATACCACAGCTCATCCTTTCACTGACCAAGCAAGCGCCTTCAAGATAAGAATCCATCTTCAACTACATTGCCAAAAGACCTTAGTCACTCGAGAGAGGCCGATAGTCTCAACAACGTTAAGTGAACATTGTTTTACACATCGCACTCAGCACTATATCAATATACTACAAAAAGAGAAAATGGCCACCCCTAGATCCTGGGTTACCCTACATTACATCAACTTGTTCAGAAATATCCCCCTAAATTTTGTTTTCTCTGACTTCTATTATTAAATAACCTCAATCCAGAGTTTGGATACCATGCCACATTCACACAATGTTTTAATTTATCTAATAATCTTGCTCTAATCCACTGTCTCAAATGCTGCGTTTCATATCCAGAAACACTGCAATAACAGATTTATTGTTGTCCAATCCCTTTGTGTGCCATTCAGCTGATCACCACTGAACTGCTGACATCCTCATGAATTGGCCTCTTCCTAAACCCCGATTGTTTTTTAGTCAGAAACTTATTTTCTACAAAGTACGTCCCTCCAATTGTTTATTAATTACCAACTGAACCATATTTTTTTCAATATTTCGGTACATATTTAACTACTGGCCTAATTCTCAATTTTATTTGACCGGAAACTTTTGGTACAGGCACAACCGCACAATTAACGATTCTTCATTTTGATGGTAACCTACCTTCAAAAATGCATATTGATCAACCCTAACAATCCTATAATATGATAGCAGGATACCCATCCTTCATTAACTTTGCTGATATAATCCATCTGCAGTACCGACGCACCATTATTTTTTCAATGAACAACAATGTTATTCAGTTTCAGTGATCGTTATCCTTTAAAACTATCAAACTTACATGTACTTTTTTTAGTGAGTTAAAATCATTAGTTTTCTTGTCCCTCTATATTGATACCAGTCTCATTCTCTAAGGCCTATGTCTTTTTATTAGATTCAAACTCTGCAAACAATATTATTTACACTGTCTACAAAATATTTATTAAACTTATTTGCAATATTTTGCTATTTTTTTTCCACAACTCCATTTTACTAATACAAGTTCATTATTCTTCATTATTTCTTCCATCATTCACAAACCCCTTTTCATGTGTCTTCCACATTTTTATTGCATCCCCTTTGTTTGGATCTATTTTTTCCTAAAATAATAGTCATATTTTTGCTTTCTGAGCATACTTAGTACTGAGTTCTCGATTCTTAAAATTATTCCATTCTTCCTCCCACCATTTGACCCTTTTGCAAGATGGAATAATTGATCTCTTTCCTCTACATTCTTTTAGGCTCATTATTCCACCCATGGAACCCATCCTTTTTTTATTTGAGTCCTGTATTCACCTTTGTAACTTTTGAGATTTTTTTTTCCTTAGCTTTGCAACCAGATTGTCACCAAATTACTGAAAAAATATCTATGTCGACAGATTCATCTTGTCAAATCTACTACATGCAATGTCAAATTTAGTAATTTATCAGGGTTATAGTTTTGACCAATCGTGTTTATAAAACCTCTTTCACGTTCATCTTTTTTCTTTGTTTCCTCACCACAGCCCTCTATAAAATTTAATCATCAATAATAGATGGTCTCCAATTATCGGTAAGTCCTTATATTTGTGTACTTAATGTTACGCTCTTTTATTGTAATTATGAAAATCAATTAGTGACAGACTGTTTTTTGTTATTCTTGTTGCTGGGGTGTTAACTATTGTGTGTATCCATATACTTCATGCCCTCCAGTGTTTTTTTTAAGGTATAATAGATCTGGTTCATACAAGTGTATGCACCCCAAACCGGAAGACCTTCTGAGGAGAAGGGGACAAGTTCCGGAAGAATTAGAAGGTGCATTGAGGAACTTGCGTTATCGTTATGGGTGATTTTAATGCATGGTTGGAGATTGATAAAGGGGTTTATGAAGAAGTATTTGGGTCCCATGGCTGGGGAAAGAGGACTGCAGTGGAATAACAATGTTAGAATTGGTGTGCACGAAACTCGTTGAAAGTAGGAAAATAGCTGGTTTGAGAAGAAGAAGGTGCAAACATAAGATACAAGGTATATGGATATGGAGACGAGGATACAAGGCACAAATCCATTACTAGATTATAATTGTGTGGGATGGAATTAGAACAAAGGTTAGAAGATGTGTGGTTTTACCATCCAGTAGCATTGGATAGCGACCACAGATGCTGTAGCTAAAATCTATGAAGGTAAAATGTCTGAATACGATCAAAGAAGAAACGAATTAAGGTGTGGAAGATACAAAGAAAAAGAAAAAAGAGACAAGTTTAGGCGAAAAGATACGAGAAATGTTGCCATGTAGAGACATTTCAGGGAATCAAAAGAAGATGGCAAGGATTTAAAGGCAAAAAAAAAGGCCTTTTGTAACTAGGGCATAGGAGTATGCGGACGAGCAACTGGAGAAAGAAAAGAGAAGGAAACAAACGTGGTGGAATGAATCAGTCCAAATTTTTCCAACTTAACCTTTTGAAATGACCGGAAAACCTTGAAACGCTCTTACTGAACTCGCATGTCACTCCGTATGGTGTAATATAAGAATTTACCATAGTAATTGCGATGTCGTCGTTATTCGCCCCATGGCTATTGAACACTCGCCATGTGGCTAGCCCTTTTTACTCGGCTATCACGAAGATTACTGATATGAACTTGAAACACATGATTATATACGCGAGATGTACTCAAACCTCAGCAGGAGGTTACAGACCCATCTTGGGATTACTCCCCACTTTTGCAAAAATACCATGCTTTCAAAACACTGATTAAAAGATGCACTCTACTTGCAGCCCAACCGTCGTCTTCTCTGGTGATGTGCGAAAGTGGAATTCCTGCTCGGAACACACGCACACTTGCTTCTACTACTTCCGTTGGTTTCACACTCTGCCCGGGTGATTGGGTCTCACCACCCGCGCACTTTAAAACTAAGGCCTTTTATTGGTCTAGGGGTTGCCTACGTATTTCCGTTTCTAGACGGAATTCGACTCCACTCGCATTTTTACTGCCTAGTTGGCTCGGACATCGTCCGCGCTTGCCATTGGTCGAGGCCGCGACGAAGCCCAGTGAAGCGAGAGGATGTGTCGGCTAGGTTTTCACATTCCTGAGCCGAAAACACCACACTTGCTGTGACAAACTCAACTTTCAGCCCTCGCTACTGCAGGGTGGTTCGGAGATCCCGTTACCTGTATTTCCCTATCCCAAAAACATCGGTGAAATTAACCAAATACATTGACTCTCACTGCACTTGCCAACTAGAGTGGCTACTGAATTATTACTTGTGATTTGTGCCCATCACGTAAATTTGCACGTAATATGCAAATTTACTTAACCAATTAATGCCTTAACTGTTACAATTAAACCTTATCATATGCAAATATATTAAAATAAAAATGAAAAATTCTCCGGCTGAGGGCCTAAATGAGACTTGCACAGGCCGTGCGGTTACAGTTTTCTTACAAATACCACATTTCTTCTGTTTTGGACAGTTTGATTTGATATGACCTTTTTCATTACATGAGAAACATTTAATTGCATTTTTACTTTTGCTGTAAAATTCAGATTTAAAGGATACATTTTCTTCTTCTTTCATCGCAGTCTTGAGTTTCGTTTCTTCCAGTTGGAGTCTTGCACATAAGTTTTGCAGGGTCTTGTCTGTTCCACTGGTCGAATCCCAAGCACTACTGAAATGCTTGTATTCTTCTGGTAAGACTGTCATGATTTTTGTCATGATCATGGTGTCATCTATGGGTTGATCCATGCGGTTTAACTTGAAGGCAATGTTCTGAATGTGACTTATGTTTACCATCATGTCTTTAGTTTTATCGAAATAATAGTTGTAGAATTCTTGCAACAAAAGACATTTTTGCTGATCTGTATCTAATAATAATATTTGTTTATTAGCGACATTTACTCTATCTTACATCCAATACAAAATACATACTTTATCTCAAATTATTCACATCCAAATTTATATTCATCATCTTTAATTAACCTAACAATTCCATTCTTAAATTTATCAACAGATTTCACTCTTTTTAGTATAGCTGGCAGTGCATTATACTCTCGCACTCCAGTATAAAATAAAGACTTTAGCATAATTTGCTTTGAACATCCTCCTAAATAATACTTATTATCTAAATTTCTTGTTACATGTTCATGTTTCCCTGCCATAGCTACTAATTTTTCTACAAGGTATTCAGGAAGTAGTCCATTTTGCATCCTATAAATATAACACATTCCACTCATTCCTATTAAATCTCTTATATTTATCCATCCAAATATATTTAACATATTTTTTACCGGTACTCTTTTTCCACATTTTAATATTATTCTCATACCCTTATTTTGTAGCACCTGTAATTTACTAATATCAGTTATAAATGCTTGATCGAGCACAGTTATACAAAATGTGAAATGTGGTTTCACTATTGTGTTGTATATCATCAGTCTTGTGTATAAGGACAAATTTTCACTAACCCTGCATAAAAATCCAATTTTGTTTATACGTATTATACTTACAACATATTCAACATGGTTTTTGAAGTTAAGCTTATTATCTAAAATTATTCCTAAATATTTGAATATCTCCACAATTTCTACTATCTCACCATTAAGTATAATTTGTCTTTCTTCTGCAGGCCAACCACTGTAACCTTTTAGTTTGCCAGCACCCACAAACATTCCTTTAGACTTTTTACAGTTAAGTTTCAAGCAATTTTCTTCTAACCAATACATAATTACCCTCAATTCATCATTCATCGTATCATACATAGCTTCTGAAAATAATAAAAATATTACTGTATCATCAGCATACACTGTAACACAACGAACCTACGACCCCTCAGGTAATCGATAAGCTCTCGTTGGATACTTCTCTAAATAGTTAAGCTTCGAAAAATAACATTTAATAAACAAAAACATACTCGGCGATGGGTCGCCTAATTAAAGTGAAACACGATTTCTGATCTCACTTGGAAGTAAAAATTAATTAATTTTAAAACAACTGATCAAGACTAAAATCACTCAAACTTGAATGATTACTCTACCTAGGCGTGAACCTGGTACTCAAGTCTAAAGTTACCTAACCAGTTCATAACACACTCCTATAACTCACCAAGACCCACAAAATTGAGAAATCGTACAACAGCGAAGACAAACAACTCTGAAATACAACTTATAATTTATACTAGATCTAGGATGACATTACAACAGACAATCAACGGTTCATAAGTTAAACCAGAACGGGCTATATTGCATGACACAAATGAATTTCCTTCATTGACAAGGAATACATTTCAAAACCCTACCTATCAGTACTGATGTCTAAAAGCGAAATGGATATCCAGTTAAGATATCTCTTGGTCTGATGGACAACAGTAAAGTTTCCCGAAAATTTATGGAAATATAATTGTTAATAAAACTTAATTTAAATACTCATCACAAATGATCATGACTCCCATCGAAACCTTATGACGTCGAAGAAGTCCGACGTGTAATTCCGTAACTTGCTGCGTATTTGTAGACGATCGTAGTCTTGTATTGAAGATCCTGTCTTGAGTTCGTATCCCGGCTGTGATTACTCTTGAGTTCAACTTTCCCTTGATAATGTTTGAGCGGTGATAAAATACGATATTTTATCGTACGAATAACTCAACTCCGACCGTACGTTTTTAATGTTTCACACTTGCCCGATATCAGCATTCCAAGTCCAACAACCAAGTTTTTCCTGTATCTCACACGGTAAACTGTCAGACGTTCAATAATGTAAACACGCCTACTTTTATCGGCTCAGTTCTGTTCTTACCCGTCTTTATTATCAAAGCACTTCGTTCGACGTTGCTGGCTCAGGCACTCACGAATATTCCGAGTTCTTATTGTTGATGTTATCTCTAAGCTCTTTGCAATTAAAATTCGCCATTTTATTCTTCAACTAATCTGCATTTACGGATTTCAAAACCAATTTACATAAAAACTAAGCCTCGGCCATGATATCGAATGGTAATTAACTGTTCCTTATATGTTCCTATATTTGGATTCATAGACAATATTATCCTCACCGATTTCCTTTTTATAATATTTCAATCTGTATTTCGTTGTAATACGACCACCAAACCTTGCTTGCGTTATCGCGTCCTAAACTCCAGGCTACGCGAATATAATCTTTCTCGGTTCCTTTAAAATCCCAACTAACTCTCGGTCCAGATATCGAATGGTTCTAACCCTTTCTGGTTATCGATGCTGTCTTTTATCAAGTCCGTAGGTTTATTAATATGTTCCTAAAGCATGCAAAAGTTCGTTTACTCACGTATCCCTGGGCTGGGCTAGCCTTATAAAATGTACTCGATTGGTTATCGTTCTCGTTGATTTCTTGTATTTCTTCTTGGCAGATCGCCGTTCGTTTTCGATTATCACTTTCGCGGATTTTTAACACGCGTTTCCTATATCCAAAGTGTTCTTTCCTAGTCCACTTTCTCTAAGTTTTACGCATCGCCTAAAATCGCCCACGCACACGACCGATTTCCAACTTCACGTCTCAAAGCTCTCACGACACACTGCCGACAGACGCCGCTTTCAACAATCCAAATACGATCGTAGCGTTATGATAACCAATCAAAGACCAGCACACAGCGTCATTAAACTGAACTAGGTCTAAACAAATGTCCGGGTGACGCTACATGTGAAAATGATGAAATATGACCTTGGCATTTTCTAGAATTTAATAAAATAGATTGACATAGATTTTATATTAAAATTGTTAAACTTAAGTGAATCACATGATTCTTTTTATGAAATCAAATGAAATTTTCTCTAGTTTCTGATTTAAATCAAACCCGTTCTGTATTATTAGTATTTAATTAGTTTAACATGGTTTACACATTTAAACCAGTTGCCTCAGTAGTAGCCTCGAACCAACTCATGAAAATACACAGCTCTCCTTTCACTGACCAACGGCATCGACTTCAAGATAAGAATCCATCTTCAAATGACCATTGCCAAAAGACCTTAGTCCACTCAGAGAGAGGCCGTATAGTCTCATTACCCCACTTGGTTCAAACGTACAAAGTACACATCTTTTACTTTGAAACAACTCACAACTTCAATCCACAAGTGATACTTGGTAGTACAAACCACACGTTAAAGAAATCCAACCAAAAACCCAACTGACAAGTGTCAAAATAATCCACCTGTTGCCAATCAAAACACAACACCTGTCGCCACTTTGAACGACCTTTAGAAAACAAAACAAACTGGTGCGTGACCTTGACATCCAGCAAAACACAACAAACAAAAGAACTCGACCTTGTCAAACAACCACTTTTACATGGCTTGATTTGCCTCTTTTACCTACTGTCAACTTTTCTCCTTTTATTATTCGTCTTCAACTCACCGCTGACCCCACCAAACCACAAAACCACAACTGAACTATTAAACAACACACTGTGACCATCTAAACAACACTGAGTACCTGCAACGTTTCATCTTTCACTTCCTACATCGGAACTTTAGTCTTTTCTTAATTTTTTTTTTTTTTATCATGCCGCATTGTTTCCTGGCAACAACTCAATTAAACTTTCAATTCACCTTAAATTAATGCCGCATGTTTCCTGGCACCAATTCAACCTCAACTCAACTATCAATTCAACTTTTAATTCAACTATCGCCGTCTCAACCTGGCACCTCTTTAACTTGGATTCCACCTTCAATTCAACTATCGCCGCATTTAACCTGGCACCTCTTCGACTGACAAGACTATTACGATGCAAAAATCAATTTCCGAAACATCACCACAAGTCACCCAAAACTGTCCCGACGAACAACAGTACGTGTACAACAGACAACTGTACCAACTTTTTTTACAACTTTCCTCAGTAGAACACAATAATGCAAGAAGACACTTTACAACAGTGGTAGGCGAAAGTATTCGAAACTATTATGAATGAACAGCCTTGTTCTTTTGCTTGTCTATGCGTACGCTCTAGGGAATAAAACCCGATACTGTCCTTCAAAACAAACCAGCCGATAACATAAACAACGCCAGCGCTAACGTAAACTGACACTACAGGGTGTTACAAAAAGTCTTTAACACACTTCTACGATGACATCTTCGTTGACTAGTTCCATGTGGTGATTCTACAAAGTTCACCCCACCAAAACCCAACAATACTATGCCTTGATTCTGACTCAGTTTGTATTTTACTGCACTCTTCAGCTTTACAGTTGCTGACGCCGATACATAGCTGCACTTACAGTTAATTCTTTTCATTTTCGCTCTGGGTAGATTACCCCACCACCTCACATATCTTTCAACTTTTTGAATGCCAGCTCGCATTACGCATGTCTTTACAAACACCCACCTACTCAACCGTACGACGTCTGTCTGATTTCCATTATATATTTTCTTCTTATCTCCTTGGGAGCCAAACATCAACATTTTTAAATCGCGTACGATTTCCTCTTTCGGTTCGTCTCTCTCATCAAGCCTCCAATTACTCCACGTCCTCTCTTGGACTCGTCTCATACCCAACTTAGCAACGTGAATTTTCTTTGCTCTAATCCACACTTCTACTTCGGACATATTTTTCCCTTGCATCTCCTTATCAACTGTAGCCATCTCCTTCTTCATTGATTCACACTGGCTTATACTTCCTTTAGTTAAACCTGACAACTTGTCTATCATTATTTCCTGTCCCTCTAGACGTGTATTCACCCCACTAACTCGCTTCTCAATGGTACTCATTTTCTCCTCTACCCTAGGTAAGCTATTATTCATGTGATTAACTAACCCGCCTATTTCCATCTCAACCCCCTTTCGGTTGTCCTTTACTCCTTTTTCTATTTCGTCTACCCGACTATCAAGTTCTCTGTGTTGCTCGTCTAGACGTTCATTTATCTCAACTATCTTAACATCTAGTTTTTCGTTAAACCAATCTATCCTAGCTGACAAACTATCTATTTTAGTTTGATTATCCTCCTTCATTTCTAACTTAATATCATTTATCTGACTCGCCAACTCTATTTTATCAGCATTCATCTGACTTGCCAACTCTATTTTATTAGCATTTATCTGACTTGCCAACTCTATTTTATCGGCATTCCTCTCTAGTTTATCAGCATTCATCTGACTCGCCATCCCCTCCATGAAACGCATCATTTCTCTATGCTGATTACTACTTCTTGATTGCTCGGACGCAATCTCGCATTCCTGGTGCGACCTTGAACTCCCTGTTGCTAGACTGTTCGACGCAGCTGCATTAACTTCGCTCTCCGATTGCGTGGTTTCAGCTTCCAACAATGTCGCATTCCCTACACTCTCAATAATCCTTCCTTCCTCTGGTAGATCAAAGTGTACCGTCTTCCTAACCGGCAAGGTAATCATATCCTTATTGTCTACGAGATTTTTCATGATTTGATCCATCATACCTTGGTCTAGCTCAACTGTTGAATCGCTATCCGTACTATCATTGGTTGACACTCTACCTTCATTCAAATTAACATCTTCCTCTTCTGAACTCATTATAACCCGTTGATTTCTCACCCTACCCCACCAACACTTCACAACGAGCTGGACCGAGATCTCAAAAAGACAAATCCCCTCCACTCCTTCCTCGTGGTTCTGAAACCGCTCAAGCCTGCATACACTGTCTCCTTTCTGTTCTTGAATAAACCTGATATTTTGTTTTTTCTCTATTTAGCTCAACCTAGGCCTTATACCCCACGAATTCTAATTATCAAGACAATCTCTCTTTGACTACGTACAAATGTGACAACTGTCCCACTCAAAACACGTACAACAAAGTAGACACTTACTAAGCCCTCTTAATCTCGGACGATTAGTAATAATTCGTAAAGCCTTCCACGTTGGTTCGCCAAATGTAACACAACGAACCTACGACCCCTCAGGTAATCGATAAGCTCTCGTTGGATACTTCTCTAAATAGTTAAGCTTCGAAAAAATACATTTAATAAACAAAAACATACTCGCGATGGGTCGCCTAATTAAAGTGAAACACGATTTCTGATCTCACTTGGAAGTAAAAATTAATTAATTTTAAAACAACTGATCAAGACTAAAATCACTCAAACTTGAATGATTACTCTACCTAGGCGTGAACCTGGTACTCAAGTCTAAAGTTACCTAACCAGTCATAACACACTCCTATAACTCACCCAAGACCCACAAAATTGAGAAATCGTACAACAGCGAAGACAAACAACTCTGAAATACAACTTATAATTTATACTAGATCTAGGATGACATTACAACAGACAATCAACGGTCATAAGTTAAACCAGAACGGGCTATATTGCATGACACAAATGAATTTCCTTCATTGACAAGGAATACATTTCAAAACCTACCTATCAGTACTGATGTCTAAAAGCGAAATGGATATCCAGTTAAGATATCTCTTGGTCTGATGGACAACAGTAAAGTTTCCCGAAAATTTATGGAAATATAATTGTTAATAAAACTTAATTTAAATACTCATCACAAATGATCATGACTCCCATCGAAACCTTATGACGTCGAAGAAGTCCGACGTGTAATTCCGTAACTTGCTGCGTATTTGTAGACGATCGTAGTCTTGTATGAAGATCCTGTCTTGAGTTCGTATCCCGGCTGTGATTACTCTTGAGTTCAACTTTCCTTGATAATGTTTGAGCGTGATAAAATACGATATTTTATCGTACGAATAACTCACTCCGACCGTACGTTTTTAATGTTTCACACTTGCCGATATCAGCATTCCAAGTCCAACAACCAAGTTTTCCTGTATCTCACACGGTAAACTGTTCAGACGTTCAATAATGTAAAACACGCCTACTTTTATCGGCTCAGTTCTGTTCTTACCCGTCTTTATATCAAGCACTTCGTTCGACGTTGCTGGCTCAGGCACTCACGAATATTCCGAGTTCTTATGTTGATGTTATCTCTAAGCTCTTGCAATTAAAATTCGCCATTTTATTCTCAACTAATCTGCATTTACGGATTCAAAACCAATTTACATAAAACTAAGCCTCGGCCATGATATCGAATGGTAATTAATGTTCCTTATATGTTCTATATTTGGATTCATAGACAATATTTCCTCACCGATTTCCTTTTATAATATTTCAATCTGTATTTCGTTGTAATACGACACCAAACCTTGCTTGCGTTATCGCGTCCTCAAATACTCCAGGCTACGCGAATATAATCTTTCTCGGTTCCTTTAAAATCCAACAATCTCGGTCCAGATATCGAATGGTTCAACCTTTCTGGTTATCGATGCTGTCTTATCAAGTCCGTAGGTTTAAATATGTTCCTAAGCATGCAAAAGTCTTTACTCACGTATCCCTGGGCTGGCTAGCCTTATAAAATGTACCTCGATTGGTTATCGTTCTCGTTGATTTCTTGTATTTCTTCTTGCAGATCGCCGTTCGTTTTCGTTATCACTTTTGCGGATTTTTGAACACGCGTTTCTATATCCAAAGTGTTCTTTCTAGTTCACTTTCTCTAAGTTTTACGCAACGTCTAAAATCGCCCACGCACACGACCGATTTCCAACTTCACGTCTCAAAGCTCTCACGACACACTGCCGACAGACGCCGCTTTTCAACAATCCAAATACGATCGTATCGTTATGATAACCAATCAAAGACCAGCACACAGCGCATTAACTGAACTAGGTCTAAACAAATGTCCGGGTGACGCTACATGTAAATGATGAAATATGACCTTGGCATTTTCTAGAATTTAATAAATAGATTGACATAGATTTTATATTAAAATTGTTAAACTTAAGTGAATCACATGATTCTTTTTATGATCAAATGAAATTTTCTCTAGTTTCTGATTTAAATCAAACCCGTTCTGTATTATTAGTATTTAATTAGTTTAACATGGTTTACACATTTAAACCAGTTGCCTCAGTAGTAGCCTCGAACCAACTCATGAAAATACACAGCTCTCCTTTCACTGACCAACGGCATCGACTTCAAGATAAGAATCCATCTTCAAATGACCATTGCCAAAAGACCTTAGTCCACTCAGAGAGAGGCCGTATAGTCTCAACACGTTAAGTGAACATTTTTTTACACATCGCACTCGCACTATATCATATATACATACAAAAAAGAGAAATGGCCCCCCTACGGATCCCTGGGGTACCCCTACATTTACATCAACTTTTTCAGAAATATCCCCCATAAATTTTGTTCTCTGACTTCTATTAGTTAAATAATCCTCAATCCATTTGAATACCATGCCATCAATTCCATACATATGTTTTAATTTATCTAATAATCTTGCTCTATCCACTGTCTCAAATGCTCGTTTCATATCCAGAAACACTGCAATAACAGATTTATTGTTGTCCAATCCCTTTGTCCATTCAGCTATCAACCACTGAACTGCTGACTCGCATGAATGGCCTTTCCTAAACCCCGATTGTTTTTTTAGTAGAAACTTATTTTCTACAAAGTACTCTTCCAATTGTTTATGAATTACCAACTCCAGTATTTTTTCATATATCGGTAACATATTTACTGGCCTAAATTCTTCAATTTTATTTGTACCGGAAACTTTTGGTACAGGCACAACCGCACAATTAACGATTCCTTCCATTTTGATGGGAACCTACCTTGCAAAAATGACATATTGATCAACCCTAACAATCTATATATGATAGCAGGATACCCATCCTTCATTAACTTTGCTGATATCCCATCTGCAGTACCACCACCATTATTTTTCAATGAACATACAATGTTATTAAGTTCAGTGATCGTTATCCGTTTAAAACTATCAAACTTACTATGTACTTTTTTTAGTGAGTTAAAATCATTAGTTTCTTTGTCCTCTATATTGATACCAGTCTCATTCTCTAGGCCTATGTCTTTTTTATTAGATTCTAAACTCTCAACAATATTATTTACACTGTCTACAAAATATGTATTAAACTTATTTGCCATATTTTTGCTATTTTTTTCCACAACTCCATTTTCTAATACAAGTTCATTTATTCCTTCATTATTTCTTCCATCATTCACAAACCCTTTCAGTGTCTTCCACATTTTTATTGCATCCCCTTTGTTTTGATCTATTTTTCTAAAATAATAGTCATATTTTGCTTTCCTGAGCATACTTAGTACTGAGTTCCTCTTATTCTTAAAATTATTCCATTCTTCCTCCCCACCATTTGACATTTTTGCAAGATGGAATAATTGATCTCTTTCCTTCATACATTCTTTTAGCTCATTATCCACCCATGGAACCCATCCTTTTTTATTTGAGTCTGTATTCACCTTTGTAACTTTGAGATTTTTTTCCTTAGCTTGCACCAGATTGTCCACCAAATTACTAGAAAAAATATCTATGTCGACAGATTCCTCTTCAAATCTACTACATGCAATGTCAAATTTAAATTTATCAGGGTTATAGTTTGACCAATCGTGTTTATAAACCGTCTTCACTTCATCTTTTTTATCTTTGTTCTCACCACAACCCTCTATAAAATTTATCATAAATAATAGATGGTCTCCAATTATCGGTAAGTCCTTATTTGTGTACTTAATGTTACGCTCTTTATTTGTAATTATGAAATCAATTAGTGACAGACTGTTTTTTGTTATTCTTGTTGCTGTGTTAACTATTTGTGTGTATCCATATACTTCAATGCCCTCCAGTGTTTTTTTAGTATAATAATCTGGTTCATACAAGTGTATGCACCCCAAACCGGAAGACCTTCTGAGGAGAAGGACAAGTTCAGGGAAGAATTAGAAGGTTGCATTGAAGGAAATTGCGTTATCGTTATGGGTGATTTTAATGCCATGGTTGGAGATGATAGAAAGGGTTATGAAGAAGTATTGGGTCCACATGGCTGGGGAAAGAGGAATGCAGATGGAATAAAAATGTTAGAATTGTGTGCACGAAACTCGTTGAAAGTAGGAAATAGCTGGTTTGAGAAGAAGAGGTGCAAACATAAGATAACAAGATATGGATATGGAGACGAGGATACAAGGCACAAATCCATTATAGATTATAATTGTGTGGGGAATGGAATAGAAAAAAGGTTAGAAGATGTGTGGGTTGTACCATCAGTAGCATTGGATAGCGACCACAGATTGCTGGTAGCTAAAATCTATGAAGGTAAAAATGTCATGAATAAGATCAAAGAAGAAGCGAATTAAGGTGTGGAAGATACAAAGAAAAGAAAAAAGAGACAAGTTTAGGCAAAAGATACGAGAAATGTTGCCATGTAGAGACATTCAGGGAATCAAAGAAGAATGGCAAGGATTTAAGGCTGCCTTTGTAACTAGTGCAGAGGAAGTATGCGGACGAGCAACGGGGAGAAGAAAAGAGAAGGAAACACCGTGGTGGAATGAAACAGTCATAGAAGCTGTGCACGATAAGAGACTGGCGTGGAGAGAAAAGATCAAGAATTATACAGAGGAAAATGTAAAAAAATATGTGAGGGCGAATCAAACGGTAAAGCAAATAGTGATTAGAGAAAAAGAAAAGAGTATGGAGGAGTTCGGAGAGAAATTGGAGGAAGATTTTCAAGGAAATAAAAAATTGTTATACAACATTATCAAGGAGAAAAGGGGTAGAGTTTTAGAATCACATTTCCTACGAAAAGAAGACGGAACCGCTACAAACGACTCGCAGGAGAAGAAAACGTTATGGAAAAAATATTTTGAGAGTTTGTTAAATGTAGAGGATTTAAGGAATGGAAGACCAGCGCACAAAAGTATTACCGAAGATAGCCCTAGTGAAGCAGAAGAAGACGAAGTAGAAGATAAAGAAGAAGAGCTCTCAGAAGCGGAAGTTAAATTGGCACTAAAGGAAATGAAAAACGGGAAGGCACCCGGGGTAGATGAAGTAGTTGTTGACATGATTTAAGCAGCAAGAAAAGACGGGGAGTACTGGATTTTCAGAGTGTTGACTGCAGCTTGGAGAGATAAAAAGATTCCAAAGGATTGGGAGAAGGGTATTATAGTACCAATATTTAAAAAAGGTGACAACAAACAGTGTGGTAATTATAGAGGTGTCACTCTACTTTGCCAATGTGCCAAGCTGTATGAAAAAGTGCTAGAAAAGAGAATGAAAGAAAAGGTGGAAAGAGGCTTGAGGGAGGAGCTACATGGTTTCAGAAGTAGACGGTCAACCGTGGACTTGATTTTCTCAATAAGACAGCTCATGGAAAGAGAAAGGGAAAAGGGGGAGGAGGTATGGATGGTTTTTCTGGATCTTACAAAGGCCTATGACAGAATACCCAGAGAGAGAGTTTGGGAATGCCTCCAAAAAAAGAAGATTGATATAAGATTGGTGGAAAGAGTACAGAGTATGTACGGGAAGAATGTGAGTTGCGTGGAAACTAAGGATGGCAGAACGGATTGGTTTGAAGTCAAGACAGGTCTCAGACAAGGGAGTGTACTGTCACCGATGCTCTTCAATACAGTACTCGACGAGATATTGAGGAAAGTGGAGAGAGGTGGGCCTCATATGGGGTAAGTCATGGGAAGAGGTACAGAAGAAAGTGGAGAAATGGAATGAACGTACGGAAGAATTTGGACTAGAGATAAGCATTGACAAGAGTGAAGTGATGGTTATGGGGAAAAGTAAGAGGTCTGGGAATAGGAAAAAGATTGTACTTCGAGGGGAAGAACTAGTAGAGACACATATGTTTAAATACCTGGGCAGCATAATCTCCGACGATGGAAAAATAGACGCGGAGATTGCAAGGCGTACTGGTATCGCAGAGAGTTTCTTCCAGTTAGTGAGGAAACTGCTTTGGAAAAAAGAAGTGCCAAGGCGATGCAAACTTTTAATATACAAAGCATATTTTGTACCGGTACTCACATATGGTACAGTGACATGGCCAGTTGGAGGTAAAGAAGAAATACAGATTCAAGCTGCGGAAATGAAATTTTTAAGGAGTGTAATGGGAGTTACGAAGATTGATAAGATGAGGAGCACGAAGATAAGGAAAGAACTAGGAGTAGAGAGTTTAAACTTTAAGCTAGGGAAAGAAAGGCTGAGGTGGTTTGGACATATGAAGAGGATGCAGAAGGGCAGGATCCCGAAAATACAGTATGAACAAGACGAAGGAAACAAACAGAGAAAAAGAGGGAGGCCCAGACTGAGATGGGAAGAAGTTATAGCAATGAATTTGAAAAGGAGAAATGATGCTTGGGAAAGGATTAACCAGGAAAGATGTTGGGAAGAACGAAAAATATGGAAAAAACTGGTGGAGGTCCCTGAGGAAGAAGACAGAGGAGAGGAAGAAAGTGAAGTTGATGACGCAGATGAAGATAAAGATGATGTGGGAGAAGCGTCAGGCATGGCTAGCCGGCTTCGATAACCCCGGGGAGCCAAGAATGTGGTGGGAACCTCTCACCCCCTACCCGACTTAGTTGGAAATAGGGTTCGATATTAATTAATTGTGTTTTGTCTCCCAACCCTTAACAGACAGATAGCAAAAGCATTTGTGTTTTGGCTCCTCTATAAATGAATCGCTGGACAAAACCCTAACAACACCCTAACTAAGATCGAACCAATTGCTGCTTACTCAAGAAGGACAATTACTTCTTCGTTCCACCAATCTCCAAATGCCCTGTATAGCTATTCTTTCAGCCTATACCAAGCCACAAACTCTCATCAACTCAAAAGCCCTGTTTAGCTATTATTTCAGCCTATACCAAGCCCCAAACTCTTATCAACTTCATAAAAACGCCTCTTATGGGCAATCCCTCTAATTCTGCAATGCTATAATTAATTCGATTCTCAACTTAAATGCTGCTCAAGCCTCCCCCATTATCGATTTGCCAATTCATCCCGAAGGAAACACACCTGATTCGATTCCTAGCTTTTCCATCACTAAACTCTCACAAAAAGTGTCCCGTCTCACTTTCCTACACTCTTGTCAATCAAATAAAAAGTGCTGCATACTTAAAAGAGGCCAATACAACTGCACGCTTGCTGAAAAGATTCACTAACAGATGGTTCAAATCTCTGATTCGGGGATCATTCCCTGTCCTTGGTCAAATGTCCCGCAATCACTACCCCTACTTCTCTGCAATGCTACTTACACATATCTTCATTCTAAAAGTGTATGAAACTAAAAGCGATTCACTGTGTTGAAAAAGTTCACCTTCCCCGTGTCTAGACCGAAATTCATAACTGAGATTCTATTTTTCACTTTGTACCAAAAAGCAATCAGACAACTAAATAGCATGAGATGTTGTAGGCTTTCACGACCCGTATATGTCTTCTGTATGATCCCTGGGCTGTTTCGTTGTGTCGATGATGAGGCACTGCTCGACGTTTCGCCACCCATGTTGGTGGCTTCTTCAAGAATGATGGGAAGGATGATGAAGCAGGCTGTATATATACCTCCTGCTGGTAGATGAATCAACAGGTGGGGGACAGGGCCCTAACCAATGGGAACGCTCCTTGTCTCTCATTGGCTAGGCTCGAGTCCTACTCAGTCTTGTCAATAACTAACCCTATGGCTAGGCCAACATGCTTTTTTTTTTTTTTCTCCTCCCGTTTGCACGGTTATCAAGGCTTCTTTCTAGTTCTTAGGCGTCCAGTCCACTCAGATAGTATCTCTTGATTTCTTGTAGTAACTGTTTCCATTTGTGATGTTGCTATTGCAGTTGCTGTGTTTATTGTTGTTGTTGTTGTTAAACATGGTGATTCATCTGGTATATTATTATTGATTGCCACCTCTGTGTCTATCCTTTCTTCATCCTCAGTGCTACTTTCTATACACCCCACCCACTTCAACACTGGGTCCCATGCACGGCTAAGTGGAAAACTGCTATCTCTATTGAAGTTATTCTTGTGTTTACGAATTTCAATCGCTTCCCGGAACAAAACGATTCCAACCAGTTATCTGCTTGACTAGGACCTTTGTTTTATCAAACTGTATCTGGTGGTCATTTCCTAAGGCATGGTCTGCTACTGCCGAGAGTCGTTGATGCCGTTTTACATCGAGATCCCCTCTATCATCTGGTATAGCCTTCGCCGTGTAACCCAGTCGCACATGGCTCTCGTGTTCTTTGATCCTTGTAGAAATCTTGCGACCTGTCTCACCTATATAGACCTCTCCACAGTCACACGTAATTCTATATACACCACATGAATCTAAAGGGTCGGATCCTTTCACCGATCTTATGAGAGAGTTTATCTTCTTATCAGTATTAAAATAGGTCTTGATGGAGTGTCTTTTTAAAACTCTACTTATTTCATCAGTTGTTTTATGGACATAGGGGAGTACCGCTGTAGCAATCACTTCTTGGTTTACTTGTTGAGTTGGTCTATCTTTGTTGGTCACCCTGTTGAAAGCTTGCCGTATATCTCTTTCTTTATACCCATTCTGTTTGAAGGCCTTCCTCAGTTCATCTAACTCACTTTCTATGTGGTCAGCATCTGCTAGGCGTTTCACCCTCGTTGTCAAACAATTTAACACCGACGCTTTCTGCTTAGGGTGGTGATGAGACTGCATGTAGGTATCTGTTAGTGTGCGTGGGTTTCCGGTATACTGTGTGTCCTATGGAACCATCTGTTTTCCTCTTGATCAATACATCCAGGAAAGGCAATTGTTTGTTAGATTCTAACTCCATGGTGAATTTTATAGTTGCGTGTTGATCATTGACGAACAACAGAAACTCGTCTAAAAGGGGTTTACCATGGGGCCAAACGAACCAAATATCATCTATATATCGAAGCCAACAGGTTGGTTTGTGTGGTGCAGACTCTAATAACTTGGTTTCAAAATCATCCATGAAAATATTGGCCACTACAGGTGATAGCGGAGATCCCATCGCCAAACCCTCAGTTTGTTGATAAAACTCGCCCTCAAATTTAAAATAACTACAGTTCAAACAACCCTTAATGAGGTCTCGGATGGTGGTAGGAAGGAGATACTTCTTAGCTCGTAGGTGAAGAATCTCTATCACCTCATCGACTGGCACATTTGTAAACAATGACACTACGTCGAAGCTGACAAGCAAATCTGATTCTTTTAAATTAAGGGTTTTTACGGTGTCTAAAAAATGGCTTGAGTTTTTAATATACGATTTCGCATCTTCTACCTGGGGTTGAAGGAGTTGAGCCATACAACGTGCAATCTTGTGATAAGGTCCATTAATGGCGCTCACAATTGGTCTCAAAGGAGCTCCGAGTTTATGGATCTTAGGCAATCCATATAACCTGGGTGCTACAGATTCATGTGGTGTCAGTTCGGCTACCAACTTCGAATCCATGGGAGCTTCCCTAAGTAAATTAGTGATGTTATTCTCGAAACGTTTTGTTGGATCCTTTTTGAGTAACTTATAAGAGTTAGTATTAAGCAAGTCTTTGAGCTTTAGGCTGTAGTCACTGGCGTCCATCACAACTGTGGCATTTCCTTTATCTGCTTTTAGTATAACTACGTCTTTATTGTCACGTAGTGTTCTCAATGCCTGACGTTCAACCTTTAATATGTTGTTGATTGGTGGCTTGTTTTTACTAGCTCGTAGAATCCGGGCAGTATCTTGTCTCACTTCCTCTTTCTAATAGTACGGTAAACGGCGAATGGCTGCCTCTATTCCAACAATGATATTTTCCAAAGGTGTTGACGTAGGTGTTAAGGCGAAATTAAATCCTTTCGAAAGAGCGGATTTTGCTGCCCAACCAAGTTCAATTTCCGTCAAATTAACTACTGTGTTGTTATATTGTAGTTTACTTTCTCCTTGTGTGTGTTCTGGAGACTCGTGGCACCTCGGGTCCACAACAATCAAGTCCCCTCGACGGGTCGAAACTTGTTGCTGCTTATCCGAGGTGCACTCTGGATGTTGTTGTTTGTATAGGTTATTGAACTTCTTCATGTGTCTGCAGGTTATGACTTGATGTTCCCATTGTGCTCTTTCTGCTGCCAAAGAGTGGATCTTGTCCCACAATTCACGGGATAAGACGCGGCCAAGATGAAGATGATGTTTAAAGAGTTGGCAGGCGTTTCTGTCTAGCTCCGTCCTAGTCTCTTGTATTTTGGCTCTCAGCAGGGCACTACTGGCACGGCGAAAGATGTTTTCAGTTTGCCGTCCTCGAAGGTGATGATTGATCTTGATCCATGATGGGACATCATTCTTGAAGAAGCCACCAACATGGGTGGCAAAACGTCGAGCAGTGCCTCATCATCGACACGACGAAACAGCCCAGGGATCATACAGAAGAAACTAAATAGCATATTTACGATTTCAAACAAACCTGTGATAAATTATTATTGTTCTTTATACGACTTAGTTCATTACTTTACGTTAACCTTGTTACTTGTAACAAATTGAAAAACCAGACAACACAAAACCATAACGTTCTTGAAAGTTTCGAAACCTTCTCTTTATTCTCACTTTATTTATTTGATGTCGATATTTCGTAAACTTCTGATCCACTTACGTTCTATTATTTATCATTAATTCCATATTATTCTATCCATCTATTACCAATTCACACAAATCAATTAAAATCTACATTCAAGAACGTTCTATTTCAAACTTCATTGATCCCGAGATTCTCGACCCTTCTATACCTGTTCCGACGAGACCATTGCATCTCTAATCTTTTCCGAAAACACATTTTTTTGTCACCAGGAAACTCATTCACATAGAAAATTGACCGACATTCAACTAATGGATGTTTAAAGTGGAAGACAGAATTAAAGTCCCATTTCTCCAAATCAGCCAAGCGGTAAAAGGGTTGATGTCAATCTCCAGGGGTCCTACTCCACCCGCCGCCTGTTACACAGTTGCCAATATACCTGTTATTAGCTATTGTAAGAAACTGACCGAAAGCAGTTTGGCAATTTGGCAACATCGCAAAATAGTTTAGAAGCTTTCATTCCCAGAGTTAATAGGCGTTAAATTGACGACAAGGGTTGTTTCTTTTGTACAATAATGCGTCTTTGTATGAAAAGTTTGGGGACTTTAATGCCGTCTTACAGTTTACCGTTCTCACTCTTGAGGTGGAATGACATGCCGTGTTCCGCCCCTAATATCTTCCAGTCTTTTCTGTAGATGCCATTACCTTTCTTACGTGCATAACACTTTTGATTGACAATGAACCTGCGTTTATTTGTTTTCCATTGACCTTTACCTACATCATTTTCCCTTGTGTTACCGCGTATTTGAAACAATCTCTTGATTTCAAACATTTTACAACGACCGATTACCTTAGTTACTCTTCTCAATTTAAACCTGGCCAACAAATCCTTCTCAATCCTTTCCCTCTTCTTTAGGCCATCCACTATTATGCAACTTTCAATTTCACCTGGTTCTACTCTAATCTTCCACCTCCTACTTTTCAACCCGTACCTCATTCTTTTAAATTCTCTAAATCTCCCTTCCAAGACATTAATAAATTCAACCGGGTGCATACCTGACGACGGACTGTTACTAAATGTTATATCTTCCCTTGGCAGATTTCCACTTGCATCAATTTCCCTCTCGAATTTGTCTTTATTTCTCAATCCCATGTCAGTGCCGTTCGATTCTATGATTGCAATACTAGATTGTTTTACTTTTTTCAATTCATCCATTACTTCCGACTCAGTAGCTAGGTGCATATGCTCTCGAACATTATCATTTAGATCGCTAATTGCATGATCCAAATCCATTAATCTGTATGTGTGCTTCTTGGTTTCTGACAATTTGAGTTTACATGAGTATCCATTTCAGCAAAATGTCTATCTACTGTTTGGTCGTGAGTATTCATTTGTTTTTCAATTTTATCGACCTGACATTGTACTGTTTTAATTTTTTTCCTTGAATTTTAATTCTATAGCATCAATCCTATCCACCAATAACTTTGTTTGGGCCTTGATTTCATTCTTCAACTCCATATAGCTTGTTCGAATCTCTGTCTCAATCCTAGCCTGATTAATTGCCTGATTATCTCTTTTAGCAGCCTGATCATCAATTTTTGCATCAGTCTTAGCCTGATTGTCTAACAGTTGACGGAAAAGTAAC
The DNA here is from genome assembly GCA_024449915.1 of Sweltsa coloradensis. NCBI lineage: Eukaryota > Metazoa > Arthropoda > Insecta > Plecoptera > Chloroperlidae > Sweltsa > Sweltsa coloradensis. Next base: position 207,407 of record JAMZAV010002433.1, on the reverse strand, counting down.
AATACATCTGGTGTCTCAGTTTTTTCCTCAACCTTTGACAAATGTATTACATTTGCGATCTCCTCATCCTGAAATTCTGGATTATCCACCAGCGCATCATTATACATCGAGTTGCCACCTTCCTCTAAATGCTCTAATCCTACTAAAGGAGATGTTGTCTCTAAGTGAGTTTTCAAATCTATTTCGCCTTCGCTCTCCATGCTGTCATTGTCAAAACCATGGTCGCAATCAGACTTCTGACAATCTACCTGATCTAATAAATCCTCACTAGCTCCTCCAACTAATTGATCCATTTTACAATATTGTGTTTTCACACAGTTTGAGACACTTATAGCTTTCACCAACACTCAATTAATAAATCCCCCCAAAAAAAACAATTTAATTTAATTGGATGGGCGTAGCGAGCGAAGCGAAGATTCCATTTCACTACACCGGAGAAAAAAATCCGGAATGTTTTTTTTTTTTTCTTTCTTTCTGTATTTTTGTCTGTCTGTTAACACGATTCCGGCTAAACCGATACTCCGATTGCGATGAAATTTTATGGAGGCCTTCGAAATCTCTGAACTAAGAACTGCCACGTTTTTGAGCGCAATTGAAAAATTATTTCTCATGAAAATCGCAATTTTACGATTTTTTTTGATTTTTAAAAAATTTCTTCTTCCGACTTATAACTCCTACATGCTTTATCCGATTTAATGATTTTTTCACAGAACCTTAATTTTAAGAATTAATATATTCGTGTAAAATTTGTGCGCAATCGAATAATTATTTCTTATGAAAATTTCAATATTACGATTTTTTCCTTTTTTAAAATTACGATTAATTAAAAAAAAAAAAATTATTTAATTTGATTTAATTTAAAAAAAATTTCAACAAAGTTCTGATTTTTTCACAGAACAACAGAAAATCCGCAAAACACATGGCAGCTCAATTCACCAATTACGCTCATCCAACAACGCGGCGGGACTTAAGCGTTTTCCTAGTTTTAATGAAATTGAAATTAAAATACATTTATGAGACACGAGAAACTTACCAAGGGCGATTGGTAATAATTCAAAAGCCTCCACGTTGTTGCGCCAAATTGAAGCTTACCGCCCAATGGAGGTAGCTATCTCAAATAAATGCCCTTAAATTGGGTGAAATTGAAGTTTAATCACTTCTTAATTAAAAGGAAATTAATAAATTATAAGGATGTGGATATTGATTTCAGAGTGTTGATAAAATAAAAAGAATGTTTGAATCTAAATTATTTATTTATGTATTTTTTATTTTTTTATTTATTTATTGGATGAGCGTAGCGAGCGAAGCGAAGATTCCATTTCACTACACTGGAGAAAAAAATCCGGAATGTTTTTTTTTTTCTTCTTTCTTTTTGTATTTTTGTGTGTCTGTTAACACGATTCCGGCTAAACCGATACTCCGATTGTGATGAAATTTTATGGAGGCCTTCGAAATCTCTGAACTTAGAACTGCCACGTTTTTGAGCGCAATCGGAAAAATTTTTCTCATAAAAAACGCAATTTTACGATTTTTTTCGAATTTAAAAAAATTTCTTCGACTTATAACTCCTACATGCTTTATCCGATTGTAATGATTTTTTCACAGAACCTTAATTTTATGAATTAAGATATTCGTGTAAAATTTAAGCGTAATCGAAAAAATATTTCTCATGAAAATCGAAATTTTACGAGTTTTTTTCTTTTTTAAAACAATTCTTTGACTTATAACACCTACATGCTTTATCCTATTGTAATGATTTTTTCACAGAACCCTTATTGTATGAATTAATATATTCGTGTTAAATTTGAGCGCAATCGAGAAATTATTTCTTATAAAAATCGCAATTTTACGATTTTTTTATTTTTTTAACAATTACAATTAACTTAAAAAAATTAATAAATTAAAGTTAATTTTTTATTTAATTTAATTTAATTTTAAAAAAATTCAACTTAGTTATGATTTTTCCACAGAACAACAGAAAATCCGTATAACACATGGCAGCTCAATGCACCAATTACGCTCATCCAACAACGCGGCGGGACTTAAGCGTTTTCCTAGTTAGGGTTTCTTTAAAGTAGTTGGTACATACATTTTAATAAAGTTACATGTTATGATACACTCCTACTTGATGCCCTTATATTAAAATATTAAGATATTCTATTTGAATTGAATATAACAATAATTATTTCGAACTTAGTATTAAATATTTCATAGAGAACATAAAATTTTAACAATTCATCCAATAAACGCTAATACTAATCTATATCTAATATAAATCTATTGCCAAGTTAGTAATATGATTTTATATACATTTTTTCTTTGTACACATACGTCTGTGATCATACGGTTACAATACTAATCCAATAGAAGTGTGCTATCTTATTTGCATCGGGTTTCCTAAAAGAACGTTTTAAATTCACAAATAATATTTTTTAGCATGTATTTGAACTTAATTGGAGAGTTTGCAGTTTTCAAGCTAGTTGGTAAGGAATTCCACCTCTGTGTTGATATATACATAAAAAGACTACTTTCAGTTGGCCAGATTTAGTAGTAAATAAATATGATACCTCATTTTACAATGATGGTCTTGATGATGCTGATTAATGTTGCTGATGTATAATAATTAATGTACGAATTCGATCTGCTTTAGCACTGAATAATTAAATAAACACTCGGTAAGTTATTCACTGTTCTTCATCTTCATAACTTGTGTGTCGCTCGTTCTGTTCCCGTTGTAGTACAACTCCTCCATGAACTCCTTGACACCTTGTCGTCGCTCACGATCCACCCTCTAATGATGCAGGCACAATACTGAATGCCTGGCTCCGGAAATCGTCTTTTTATAGTGGTGAGCAGGTGACCAGTGATGACGTATTATTTTCTAGATTGATCTTGTTGTTTGTTGAGTCGACAAGGTTGGTTGTGATTCACCTACCCCAGCGGCTTCCAATGTTCCTTGTGCCCTGAGGATACTCGCTAATGGGTTCCTTTCAGAAGGTGTTGACAGTTCTAAGGTATCTCAAGTGTTCCATGTCCATCACAGGATGTCAGATTATCTCTGTTGACGCATCTTGCAACCATTTCAATGCATTCCGCTTGGACCGCTGTGTAAAGCTGATGCAACTGCATTCAATTATTGATGCTATTATTTTATAACTATACTAGGAAAATGCTTAAGTCCCGCCGCGTTGTTGGATGAGCATAATTGGTGCATTGAGCTGCCATGTGTTATGCGGATTTTCTGTTGTTCTGTGAAAAAATCGTTACAAAATTGAAGATTTTTTAAAAATTAATTTAAATCTTAATTCATAAAATTATGGTTCTGTGAAAAACTCATTAAAATCTGATAAAGCATGTAGGTGTTATATGTCAAAGAAATTTTTAAAAAATTAAAAAAAATCGTAAAATTGCGATTTTAATGAGAAATAATTTTTCGATTGCGCTCAAAAACGTGGCAGTTCTAAGTTCAGAGATTTCGAAGGTCTCCAGAAAATTCCATTGCAATTGGAGTATCAGTTTAGCCGGAATCGTGCTGACAAACACAATAATACAGAAAAAAAGGAAAAAAAAAACATTCCGGATTTTTTTCTCCAGTGTAGTGAAATGGAATCTTCGCTTCGCTCGCTACGCTCATCCAATTATTACATGTTATTATATTATTGAAATTCATCATATTGATATTATTTAAGTAAACAAGGTTAATGAAAAGGCCGTTACGGCACAACTTCAAATTTAACAGAGGTTCACAAGAAGGTATGCATGTTAGGAAATTATTATTTGCGATAAAAATGGTTATACAAATGCAAATCTCAATTAAGAGGTGGTCGCGTGATCAATTTTTCACTCATGTTACGTAACGTCACGTAAACTCTCTTTTTGTTCAAGCACAGTCAAACACGAATAACATAATTTTTATTTAACTCGCGCACAATCTCATTATATTAATTAGCTATACTTGCTCACGCACAATTACTTGCGTTATTAAGCAATCACGCGCTCTCGCGGTTAGTCAATTGTTGGTGCTTTGAGGAGCATTTAGCACGCACCCTTCTAATTCCATCGCCTTCAACCTGGTCATGTTCGCATTGTCAGATGACAGACATCCGGTCGTCACAAGTGATTTGCAGACAATAAATTCAATAAATTGTTGGTTTATTACTCTCTCATCCACGTATTCATGGCTGAATTTTAGGGTAGGGTGCGACTCAAGGCAAGCTAAGAGGAGGGTGCCTGGCCTCGAGGATGAGACGGGCTCTTTCTGCGCTGGAGCATTTAGTGTCACGCATGGTCATGCATGTCACGAAACACGCTTGACTGTTTCATTATCACGCAAATTCATGGTACCTATTCAAAGCATTCACGTTCATGCACAATCACGAGTAAAGTCGTGACTCACGCGATCAACTCTAATCTCAATTAGTAAAAAGAAAACAAAATATATATAAATGCAAACTAAACAGTAGCCTACATCCAGGGGTTTTAGGGAGCTGACATTTCAGTTGAAACAGTGATCCGGGCACTCCCTAACCGATTTCGGGCATTTAGGAAATTCCAATCATCCCAAAGGTTGTCTAATGTTATTAAAATTTGGCACAAGGGTTTACCAGTCAACCATAAGCAGAAATGCACCATTATGCATTATATTATTATATAGCTGTCAATTAATTATATAGATCCACTTTTTCCAACTTCCAACCTGTATTATTATGTCTTTGTCCAAGACCAAATCATAGTATGTCATACTTTTTCAATATAGACTCACTAATAAGGAACATAATGTTCCAGGCATTAAAGTCTCGCGTTGTTCCTCGCATCCGAGCGCTCGTCGTGTTGCCTGTCCAAGACCTTGCCGTACAGGTGTTGAAGGTGTTCAAGACGTATTGCGAGGGGACGGATCTAAGGGTCACCCTCATCACCGGCAAGGAGAGTTTCCGTGGGGAGCAACGCAAGCTTGTCAGAACAGGTACCCTAAAGTGTTACTATTAAGCTTACTTAAGTCTTTGTGTGAAAGCATTCCTTGGAACATCTTTATTCCTTGTTATGAGACTTTTAGGGAGCAAAGCTCGCAATCATTACTTTTCTGTAGGGATGGGATAGTGCACACGTTTTAATGCGTTTACACGTTTACTGTTTTTACGAAAATAATAAACGTGTGTGTGTCTCTATGCTGTGTGCGGCCAGCCGCCGGCCGGCCAAAATCTCGTCGCGCCGTGCAATCAGTGCAGGTCACGTGACTTGTTACATGCCGCGCAGGCCCGCACTCGCGCAAGTCAGTCGCTCAGGGAGTGTAGTGCGGCGGCGTCTTTATGACATCAAGCAGCGAGTCGTAGATAGTTTTAACAAGGTCAATGAAAGGTATGCCTATCTATCTACCCCTCGCTTTTGCTTTGATTTCACGTTGTCAATAATTGAACACAAGAAACTAGAAATTTTCCTAGGTTGGACACATAACATAATATACACCATTTTCTTAAGCAAGTGGCAAACATTACACAGTGTACGTGTACACGTGCTGACGTGTGCTCGTTTAGGAAAGTACACGCATTTGCCCATCCCTACTTTTCTGTCCCATCACATATGTCACAATTTGCAATAAAAACTGAATTTGGCTTTCGATTGATGTTCATGTTTTTTTTGGCATTGCTTTTCAACAAGGATGGCAAATAATGTTTTGGTGCCCCTGAGGGTAAGGAGAGCTAGCCCCCGGGAAAGATTAAAAAAGTGATTCAATTTTACTTTTAAATTGTACGATTCCTAGCTCAGTAAACTAGCTTCTAATATCATAAGAAATTGAATTCCAAAAGGATATGCCTCTGTACAAAAATGACTTTCTAAATGATTCAGAAATTAATCTTGGAACTTGCAATGAGTTCATTAGAATACAATTTTTATCACAATCAACAATTTGAAAAATATTGGGTAGAATACCTAAATGCATACCTTTCAATACTTAGTATGTATTTACCAGCACGCATACTTCATCCTTTCCTCAATCGTGAACAATCAGATTGTAAATCTTGTCTCAAAGGAATTGAATCAAACAGATGGTCAATTCTCTACTGGAGTACAACATATTCAGTCTAAGGTCTTACTGCCTAAACCACTTAGCAATAATAATTAATAACAGAGTGAATATAAAAACCTACAAGTAATCTCAACATTCTCTCTGTTACAAATCATTCTACTTATAATTCCAATTCCTGATGATTCTTTACTATTACATAACCATAATGTTTCTCAAAAATTTAAATTACAATCAAAGAAAACTCCAAGACATTTAAATTTATACACTCTAGAAATTAACATACCATTACAGTTCAATGTCAAATGAATATCATTCATGATTCTATCATTAGCCTTATGAAAAATAATAAAATTTGTTTTTCTATGATTAATATTAAGTTCCTGAGTTTTAAACCAAGCATCCATCCTCTTGAGAATTTCTTGAAGACGTCTTAAGATCTCTTCAACATCCACACCTTCTAAATAAAAGACCGGCCATTATAGTAGATATATCATCTATGTAGAGAATAAATAAAAGGGGTCGTAATATTGATCCTTGGGGTGGGGTACTCCACAAAAAATATTGAATACTTTTGAACTGTATTTCGCAAGATCGATAAATATTTTTCTTTTTAAAAAGTAATCCGTTAAAATTGATAACGAATAAGGACTTATGTTATACCTGAATTTTAGTTTAATTAAAAGAGGTAAAAAAGGTACTCAATCAAGTGCTTTCCTAAGATCAACAAAGACAGCTCCAACCGTACCATTCCGATTGTCAATCCTTTATAGATAAAATCTGTAAATGCTAGAAAGGCACTTTGCGTTGACCTACCTTTCCTGAAACCATGCTGGTTTGCACTTAAACCTTCAGATGCATCCACTTCATGTAATAACCTCATATGCAAAATATTTTCAATAATTTTACCTACAATGGAAGAGTTAATATAGGTCGATAAGAATTCCTATCACTCTTTTTACCTTAACCCTTATAAATAGGTGTTACCCTTGCCAGGAGCATCACTAGAAATTGGACATTGGGGGGGGGGGGGCACAAGTACTATTGTGGGAAAGGGACTAAGCATAGGGGGTATGGGAGGTGGCCCCCCCCCCCCCATAAATAGCGCCACAGGCAAAAATTTTGAAAATCATGGCTTTTGAGTGCATTTGGTGCTTTTTAGAAAAAAGCGTTAGGCTGAATGCAATACCAAAACATTGTAGTTTGTGTGCGTCAATTTGTTTTGTCGTCATGTCAAGCTTACAATTCACAGCATACATGGCAACATAATAACGTTTGATCATTTTCAATTTAGCATAACAAACACGTTTGATTGTTACTGATGGTTTCAGACAATACAATGGAAAGATTCAAATGATCGAATTTAGGGCGGGGCTCTGAGAGGCTTGTCCCTATATATATTTTTTAAATTACAAGGTAATTTTGATGCAAATCAGTTCGTTTTAGAGCAGTCTTGAAAATTTCAAGAAACGCTCTAAAGCACAGTTGAAAACTATTAATTGCTGTTCTATAAATAAATTAACCATTTTTATTGGGCTCAGACAAAAAAAGGAAATGAAACATCTCACAAAGAGACAATTTAAAATTGTCGTGTGAATTAATTCCAAACTACTGACAAAAATTAACATCAACGATTTATTTTAAATCTAGTGTCTTTTAATAAGAAATTAACCACCTGTACATCTTTAGTTTAATAACATAATGATTATCAATTGACGTGACATCTCTGCGCCTTATTGCATGCGCAACAGCAACTCAACCTTGATATCTGAAGATAGGACCCCGCCGCTCTACACCCTCTGCCTTGAGAATCACTATCGCAGAGAGCTACTATACACGCGTGTATTGGCAGAGGCAGTCTTGTGCATTCAAGTACACTTGGCGCAAGAAATTTTACGTAACTATGGACTTTGGCCTCCTCCATTTCGGCCAAATAAATAATTTTAAGTAGTGATAATTCGCGTAAAGTGCAGCTGTGACTGTTGGTTGTTAATTGATAAAAAGGAAAACAAGGAAATTATTGGGGGGGAGGCGCCCGCTCCCCTAAACCCCCCTAGTGACGCCACTGACCTTTGCCAATTTCAGCTGTGTTGGGAAATCACCTACAAGAATGAAGGAAATTAGAACTAACAATAATTCGACTATTGATGCGCATTTCTTAAATACTATGCATGGAATCTCTTTAAGATTTGCTGAGCTTCTAATGTTAGGGCATTTAATTGCTGAAATGACTTCTTCATTAGTTACATTTGTATGCGGGAGATCCTCTGCTTCTCTTCTATTTGAATCTTTAAACTTACCAATTTTACTGGAAAAATCTACATCGTTCATAACAAAACTTTTCTGTAACAAACAACAAATGTCATGATTAGACCCCATTTTCTGTCAATGGGGCTATGCCACACTCTTGTTCATTTTGTTACCTGTCAACTTAGAAAACTGACCACAAATATTTTGAAGAAATGTCATTATCAAAAGAAGATTTAAAATACTTACGCTTAGAAAAACGAATCTTATTATTTACATTATTTTGAATTTTCTTGTATTCCTACCACTTAGACAGCCTTCTCGAAATTCTGAATTCTTTGCGCAAGTGGTCTCTCTTATGCATGGATCTCCTAATCTCTGTCAATTTCTAAGCGTCATGAGGCCTATTAGGGATTACGACTTTAAAAGTATTATAAATGGAGTGTTTCTTTACTTAAATTATGAGTTCAATTAATAAACTGAAGTTCACAGGTCAACGTGTTATATTGGAATTATATTTTATTTTTTTGTTCTTCATCTTAGCTTTAATAAAAGTGGTCATACGACTATATTGAACAAGTTTGCTAACATTTTCAAATACAGGTCCTAAATAAAGTTTATGACTGAATTACGGGTTGCTGACCTTTTTTTTAACAATACAATTTTGTTTGTGGAGTTTTGGGAAGTATTCTTACACCAAAATTCACCATTTAACCGAGGGAATAAGTTAACAAAACATTATGCATTTGGATGTGCCTCTAGTACACACTATACAGACATGCCCTAACTTACCACCCCTAAACTCTTGCGAATTTCTCTGGATTCCGTGGCCACGATTTTTTTACCATCATTTTATGTGTGTGGTCAAAATCTCGCGTTTCTATCACTAAATCCCAACATTATTTTGCTTATCTTGCTTGTAGTCTGCTGTGCATTGTGACTGTAGTTCAGTGAGCGCATATGAAGTGATTTTTCACATTTATCATGTTTAAAAGTTGATCTTAGTGAAACTTTTTGATTTAACATATTTCTAACAAGATGGTGTTGCTGTGATATCGTTAGTGAGTAATTGCAACACCGTTTTATGGTATATTTTAGTGTCGAACCAGTGATTATGTAAAAGAAGTTTTGATGACAGGCCAATCTATGGTTAACAATATGTAGATGTTTGTTTGTTTCCGCTGACTTCTTTTGTTTCTTGAAGTTATTTACCTTTTTAATTTTCTGTGTGGAGAAGCATTATTTTTTATTGTGTATGTATGTATGTTCATGCCCCGGTTGTGGTAAGTGGGTTGAGAACTTGAGTATAGTCTCACCATGGACGAGATTTTCAGTAGGATTACGACCCTGGACAAATACCTCCAGGCGCCTAAGCGTCAACGTATTTCGTCCCCTGAAGCACAACGCAAATGTCAAGAGGTAACCGACCAACCCAGCACGTCGTGTGCTTCCACGATGGTCAGCCCTAAGGATGACTTAAAGTCACAATTCCCACTTCAAATCGTTTTGTCGTCCTTGAGACGGACGATACTACGCCCGACTCGCTGGAGTCGCAGGCCTCAGGCTATGATACTAACCAGGACGCTATGGACGGTGTATTGCCTGTCACCGTCACAACTTCAAAAAAGGTTCATAGCCGCCAATAGTAGTGTATGGTTTTGAACGCTACCGCGACCTTGTCGCTTTGTTAAGTCTGTTGTGGTTGATCATGGATTCACGATCGCGTCATGCGTGGATTCTTTTGCTATAAAAGTGAAGTCTATCGATGACTTCCGCGCCCTGTCCGACACCTTACGTGACCGCAAGGTACAATTCCACACATATCCAACGGGTGAGGTGAAAACCAGGCGTTTTTTCCTAAGGGGATTGTCTGCCCGCCAATCAGCTGACGATGTCTGTAATGACCTAGTCGACGGAGGATACGCAGTCCGTACGGTCACCCAGATGACTGGACCAGGTCCTCAGCACGTCCCGATACCGCTGTTCGTGGTGACGACTCTGGTGTCACCTGACGCTCCATCGCTGGTAGAAGACCTGCGTGTCCTGGGACATTCCCGGGTTACATTTGAGCCTTACAAAGGTGCAAAGGGTCCAACAATGTGCTTCAACTGTCAGAGGTTTAACCACACCTCTACATTCTGCAATGTTGGCCCTCGCTGCTTCAAGTGTGCTGAAGGACACAGTGGTCGCGATTGTAAGAAGTCACCCCTTGTGCCCGCAAAGTGTGTAAACTGTGGTGGAGATCACCCTGCATCATATAGGAAGTGCCTGGCATATCTACGGGCAGCGTCGCAGCACCTGAAACCTACCATTCCACGAGAGCGTCGGACAACTCGTCTGCTTCCAGCTGCCAAGGCTCGTCCGGGCTACTCATACTGTGCAGCGGCCTTTCCAGATCTCACAGTTCAGCCATCACCATCAGAAGATAGGACTATGGTACAGCTTCCCACCCAGACTGACCAGAGACCTTCCAGGGCTACAAGATCTCCTCCGCAAGGACCGCAACCCATTACGGAGTTACCACCACCTATGAGTTCTGCCACCTATGGTATGATCTTGGATATTTATAAAGCTCTGGCGTCCATGACCTTGGACCCAATTGACGACTTGAATTGTACCCGCCTCGGCGCCTCCTGATGTCACGAAGCAACATGGCGGAATTAGTTGGTATAAATCCACATTTTGCAAGTTGACGCCTGCTTCACGGCGCAACACTTATCACGCTCTAACTTTTATTCTATTCATTATTTGGACAATATTTAAATGAATAATATTTAGCAAATATATCATTCTTTGTAATAGCGATTATTTCGATTTTTTGACACGGTCGTTAGCTTGTTATAACAATGTACGCATCGTTCGCACTGTCCATACCACTGATTGCTATATTTCCTATTAAAAATATCGATCTTTGGTTGGTTATCGCTCACTCGTCGATTGCGTCGGTGCCTGCAGGGTTGGCTTGGTCGCTTTGATTTAAAGTCCCCCACTGAAAATCAGTTATATAACTGAGTGGGCAGACTCTAAATAAAATTTATTTTTTATTTATTTTATTTTTTATACATGTGAAAATTATCAATGACTAAAGTTTTCTCAATAATTTATTTGACAAAAAACTACTGATCGGATTTCGACAAGACCTTTTTAAAAATATGCATCAGACTGTTTAGACAAGAAATAAACTAACTTTCTAGATAGAAAGTGCACTGAACGAAACTTTGCAGCATAGAGTAATAGGCCTATGCAGGGTATGTGTTTTTATCTAAAATACGCACTCTTGACGTGCGGATGAGCCGTGAAAAAGTGCACGCTGCATATTACTCTATGCTGTAAGTTTTCGTTCAGTGCACTTTCTATCTAGAAAGTTAGTTTCTTGTCTAAACAGTCTGATGCATTTTTACATAGAATTCTTGTCGAAATCCGATCAGTAGTTTTTTGTCAAATTAATTAATGAGAAAACTTAAGTCATTGATAATTTTCACTTGTGTGATGCGTACATTGTTATAGCAAGCTAACGACTTTGTCAAATAAATCAAAATAATCGCTATTACAAGGAATGATATGTTTGCTAAATATTATTCATTTAAGTACAGTATTGTCCAAATAATGAATAGAATAAAAGTTAGAGAGTGGTAAGTGATGGGCCGTTCAGCAGGCGCCAACTTGCGAAATGAGGATTTATACCCAATACTAGTCACGTGACCTATCGATCGTTTTAAGCTCCGCCCATTTCGAGTCGTCAATTATATCTATGATGGTAACCACGATTGCCTCTCTAGTGGAAGGACGCTTCAATGGTCCTTAGACCCCCCGGATTGCACATTCTTACCTGGAATGTTGGTGGAGGGATTAAATCCAAGACACCCGAACTTCTCCTATACATGCGTCAGCATGGTATTCATCTAGCACTTTTACAGGAAACCTGGTTAGCTCCTCAAGTGTCTTGGAAAATGGCAAATCACAAGGTGTATCGCGAGGACCGGGTAGTAGCTCCTGGGGTACGGCAGTCAGGAGGGACTGCCATTCTTATTAGTGCACAAGTTGATCATTTTCAAATACCTATTCCGCCTTTGAGTTCGCTTGAGGCGGTTGGTGTCCAGGTTCAAATCCCAGGTGGCCACCTCCGACTTATTTCAGTGTACAAGAGACTAACCACAAAACTTAATGTGGCTGACATTGATATCCTACTTGCCTCCCCCATACCAACCGTCCTCATGGGTGACTTCAATTCTAAGCATCCGTCTTGGAATTCCCTGACATCAAACACAGCAGGAAACCCCTTGCGTGACCACGCAGACCGTAGCACTTACGTTGTGGCAAGACCAGTTGACCCGACGCACTTTCCCCTTGGTGGAGCCGTGGGACGTCCGGACGTGCTTGACATTGCGTTGTTGGCCAACATTTGTTGCTTGTACAACCTTGAGGCATACCCAGCTCTCTCTTCAGACCACAATCCCGTGGTCCTTAATCTAGGTGACAGAATCCTTTTTTTCCCCGCCGTGTCAACGACCTGATTTTCACAAGGCTGACTGGGATGCTTTCCGCGCTCATCTTGACGCAGGTCTCCCTGAAGATCCGTCACCTTTAACTTCTACGGTTGACGTGGATGCAGCGGTAGAATCTATCACTAAACTGATCCAAGAGGCAATTGCTACCTCGACACCGTCCACTTCTCGTGGCCGCATAACCCTGTATGATTTGCCAGAAGGACTTCGCCGTTCAGTTACCTTCAAAAATCGTCTACGACATACATGGCAACGCACTCACTCTGCCTATGACAAGACCGCTTACAACAGACCATCAACAGCTCTTAAGCGTGACATTGCGGCCTTCCGATCTGAACTATGGGATGCTACCGTAGCAGGTCTCGATATCTCCGGTAAGTCTTATTGGCGTATGGCTCGTGCCCTACAACATATTCCACAGGCGGACCCACCGATTCAGGGACTACAAATCTTGGCATGTAGCTCTGTGGAAAAAGCGAACGTCCTGGCAGCCTCGCTGGAGGCCGCATTTACCTTGAACCCAGCCACTGCTTCTACACCACAAGTGGAGGAGCAAGTCCTCCAGTGGTCACTGTAGAGTAACAGCCTGTTGGATAGTTACGCCTTAGGCAGTTTATCAGACGTCTGGGTGACTTCCAGGGTTGGCATGAAGGTCTCTGTCTAGATACCATGTAGCTCACTCACATCTTGTGTATTCATATGTGTTTCTACATAATAAATAGCATTACAAACTACTACACCTGTTGATCATAATGCATGGTGGCAGCGGTGTCGAACAAGGTATGAAACACTGTTCATATTAATCTATTTATCACAAAGTGCATAATTAGAAGCTAACCTCAAAGGAGGCACGAGCTGAAACATGCCCCAAGACCAGCGTGAAGGTAGCACCGGCGGCGGGAACCAGAGTGAAGTAAGCACTAGAAGCCAACAGGCATACCAACTTCAACCACCTACAAATTTTGACATCTCAGATCCACCTTCCTGGCCAAAATGGATTAGGAGGTTCGACAGATTTCAAATTTCTTCAGGGCTTTCAACTGAGCCTAGTGACAAGCAAGTTCACAACTTGATTCATTGTATGGGCGATGAGGCAGAAGATATACTCCTGTCATTCAAACTCAGTCTTGAGCAAAAACAGGACACTCCCTTGTCGTGGACAAACTTGATTCTCACTTTGTCAAAAGGAGAAATGTCATATTTGAACGTGCTGAATTTCATAAGCGCATACAAGAAGAAGGGGAATGCATCCTTTATAACTGCTTTGTATATACTGGTGAAACATTGTGGTTATGGTGCCCTTCAAGACGAGTTAATTAGAGATAGGTTAGTAGTTGGCCTACGTGATTTAAAATTATCAGAAACACTACAGATGGATCCTGATCTGACTCTTCAAAAGGCTATTGATAAAGCAAGAAGCAGCAAAGAAATCAAAGGCCAGCAAAAAGTGCTGCGATCTTTGGAAGAGTGGGAGTTCGAACTAACTGGGAAAAACCCAAAAACAACCCAAACCAGGGTGCGACGACGTCCAAGAAACAAGGAAAGTGTAGGCGATGTGGTCGACCGATGCACTCCTCTAAAGACTGCCCTGCACGTGACGTCAAGTGCCGTGGCTGCAACATCGTCGGACATTATGAAAAACATTACCGCACAAAATCTAAACAAACACCACCTCGAGTTAGAGAAATCCAGCTGGAGGAAGCTTTTCTCGGAGAAGTGGAGAGCCGTGGAAGTGATCCTTGGGTACCAACGGTCGTTGTGGAAGATGTTCCTGTCCGTTTCAAGATCGACACGGGAGCCGATGTTACAGTTATCTCAGAAGGTCACTACCATTCTAAGTTCCGCCATCAACAGCTCAGTATCCCAACCAAGCGTCTTATTGGACCTGGGCAATCTGTGCTCGAGGTAAAAGGACAGTTCGACGCAACCTTGAAATATCAAGATAAAGAGACGGTTCAAAGTATTTTTGTTGTTCGCAACCTTAACACACCATTACTGGGGGAACCAGCAATTCAAGGCCTCAACTTGGTGGGTAAAATCTAAGAGGTAGGAGGCCTACGTCAGAAAGATTTGACAAACGTCGATGCTGTCAAGCGTAAGTTTCCGAAGCTGTTTACAGTTAGTTAGTAAGCTTTATTTTGTTTTCAATACATTACATGTTACACGTGGAAAATGTAGGAAACAAAAATGGCGAGGTTCAATCATTGAGAGATCATTCTTCCACCTAACCATGGTTACAAATAGATGTAGATAGT
Source organism: Sweltsa coloradensis (assembly GCA_024449915.1). Classification (NCBI taxonomy): domain Eukaryota; kingdom Metazoa; phylum Arthropoda; class Insecta; order Plecoptera; family Chloroperlidae; genus Sweltsa; species Sweltsa coloradensis. The sequence goes on along the minus strand of JAMZAV010002433.1, from coordinate 192,378 downwards.
GTAAGATTATAAGATATAGATATGTTATAATATAAGATAAGATTACCATTGAACAATGTTAACTTGACCATTCAGGTTCAGGACAAACAGTACACAATAATAATTAGTAAACACTATAAAGCGTTAAGCGTTAAGTTGAATTAAAACTCATTTACTTAGGTCTAGTATACAATTAAGACAAAGCAAAGTCAATTATGATAATATTAACCAACGGTATCCGAGTAAATAACAGTCATCACGATACATTATAACAATCCCACCATATAGGCAGCTTAAACCCAGACAAAGTATTAGTAGCAGTACTGTTACATTGACATATGGTATGATAGCTAACAAGTGTTCTGATGAGAAAAGAACTCGTCGATGGTATAGTATGGGTTTTCAAGGAGAAACTGTTTTGCTCTACATTTAAATTTAATTGCATCCTGTATCGTCAAGTCCTTTGGTAAATTATTCATCAGTTTACGGCCTACATAGAATATGTGTTTTTCAAGGTGCTTCGTGTTATGTACAGGGTACCCTAGCATATCCTTGTGTCGCGTATTATAGTGATGAACTGTGCTATTTTGGTAAATGTGTGGATTATCCTTAACAAAGCAAAGAACACTGTAAATGTAAGCATTGGCAACAGTCAAAATTTTTAGCTCTTTGAACTGGGGCTGGGTCAGATGGAAGGCGAGTACGAAATCAAACTCAAGCCTGATGCTGAACCCTATTCCATATCTACTCCGCGTCGTGTGGCACTTCCTCTCGTCAAGAAGGTCCAACAAGAACTCAAGAGAATGGAAGAAGCCGAGGTGATATCCAAGGTAGAAGGATGTGCATTCCAGAAGGAGATAGAAGCCTTTGTAGGACATGTTGTACAGGAGTTGCCGGCCACTGACAAGCGCTTGAGTGAAATAAAGCAAGCTCAAGAGGCAGACGGCACCTGCAAGTTGGTCAGAGAATACATCGAAAAGGGCTGGCCAACCAAAAGCAATTTTATACCACACTGTCTACCTTTCTTTCAGGAAAGAGCAAACCTGACGATTCAACATGACCTACTTATGAAAGACAACCGACTCATCATTCCAGTAGGTATGAGAAAGGAGGTTTTGAAATCCATCCATGAAGGACATCTTGGAATCAATAAGTGCAGAGAGTGTGCTCGTAGCTCTGTATGGTGGCCTTCGATTGGACAACACATTAAAGACATGGTTTCCAAATGTCAGTCCCCTCTTGAAGAAAGAACAAATCCTTGTGAACCGATGAAGCCATCCGCACTCCCACAACGAGCGTGGCAAAAGGTGGCCATGGATCTATTTCATTTCAAAGGATCAACATACCTTATAATTGTCGATTATTACTCGAGGTTTCCTGAAGTGTTATTCTTACCATTCACTACTAGCGAATATGTCATCAAAAAGATCAAGTCAACCTTTGCCAGATTCGGCATTCCAGAAGAAGTCGTATCGGACAATGGTCCACAATTTAAATCTGGAGTCTTTCGCACTTTCGCTAATCGGTATGGGTTTAAGCACGTGACAAGTAGTCCTAAGCTTTGTTCGCCTGTCCACCACTAGTGCTACACTGTTTTACACGTGCACTGAGCAGTGTACGGCGGAAGTACTTCTTTTTAAAGGAAACAGTATGTCAGTGTAGCACGAGTGTTGCCCACAAAAAAACACACTCAACACTTTTAGTGTAGTTTCCTCCTACACGACCAAAATAGCCAGTGTAATCTAGTGTAGCACTGGCAGCACTAGTGCTACACTGAAGGTACAGAAAAACGACCACATACTAACTACACTGACTTACACTGACACAAAAAAACAGCCATTCGTCTACACTGACTTACACTAGTGTAAAGTGTTGGACAGGCGAACAAAGCTCTAGATATCCTCGCTCAAATGGTGAGGCAGAGCGAGCGGTTAAAACTGTCAAGAGCATTTTGAAAAAGTCTGCTGACCCATATTTGGGACTTTTGTCGTACCGTAGCACTCCACTTGAAAGCGGATACAGTCCAGCGGAGTTGCTGATGGGCCGCAAGTTTAGAACAACCCTACCCACAGCTTCAGAAAATCTCCTCCCTAACAGAAAACTAGATAAACTGTTCAGGGAAAAAGATGTGGTTCGTAAAGCCAAGCAGAAACATAACTACGACAGGCGACATCGCACATTAGAGTTGAAGCCCCTCCATGTAGGAGATCCAGTCTGGGTGACAGATATGAAGCGGTACGGAGAAGTACTTGACGCTAACCATGGTCCGCGTTCGTACACAATCGCAAGCCCCGAAGGAACAATCCGGAGGAATCGTTCCCATCTACTTCCAGTGGATGCAATACCACCAGGAAATGAAGCGGAAAGTTCCCAGTTAATGGACTACGGCCAAAACTTGGATGAAGAACCGGAACAAGTTGTGCACACTCCTGTGGCAGTGAAGATCCCTGTCACTGAAATAGCCCGTCCTCAGGTCTACACCACGAGAAGCGGAAGAGTGATAAATGCACCAAAAAAATTGGACTTGTAGCTCTTTTTTTCTTATGTTATTCATGTATAACTAAGTAGGGATACATACAGTAGTTTTAGTTATTCCTTAGCTTTGATAATTACCATGTATAAGTAATCAATTTATGTTATGTATCCAAAGAAAGGGAGATGTAGAGTAACAGCCTGTTGGATAGTTACGCCTTAGGCAGTTTATCAGACGTCTGGGTGACGTCCAGGGTTGGCATGAAGGTCTCTGTCTAGATACCATGTAGCTCACTCACATCTTGTGTATTCATATGTGTTTCTACATAATAAATAGCATCACAAACTAGTACACCTGTTGATCTTAATGCAGTCACAAACTCACCACGTTCCACTCCCTCTACCAGATAGAGCGGGGTGCACATTTGAGGAACTGCTCCAGATTGCAAAGGACCTTCCACATAACAAGGCTCCGGGAGATGATGGCATCACGGCACAAGTTATTCTACAATTGTCAATGCAAGCAGCAAACACAATACATGCTATTTTCAATGCTGTTCTTGAACTTCAACATTTCCCAAGTTCTTGGAAAACTGCCAAGGTAATTACATTTCTGAAACCGGGAAAGTCTGCTCGGGATCCTACGAGCTATCGCCCTATCAGCCTCCCGTCTGTGTTATCCAAGATGCTGGAGCGTGTCATCCTGGTCCGTCTTAAACGTCACATAGACGACTCCAACCTTCTTCCGGACGAACAATTTGGATTTCGAGCAAAGCACTCCACAATACAACAGCTAACGAGGATAACTGATAAGATAATTGATGGTTAGAACACCGGCTGTGCGTCAGCGGCGGTATTCCTTGACGTCTCAAAGGCATTTGACCGCGTGTGGCATGTTGAACTCATTCATAAACTTGTACACTTTCAGTTCCCTGATTATCTTGTCCTGCTTATTCAATCCTTCCTTACTGAGCGTACTTTGTACGTATCCAAAAATTCTGTCTTCTCCTCAAGGCGCCTAATCCTTGCCGGAGTACCTCAGGGTTCGGTGCTGAGCCCTGCCCTATTTAATGTCTTCACAGCCGACATGCCACCTCCGCCGGAAGGTGTTACCTCGGCAATGTTTGCTGATGACGTCGTGGCTCTGTCAACTAATCGTCGCCCATGGATCGCAGTTCGCGTTGGACAACGTTACCTTGACACTATTTCAGACTGGTACGCAAATTCACGCATGGCCCTCAATGTGGACAAGACTTCAAGTACTCTCTTCTCATGGTCTAGAAAACGACCTCCTCCTCGGTTACGTCTCAATGATGTCCCCATACCATGGGCACTGACAAATAGATGCCTGGGCATAATGCTAGATCGTAAGCTTACGTGGGGCCCACATATTCGGTCAGCAACTCAGAAGGCAACCGGTAAACTCTTCTCCCTGTACCCCCTTCTACGGAATGCACAGCTCTCGGTAATGGCCAAACTCCGCCTCTACACGTCAGTAATCCGTTCAGCGGCATTATATGCATCTCCTGTCTGGGGAGGATGTGCAGCATCCCACCGCAACCGACTACAAGTGGTGCAAAACAAGATTCTTTGTGTGTCCCTTTCTCTCCCTCGCTGGACACGAATGTCTTGAGGTTCATGCTGACCTTGGTCTGCAAACCGTGCACCAATGCATTGCTGCACAAGCTGCCCGATTTTAAGCATCTCTAGAAGCGGTACCAAATCCCCAAGTTTCTGCACTTGCCCACATTATTCCGAGGAGAAGCGATGTATTCCCGCGCCCCATTGCAGCTCTTGGACCTCGTTTCTTGCCTCCACGTCGTCAGGCACGGCTTCTGAGGGCTCGTCAACGTCTCATCACCGTGCGTCGTTGAGTGGGTGTAGTATACCCAAGACTACGACCTCCGTGATGATAAAAAAAAATAACTCAGCTTGGATGTCTCTTGTGGGACTTTTTCTGCGGCTAATTATTACATCAAATGTAAAAACCTAGAGGTTTGTTGCCATTCCCGAGCTCCGCCGGTATTTAACCGAAATCGACAGTACCTGTCACCAACCACCATGCAGCGCAAGGACGCTGTTCATCGCCCAACTCTGGCACACATCTGATTTTTAGTTATAGGTGCTTCGCACCAGGCACTAAAAATACCAGGGGAGAGGCTTCGAGCCCCACGACCATTCCCCAAAACAGACAGAATATTGTAGTCTGCTGCGTTTGTACCAACATTGTTGTTCTCAGCCGGTTGTGACGCTTGTACGGTGAACTCCACTTGATTTTGATAGTTCAAAACATTAGAATTATCCTATATTTCCTAACTATAGATCTTTTATGCATCTTCTCTTCTGAATCTTTAATTAATATCAGATTATGCAATGAGGACAAGTCGCGCTAGCGCGCGGCTTGAAGCCGCTACGCGGAGGGCGTGGAAAACCTCGTACTCGGAATACCTCGTAGTTGGAAAACCTCGTTGACGCGACAAAATCGCGAATCGGTCCGCGTACGGCCGCGATACGATAGTTTTCGGGTGACGTTTGTGGTTTATCCGAAGACCTGTGACAAATTTGTTTTCCGGGACACTTTCAGTACGCCGCCGGACGCTGTCCGCCGCCTCTTAAGTACGGTGCAAAATGATTTTCGAAATTGATAATTTTTACGCCTTTTGTGTAAAATGTGGGAGAAATGTTTTCCTGGGACAATTCCGAGACAAAATATTTTACGGTAAGTCTAAATCTTCGCCTCGTCCGCGCAGATCCGCAAAGCCCAAGATGGACAGGACCAGACATACTGCACATTTTTCATTAATCCTGGACAAAAGTTTTTCCGTGACACTTGTCCGGGTTATCAAAATATGCCCCTCGTCCGTCCGGTACCGTAGAGCTCGAGATGTACCTGATCGTACTGTAATTGTGGAAGATATAATACAAAAGAAAACGTTTATCCACAAAATGACCAACTACTATTTTGAGACATTCAAAAAAGTTTTTGGCAACGTTGAAATGAAGGTGTTTCGGGGAATGCGGCCCCCTGACGTAATCGGAAGGAAAAATTAAAATTAAAAATTTTGAAAATGCCCCAAAAAGGGTGACGGAATGTCCTGAGCACTGTTTTGACTTTAAAAATTACCCCTCTAATAAACCACTGCTTCGCTTGACCAATACAGTTCTATAGAGCCCGAGATGAACCCGATCGGACGAAAATTGCCCAAGCTATAAAAGAATCAATGTTTTATTGGATTTTCCAAAAATGACCAACCACTTAAAAAGAAACGAAACTAAATTAGTGTTAGGGCCGTAACCTCTGATGCAGCCCACTGGCGCCATTGGAATCGCCTCAAAAATTAAATTGCTTGAAGATATCAATGAAATGTCTTAATTTATATTTCCAACCCCCCCCCCCCCCACACACACACACACAAAAAACAGTGTCAGAGGCATCTAGTCAAAACACAAAACAGTCCACGAAATTCGGATTCGTACTGGAAAAAGTTAATAAATTTCACTGAATAATTAAGGTTATTCTTTATAAAACTCGACTCCCCCCCCCCCCCATCACTCCTCGCCACTTTCTCCTCTCGATTCCCTCGTCGTGTTCGTTGACTTGACTTGCCCCCCCCCCCCCCCCCAAAGCCCGCCACTGCCCAACCGTAAAGGAAGTCGCTAGTATGAAACATTTATTTCTATTAGTGGAAGTATTAAATTGTCGTCTCGATACTTTGGTTGCACCTAGGCGGGCTAAACCCCACTATTGGTGGAAGTCTATGCTGTCTCGATTGCACTAAGGCTGTCTAAACGCTTCTATGTCATGATGTTATCGATGTGCATGTGCATATGCTGGAGTTTTATATGGACATTCGTTACTGGATTTAAAAAATAGTTTCCCAATCAGAGCCCCCCAACTTCAACCAGACTCAATGCCTGACTTATTACATCACTTCATAGCTTAACACTGATTGCGTGGAGAAGCAAACTGAAAATTTCATTAGGACATTCTGTAAACATTTCAATAAGGCATTTCCACAAAAATTAAAGAAGCCCCAAAAAATGAAACGCTCGAACTGGATAACGTTAGGCATCATTAACTCTAGTCATACCCTAAACAAGTTGTACAAGTTAAAAAATGTAGCACCTACTGAATTAAATGTGAGGAAATATAAGGAATTTAAACAAGTATTTCAAGTATTTCAAAGAGTAAAGCGGCAAGCCAAGAAAAGCCATTTTGCTGATCGGATACAGTGCTCGAACAATAAGACCAAAACCGCTTGGCAAATAATTAAAGGGGAATCGGGAAAATTACCTCCTTCTCTAAGGAATATAGAGCTGGAGCAAAATGGCAACTTGATAACCAACTCGTTTCAAATAGCAAATATTTTTAATAATACTTTTATTAAAGTAGCACATAACATATTGACGGTGGGTGAAAAGGGAAATAGGACTGAGAATGCACTGCATAAAATGGGAAATATTTCACGGAACTTCTCAAGTCAATCGTTGCTCTCAAAACCCACATCTAGACGGGAGATAGGCCAAATAATAAATATAGCATAAAAAATACTACGTCTACTGATATTTATGGACTTAGTGCGAAAGTAATAAAATCGGTAACTTATCTTATTACATTGCCACTCACAAAAATATGTAATACGTCGCTAGAAACTGGTATTTTCCCTCAATGGCTTAAATATGCAAAAGTCATTCCCATTTATAAAAAGAGTAATAAGAAAATAACTGCAAAGTATCGACCAATATCTCTGCTGCCCATCTTCTCTAAAATACTAGAGAAAGTAATGCATGTAAGATTAAATAACTATATTGTAGAAAATAATATAATAACGGATAACCAAAATGGATTTAGAAAAGGGAAGTCTACGATAACGGCAGCGTTCACTTTAACTGAAAAAATATTGGAAGCTTTAGATAAAAAGGATAAAGTGATAGGACTATTCTTCGACCTGTCTAAAGCTTTTGATACTGTGAATCACAAGACCCTCCTCCAAAAACTCCATGTGTATGGGATAAGGGAAATACCACTCAAATGGTTCGAGTCATACCTTAATAATAGGCAACAATGCGTTGAAATAATAAATACTAATTTGCAGGTCAATCGTATACAAACTATTCGTTCAAACTGGGGGGAAATAGAAACTGGGGTCCCACAACGTTCCATTCTTGGCCCAATCTTGTTTCTCATAGACATAAATGACTTACCGACTAATATAAGTTATGACTGTGTCGTCCAATTTGCAGACGATACCAGTGAACTGCTTACACATGAGAACTGGAAGGATCTGGAGCTATTAGCGAACTCAGTGATTGTAGAGAATAATGAATGGTTTGATGTCAATGAATTGGGACTTAATCATGACAAAACCAAATTGATAAACTTCCATACAGGTGTATCTAAGCCATTGAGTTAGGAAATATTTAGTAAAGGGACTCTTAGCATTGCTGACCAGAATAGGGCAGATTTACTAACTCCTACTTGTACAGCTGAATTTCTGGGTCTTACCTTCGACGAGAACATGAACTGGAAAGCTCATATTGCAAAAATAGTTCCTAGGCTTAGTTCGGCTTGCTTTCTTCTAAGGAAATTGGGCACTCTCTTGGATGAAAAAACTAGCAAATCTGTATACTTCTCTATTTCCATTCCATTATGTCATATGGAATAGCAATATGGGGAAATTCTACAGATAAACATAAAATATTCTTGCTACAAAAAAAGGCAGTGCGTATAGTGGCCAAGGCTGGTTTCAGAGACAGCTGTAAACCTTTATTCAAGAAATTAAAAATTCTCCCTATGCCTTGCACATACATTTATGAAGTCATTACTTTTGTACACTGTAATTTAGAACAATTCAAAAAGAACTCGGGTGCTCACCACCTTAATACAAGAAACAAAAACCAATTACGGATACAACAATGTAGTAACTTGACAATGCGCCAGAAAGGTCTTGCTTGTGAGGGAATAAAACTGTACAATTGCTTGCCTGAGGGGTTAAAGGAAATAAGAGACGTAGACCGGTTTAAAAGTAAACTGAAAGAATTTCTTCTGGATAAATGTTACTATACAGTGCAAGAATATACATCCTGCTGAATTCTACTGTTTAGTTGACTGATGTATTGTACATACTCAATTGATTTTCTACCGCACCTTAATGTTATTTGATATTCTGTCTATCTTAAACTATGTTTTTATATTTTCGTCATGCAATGTGCATATTGTATTTATATATCTGGACATGTGATAGGCTATATATGTTTGGTTTTGTGTAACCTATTAACTATTTAACGAATTGGGCCTAAGTGTCCAACAAATAATTGTGGCTTATCTTCTATCTTACACCCTATTTAACTGCTGTATAATATATAATATGACAACTTGACAACTCGAATATTCTAATATACTATGTATACCAAAAGAATTTTAAAGAGACTAATATAATGAAATGAAATGAAATGAAAGACAATTTAAACAGTTAGGCCTAAACATTCTAACACTAGCATGCCTCTACATATACAAAAAATCATACTATATTTTTTTTTAAAACATAAAGAGAACTCAGTAACAAGAAACAAAAATAACCATAGTTACAACACATGGAGGAGGAATGATATATTTACGGTAAGATTAGATTTAAGATAAGATTTTGATTTACAGGACACAGTAATACAGGTAAGTAAAACAAAGACAATCAAAAAGATTGTGTAGCCTGCTTATACATGTCAATAATACAATTTACATAGCACAACAACATAATACAATAGCTATAGACAAAATACAAATTGAACACAATATAATTGAGCGGGCGTAGCGAGCGTCTCCACTTGACTCTTATGGCTCGAATGTCTGTTATTTTTTTTATTTTTGTTTCTGTTACTGCTTCGGTACAGGTTGCACTGTTTCTCTGATCGACCTGAAATTTTGCACACATGTACATACCACCTATGCGGGTTGCTGTATAGTTTTTGAACAAAATCCGATTGTTGGTTAGGGAAAAAAAAATCAAAAAAAATCCGATCGTTATGAAATTTTGCAGGGTCAATAAGTACAACATTCTCTCCTATTTTACAAATTTTCAGCTAAATAGGTCAAGACCTTAAGTAGTGTAGATAGAAATTACCTAACAAAAGTAACGTTACCATGGCAACGAAAAGTCGCACAAGAATTCTGGTCACTATGCACTGCCACCTAGAAGTAATCAAAATACTATCGAGGAAGCAGTGTATTATTTGTTATCAAAGAGTTAAAATAGTTTTCTCAAAGAAATTATGTCAAGATCCTCTAGATTGCGGTGGATTTTATCCATTCTCTCCTATTTTACAAATTGTCAGCTAAATCGGTCAAGACCTTAAATACTTTTTGGTATGTAACATTATGGTAATGTCGTACTCGGGTCGTGTTGCACGTACCGGTGCTCGCTCAACAACGCGACGGGACTTTAGCGTTTTCCTAGTAATGCACATACATAAACAAAACAATACATACTACCTACACACATAAATGGTTACAAGGTGTGTAAGTGAAAAAACAGAAAGTTTTGAAAGTCAAGACTGGGTAGCTCCAGGCCTCTAACCACCCACTTTTTCATTCATTTAAAATCCTGGTCTTGAAAGAACTCCTCAATGGAGTAATAAGCTTTATTTATTAATAATTTTGTTTGTTCATTTCGAAATGTGATTAAGTTATGAGCATTGATTATCGATTTCGGCAATTTATTAAATAGTTTATAATCATATAATAATTTTGTGTCAGCTTTGTTCTATACTGAGTTCAATGAATGTCACCATTTTGACGAGTATTATGATGGTCTACATCATGGTTTAAGATAGGTTTATTTGAATGTTCAAGACTTTTTACTAGAGAGGTTGACTTTAAAATATACAGAGAATAAAAAGTTCATATTTTATGTTTAGTGAACAGCGGCTTGCAGTGTGCCTTCACGTAACTAGATGACTTAAGGCCGCACATGTTTCTCATAGCCCTTTTCTGCAGTTTAAATAATGTAATTACATTTACTGAATGACCCCAAAATTCTATGCCATAACGTATGTGGGATTCAAAGTTAGAATGATGAACTTGCTTAGCAATATTTAAATCTGCTATTTCCTTATCACACAGACTAGCATTATATGAGAAAAGCCCCACATATTCAGGATCAACCTTGTACAATAAACTCCCTGACAGCTTACAACAAAAGCCTATTGAGATCCTCAAAAAAGACCTGAGGGTTATCCTCATAGAACAAGAATACTCTGATATACAAGATATATGTGTGGCTCGTTGGTCTTGTGGTTAGTGTACCTGCTTCCTATGCAGAAGGTCCAGGGTTCGATTCCTGCCAAAGTCTGAAATGTTTTGAGCGAGCGTAGCGAGCGTCTCCACTTGACTCTTATGGCTCGAATGTCTGTTTTTGTTTTTTTGTTTTTTCTGTTACTGCTTCGGTACAGGTTGCACTGTTTCTGATCGACCTGAAATTTTGCAACATGTACATACCACCTTGTGCGGGTTGCTGTATAGTTTTTGAACAAAATCCGATCGTTGGTTATAAAAATAAAAAATAAAATAAAAAATAAAAATGTTCCGATCGTTATGAAATTTTGCAGGGTTAATAAGTACAACATTCTCTCCTATTTTGCAAATTTTCAGCTAAATCGGTCAAAACCTTTAAGACTTATTGGTATTTAACATTATGGGAATGTCGTACTCGGGTCGTGTTGCACGTACCGGTGCTCGCTCAACAACGCAACGGGACTTTAGCGTTTTCCTAGTAACTTCTGATTTGGACTTAAGTCCATCAGTTCTTGTTGAGCGAGCGTCTCCACTTGACTCTTATGGCTCGAATGTCTGTTTTTTGTTTTTTTCTGTTACTGCTTCGATACAGGTCGCACCGTTTCTCTGATTGACCTGAAATTTTTTACACATGTACATACCACTTAGGCGGGTTGCTGTATAGTTTTTGAAGAAAATCCGATCGTTGGTTATAAAATAAAAAAAAAAAAAATAATAATAATAATAATAATAAATAAAATGTTCCGATCGTTATGAAATTTTGCAGGGTCAATAAGTACAACATTCTCTCCTATTTACCAAATTTTCAGCTAAATCGGTCAAGACCTTAAAGACGTATTGGTAATCATGTTAAAAAATGAAGGAGGCAGTGAAGATACAAAGATACACTTTAGAAGGCATGACGTGAATTAGTACAATGCGAAGCTGTTGGAATAGTATATAGTGTACAATGTCAATATCCAGTTAGCCTAACACTGTGGGTGGCCTTATGGGAATGTCGTACTCGGGTCATGTTGCACGTACCGGTCTCGTAACAACGTGTCCAACTGAGCGTTTCTAGTCTTAGGAGTTTGTAAACGGTGACTTTGGAGCCGTCCTAGCAAGAGGCACATAATTGACGAGCGTATCGAGCGTCTCCTCTTGACTCTTAGGCTCGAATGTCTGTTTTTTTTTTTCTTTTTTTCGTGTTACTGCTTCGATACAGGTCGCACCGTTTCTCTGATCAACTGAAATTTTGCAACAATGTACATACACCATTGGGTTTGCTATAGTTTTTGAACAAAATCCAATTGTTGGTTATAAAAAAAAAAATGTCCGATCGTTATGAAATTTGCATGGTCAATAAGTACAACATTCTCCTATTTTACAATTTTCAGCTAAATCGGTCAAGCCTTAAAGACTTATTGGTATGTAACATTATGGGAATGTCGTACTGGGGTCGTGTTGCCCGTACCGGTGCTGCCGCAACAACGCAACGGGACTTTAGCGTTTCCTAGTAACTTCTGATTTGGACTTAAGTCCATCGTTTTTGTTGACGGACGTCTCCACTGTGACTCTTATTTCTCGAATGTCTGTTTTTTGTTTTTTTCTGTTACTGCTTCGATACAGGTCGCAACGTTTCTCTGATCGACCTGAAATTTTTTACACATGTACATACCACTTAGGCGGGTTGCTGTATAGTTTTTGAAGAAAATCCGATCGTTGGTTATAAAATAAAAATAAAAAAATAAATAATAATAATAAAAAAAAAATGTTCCGATCGTTATGAAATTTTGCAGGGTCAATAAGTACAACATTCTCTCCTATTTACCAAATTTTCAGCTAAATCGGTCAAGACCTTAAAGACGTATTGGTAATCATGTTAAAAAATGAAGGAGGCAGTGAAGATACAAAGATACACTTTAGAAGGCATGACGTGAATTAGTACAATGCGAAGCTGTTGGAATAGTATATAGTGTACAATGTCAATATCCAGTTAGGCCTACACTGTGTGGTGGGCCTTATGGGAATGTCGTACTCGGGTCATGTTGCACGTACCGGTGCTCGCTCAACAACGCGTCCAACTGAGCGTTTTCCTAGTCTTAGGAGTTTGTAAACGGTGACTTTGGAGCCGTCCTAGCAACGAGGCACATAATTGAGCGAGCGTAGCGAGCGTCTCCTCTTGACTCTTATGGCTCGAATGTCTGTTTTTTTTTCTTTTTTTCTGTTACTGCTTCGATACAGGTCGCACCGTTTCTCTGATCAACCTGAAATTTTGCACACATGTACATACCACCTATGCGGGTTGCTGTATAGTTTTTGAACAAAATCCAATTGTTGGTTATAAAAAAAAAATGCTCCGATCGTTATGAAATTTTGCATGGTCAATAAGTACAACATTCTCTCCTATTTTACAAATTTTCAGCTAAATCGGTCAAGACCTTAAAGACTTATTGGTATGTAACATTATGGGAATGTCGTACTCGGGTCGTGTTGCACGTACCGGTGCTCGCTCAACAACGCGACGTTCGTTTTCCTAGTAAATTCAATGTTGTTCTGAATCGGCCTTGTTGATTCTGGCGTTGATCCGTGAGTGTTCGCACTGTCCATACCACTGATTGCTATATTTCCTATTTAAAATATCGATCTTTGGTTGGTTATCGCTCACTCGTCGATTGCGTCGGGGCTTACAGGGTTGGCTTGGTCGCTTTGATTTACTGTCCCCCACTGAAAATCAGTTATATAACTGAGTGGGTAGACTCTAAATACAATTTATATATTTATTGAAGACTTTTTGAAGGATAAGATCAGTTACGATCAATAGAAAAGATTAGGTAGATAGACCAGAAATAAATTAAGACCAATTGGTCATCAGTGATCTTTCACCAGTCATCATAAATCTTATTTTATGTCACTAATATTTTGTAAAGACTTGACATATGAGTACCTAAATACTAATTCTACCAAGTGTAATCTCTGGTAATCAATAGGCCTACATGTAGGTAGGGCCTACATTCCTTCGTAGTACTTTTCTTTCTAACTGTTATTATCATTAAGATAAGACAACAATGTAAACCATACAAGTGTGTGCATGTATATATAGAGAGAGATTGGATTAGAGTGAATTTAAAATACCTAATACATATAGGCCTACATATTTTTCTGTTTAATTACCTTATAAACTTTGCCATTATACTGTTTATTTTGTAAAGTTAGCTGTGTAAAGTTAAAGACGTGTTTCAAACTCTGTAAAATTGTTAAAGAAGCAATACAAGGCATAAATAAATAAATAAATAAATTCAGCATGGCCTGCACTTGATTCATTACATTGTTATAATCACTGACGACTTAAATATTATATAATTAGATACATTTGATCAGAGGCATATATTATTTAGCGAGCGTAGCGAGCGTCTCCACTTAACTCTTATGGCTCGAATGTCTGTTTTTTTTTGTTTTTTGTTTGTTTGTTTTTTTTGTTTTTCTGTTACTGCTTTGGTACAGGTCGCACCGTTTCTCTGATCGACCTGAAATTTTGCACACATGTACATACCACCTATGCGGGTTGCTGTATAGTTTTTGAACAAAATCTGATCGTTGGTTATAAAAAATAAAAAATAAAACAAAAAAATAAAAAATAAAAAATAAAAATGTTCCGATCATTATGAAATTTTGCAGGGTCAATAAGTACAACATTTTTTCCTATTTTACAAATTTTCAGCTAAATTGGTCAAGACCTTAAGTAGTGTAGATAGAAATTACATTTTAACAAAAGTAACGTTGCCATGGCAACGAAAATACGCACGACAATTCTGGTCACTATGCACTGCCACCTAGAAGTAATCAAAATACTATCGAGGAAGCAGTGTATTATTTGTTATTACCAAAGAGTTATAAAATAGTTTTCCCAAAGAAATGATGTCAAGGTCCTCTAGATGGCGGTGGATTTTATCCACAAAGTAAAGGTTTACCCACGGGTTTACCTAAATACCTTGCCAATAATAAATAATATTGGAAACATGGCCCCGTGGACAGCGAACGTCGCAAATTTTAAAATTAAAAAGAATGTGCAATGTGGGTCTAGCTATGGCACGTGCTCGCTTATCAACGCGTCCAACTGAGCGTTTCCTATTATGAGTTATTACATGTTAGGGATGCCCAACGATATAAAAAACCAATATCGATGTCGCCAAAAAATAGCCGAACGATATTGATTTGCTATTTCGATATTTTCCAGTCCATTTTTATCATAACAATATCTACTCAAAAATTTACCAACAAAAACAGCTGTTACATTTTTCACTAATTTAACACGAAACAACAGCCTGTCACAGCGACTAAACACATGGTACAACAAGACTGTGACTGATTGACGGGCGCTGGCAGCTACGATATATCGCTCCAAAAGATGGTAGATCACTACGCTCCCCTCAGAATCTCATCCTTTCTTGAAGGTTACCCCACCCCCCCACCCCGCGGGACAAGTGTAAAAACAGGCTAGCGATATCACTCGATGCAAAAAGCTACGCAGAATTGCAATTTTTTACATTTTAATTTAACGTGTTGTTAACGTTTAATAAATAAATTTTCATACTTTTCAATTTTCATAAAATATCGCAATGCAGAATAAAAATATTGTTATTGAAAATAATTTAGTGTATCCGATATATATCGATAATATATTAATATCGTTGGGCATCCCTATTACATGGTATAAATATGGTAAACCTGTTTAACACGAGCTATTACAAAACATTGAGTAGATTAGAACTAAATTACTTTTCTATGTTCTAGGTATTGTATCTGGACCACAGAGCTTAGTGGATATTGTCATTACCACAACCGGCCGATTAGTTGACCACATTAAGTCTACACCTGGCTTTTCTCTGCAATATCTTCGGTTCCTAATCATCGACGAGGCCGATCGAATCATGGATAACATTAAGAACGACTGGTTGCATCACTTGAATAAGCACATCCAGTCATTCACCAATCAGACAACGCTATCACGTTTGAACGTGGCAAATCTGAAATGTCTCCCTCCACCTCCGCAGAAGTTGTTGTTCTCGGCGACTCTATCACAGGACCCTGAGAAATTGCAACAGTTGGGACTATTTCAGCCTAAACTGTTTACCTCGGTAGTCGAGGGTCAAGAAGTGGCATTAGCAAACCCCGAAGGTCGCAGCGACTTTGTTGGGAAGTACACAACCCCGGCGGAACTAAGTGAGATGATTTGCGTCGTTTCACTCGACAACAAACCTCTCATTCTATATTATATGATGATTGTAAGCAAGTACAGACATGTTCTTTGCTTTACGGAGTCGCAGGAAACGGCCCACCGTCTATCGATTCTTCTAACGCATTTGGCCAAGGGGGAATTCCGGGTTTCTGAGATTTCATCGGCGCTCAGCCCTTTTGAACGAAATGACATTGTCACTCAATTTGAAGTTGGAATGATTGACATGTGAGTATTATTTGCTGCCTACTATATTTCTAATTGTATTTAACTAGTTGAATAACCTTCATTACATTATGGTTTGATGTTGCTTGTAATAACAATCAGAATCTTGGTTTTATGCTGCTTGTATGCCTGATCTCTTGCAAAATGTAGATTTTCTTCTTCTTCTTGTTCTTTTATTGTCATGGAAGTCAACAGTCACAACAACTAGCAGTTTTGTAAAGGTTTGTTCTGTTGTCCCGGTAGCTCAATTGGTAGAGCTATGGCACGTTAAACCGGAGGTTCTGGGTTCGAACCCCAGTCGAGGCAAACTTTTACGACAACTGTTATGAATCAATGATAATAATTATTTAATTATTAAAAAAGGTGTGAAACGGTTCATTTTGCTGCGTCCCGTGTTTACACAAGTACTCATAATAAAGCCGATAGATGGTTCAATGTTTTGTTCAAGAATTTTTGCATTCAAGGACAAAACACGATCAAAATGTGGTAAAATAAAATAATACAACAATTACAATCCAGATATTATTAAGTTAACCGTCCCGGTAGCTTAGCTTAGCCGGTCTTGCGTATATATATATATATATAGCTAGCTTTAGAACTACTTTTAGTATCTCTACTCACGCTGAGTGATAAAGACCACTAGTTGGTCGAAACATATCAGCAACTTTGTCTACTCATCTATTTGTGTCTGTGCGACCTACCTAACGTTTTTCAAGGTAAGCTGTCGTCCTTCTGTACCTTTCCCCCACTGAAACATGTTTATTCATGTTCCCAGTTTAAGTATCCTAGCCATTTAGGCCTCATCTATATACCAAGCAAACTATATATATATATATATATATGTTAAGTTATACTTTACGGAAATAATCACACTTTATTGGATGTTTAAAACAAATATTTAATTAAAACTTCAACGTTTCAGAAGACTAGGCTTCCATTTTCAAGAAGAGTTGGTATAAAACAATATATTGTTTTATACAAACTCTTCTTGAAGTTGGTTGAGTTGGTATAAAACAATATATTGTTTTATACAAACTCTTCTTGAAAATGGAAGCCTAGTCTTCTGAAACGTTGAAGTTTTAATTAAATATTTGTTTTAAACATCCAATAAAGCGTGATTATTTCCGTAAAGTATAACTTAACATAAACCATGAATCACCAAAGCCTACAACAGAACATATATATATATATATATATATATATATATATATATATGACATAATGAAATTCTTTCGAGTTTCCGAGTTAAATAAGTTTTATTACCAACGTTTCGAACAGTTCTCCCTGCCCATTCTCAAGGTAACGACATACAAATTAAAAAACATTGAGTAAACAAACAAGACAATAACAAATAATATAAAAGACAAAACAAGTCACTGCAACTGCTCAGCATTACATTTAAGATCTTTGCGATGACCTTAACAGGCGTTTGGTAGGTGGAGCTTCAGGTGGCTTCTTTCTTCTCCTATCCACTCTAGCTGGAGGAACTACTTTTTCCGTGGCAACTGGAAAATGGAAAATGGAAAGTGGAAAATGTAGTTCCTCCAGCTAGAGTGGATAGGAGAAGAAAGAAGCCACCTGAAGCTCCACCTACCAAACGCCTGTTAAGGTCATCGCAAAGATCTTAAATGTAATGCTGAGCAGTTGCAGTGACTTGTTTTGTCTTTTATATTATTTGTTATTGTCTTGTTTGTTTACTCAATGTTTTTTAATTTGTATGTCGTTACCTTGAGAATGGGCAGGGAGAACTGTTCGAAACGTTGGTAATAAAACTTATTTAACTCGGAAACTCGAAAGAATTTCATTATGTCACATTATATCCGAGAAAATCTACGTAAAAACATATATATATATATATATATATATGGATTGTTGTAGGTTTTCGCGGCCCGTCATAGGATAAAAACAAGGATCTTGGGTAAAACCGCGTCGAAAATAAGATGAACCAGGGCAGAACCTGGGCGTCCACCGACGTTTCGTCTGTACTACGTCAGACATTTTCAAGGTTGACTGTGACTCTACGGAGGTTGGAGTCACAGTGGTTGGCAAGCACGCAGCGCCCGCCTTATATAGCCTCGGCTGAAGGTGCGGGGCGGCGAGGTTATATAGAAAATAGGTGCGGGGCGGCGATGTCATATCGAAAAAATATATACGGATGGTGGCAATTGAGAAACAAAATAGCACAGCTTACTGTAGTGAAACCTTTTTAGTCCGGCTTCTTGTCATAGGGCCTGATTGGTTGTCTTTTGAAATGTTATTCGTGCTTAGAATTATGGAATCTGAAATTTGCACCACCTCTGAGGGATTTGGCTGAATAGGTCTACGGACTACATTTCGAGGCATGAGTGCAGGTTTCCAAGCAAGAGGGAGGCTCTGGCTATCATCTCTTTTGTTCATGTTATTCGGCCGTTTCTCAATTTCTACAGATTCACGGATAATACGTGGCTTGAGCTGTTGTACAGGACAAATAGTTTTTGTTTTGTCAAAAACATGTCAACATTTCTCGATGTCTTGATAATAAAGAATGTTGATGGCAGTTTGGGACACACAGTCTATAGAAAACCCACCCACACCAACCGGTATCTGAATGCTGCTTCCCACCACCGTCCTTCACAGTTATTTTCAGTGGTTAACACTCTGGTCACCCGGTCCAGGAACCTTACTGACAAATCTCACTCAAGAGAGGAATTTGACAAGCTCCGTGAAGCTCTCTCACTAAATGGTTACTTGGACCGAGACATAACCAGAGCGTTTAAGCGTGAACTGAAGAAATCTGAGGATGATACTGAGGACAAGGAGAAACCACGGTCTAAAGCTTTTCTTCCATATGTCAAGGGTACCACAGACGTCATAGGTAGAATCCTCAATCGTAAGAACATCGAAACCATTTTCTCCACTGACAGAAAAATCAGCTCCTTTTTGAGAAGTGCTAAGGACTCTGTTCATCTGGAAGAAAGAGGGGTTTATGAGGTTCCCTGTGGCGACTGCGATCAAACGTACATAGGCCAAACAGGCAGACGCATAGCAGTGAGGATAAATGAACACTCTAATGCTGTGAAAGCAGGTGACAAGAAATCAGCCCTGGCTCAACATGCTAAAGCTTACTCGCATGTGATAGATTTTGACAAAAAAAAAAACTATTTGTCCTGTACAACAGCTCAAGCCACGTATTATCCGTGAATCTGTAGAAATTGAGAAACGGCCGAATAACATGAACAAAAGAGATGATAGCCAGAGCCTCCCTCTTGCTTGGAAACCTGCACTCATGCCTCGAAATGTAGTCCGTAGACCTATTCAGCCAAATCCCTCAGAGGTGGTGCAAATTTCAGATTCCATAATTCTAAGCACGAATAACATTTCAAAAGACAACCAATCAGGCCCTATGACAAGAAGCCGGACTAAAAAGGTTTCACTACAGTAAGCTGTGCTATTTTGTTTCTCAATTGCCACCATCCGTATATATTTTTTCGATATGACATCGCCGCCCCGCACCTATTTTCTATATAACCTCGCCGCCCCGCACCTTCAGCCGAGGCTATATAAGGCGGGCGCTGCGTGCTTGCCAACCACTGTGACTCCAACCTCCGTAGAGTCACAGTCAACCTTGAAAATGTCTGACGTAGTACAGACGAAACGTCGGTGGACGCCCAGGTTCTGCCCTGGTTCATCTTATTTTCGACGCGGTTTTACCCAAGATCCTTGTTTTTATCATATATATATATATATCAAACACCCTTTTCCAACATTCGTCGGGTCGGGGGGTGACGAGTCACCAGTTTCTCGGGCTATCTTCTAGTGCTTGCTAGCCAGGCTCAGCACCCCTCATCTTCTTCCTCGTTTTCTTCCATAACCGGCATTTCTAATAATTCTCTCCACTTCTTCCTGTCCTCCCAGAGTCTTTCTTCATTAACCCTTTCCCATGTTTTCCCTCTTTCTTCGACGCTTCGCGTTATTTGGTCCCGCCATCTATCTCTTGACCGGCCAACTCTTCGTACTCCCCCACATGTACGTTCAAATTCTCGTCTTGGGATTCTCTCTTGCTTCATTCTTCTTACATGTCCATACCACCTGAGTCTTTCTCTTCCTATTTTATCTCGTAGACTTTCCACTCCTAATTTGTTTCTTGTTGTTAAGTTAAATCATATCTCACAGACAGGAGGCAACATGTTTAAGTAAAAACCACAGATGAATCCAATCATGAGAAATATTACTTATCTGATGGTGAAGCAGTCAACTGTGGTATAGCAAATCACAACTCGCGTAAAGACTTGAAACAAATAATTACTGAAGTTGGACGCTATAATAATAAATTAAATAAAGAAAAAGCTCTCGTAGCTATCTCTGGGACAAGATAATTATTAGGGACGCGGGTCACTACTTCGACCCCTGACTGACGACACAATGACAATATACAGACAACAAACAATGTTCCAAGGGGTATTAGCATACCCCTAGTACACGTGGCTTACCAGGACTCAAGGTCCACAGAGTGGTGTCCACGGCTAGGCTGCGGCTGCGGTCCCCTTGATATGGCTGGCGCTCCCTGCTAGCTTAGGCTACTTAGAGTAAGTGCAACTAAGGCTATGGGTTGGCTGGTGGCCTTCAATAGGTGGGGGAGAGCAAATGGTACATTGGGGAAAGACCGAGTTCCCTCGTACTCAAACATGAAAGTAAGATTGAAATTCACTGATGTAATTGAAAGCATGAAAACATATTACATTAAATTATAAAAATAAAAATAAATGGCTTTAGTTACTTATTGGATCCAATTTGAAAAATAAACCCCCTTAGTTACTTGACAACAGGTATTACATAAATAATTATTATTATAACCAAAAATTTTGTACTCAGCACTATCCTCCTTGCTCCTCCAATGACGCGCTAGTGGGCGCGTTCCTTGATGCGTCGGCTTGATGCTTGGAGGGGGGGGGGGGGGCGATCGAAGGCTTCATGCGGAGGCGGGCGTCGGCGTCCCCAGGATAGGGAGGCGGACTGTGTTGATCGTGAAGTTCGATCGAAGACCCCTACCTCATGCACTGGCTCGCATGGTACAGCGTTCGTCCTGAGCTCGCACGGTACATCCATCAACAGCTACCTCGCTCAGTGGCTCGCGCGGCAAGTCCAGCGTCGTCGTCTGCTTCATGCGTCGCATAGCCAATAGGCCTACAGGGCTAGCAGCTTTGGATAGGCATTCAAATGACTGATAGGCCTTGATTGTAGGCTCTGCCTAGTCGCCGAGGCTATTTCATGCCACCACGTGGTCTCGTGCAGTAAGGATAGACCCATAGTGTTGGTCAAGGAATATATGTAGGCAGGCGCGTCGGAAGTCTATTTTTCCAGGGGGGGCGAACTTTACCAGGAAAAGTACATGCTTCCATACATAGTTGCATATGGTTACATAATATGCAAGTAATGTCTTCGAGTCAGTCAGTGGCGTATACTGAAATGTATTTCGGGGGGGGGGGGGGGGGGGGGCTTGGACGAACAACGCAATGGAGGGGGTGCCCCTCACAACAGCGCCGCAGGCAATTTTTTTGAAAAATACGTATTTTTGAAGCGGTTTTTATGTGTTTTAGAAGCAGTTAAGGGGCTTTGCTGAACGAAAAAAAGAAAGATAATAGATGAATTAAATTTTTTGCGTAAACCTTGATGATTTTATAAGAATATACCGGTAACACTTAAGCTGGGATTTCGGGGAGGGGGGGGGGGGGCGCTCAAGCCCCCACCCCCACTCCGGATGCACGGCGCCTCTGCCTTGAATATTGGTAGCTTTTAGTGATGAAAAGTACCAAACACTTTGCGACGATCACTAGTTTTGTTTACAAACTTTAGTAGTACAGATTTGGTGGTCCATCTCTATATCTATCACGCTGGCTAGCCATATTTACAAGAAAGTGGGAAGCTAGTTACACTTCAATGTTGGTAATTGTATTTGACACACCCACAATAGCGCCGCAGGCAATGTTTTGAAAAATACGTTTTTTTGGAGTGCTTTTTATGTGTTTTAAAAGTAGTTGAGGGTCTTTGCTGAAAATATAATAGATGAATCAAAACGAAAAACGCACTTATTTTGGCTACTTTGTCATTTTTCTAGGGGGGATGAGAAGATACTTTCGCCCCCCCCTCTGTAAGCTCAGGGGGGGGCAAGCTACCCCCCTGCCCCCCCGGCTCCGACGCCGCTGTATGTAGGAATAATGCAGAATTGTAGAAAATGTGGTGATAGATATGAATGTAGGTAAAGCCTTAGGTATTAGAAGGTAGTTGGAATGGAATTACCATGTCGTAGCGTGGTTGTCGTTGGTGTGCAGCGCCTAGATATCACCACATGGCGTGGGTGAGCTTATCTACACGAAATCGCCTTTAAATGGTGTAATTTGTGGACGAAACTTCTAGCAACAATATTTAACACCAATCCCATGGTCAGGATGGCACACACAATAAGCCATGGTGGCTAGTTCCGCGTCGGTTACTTGAAAATGTTAATTTTGCCCACCACTGTTAGTACACACTTCCAACCACTTCTACGGTTACAGACTTAGTGAGCGAGAGACGCTTCTTCGAGGGCAAGCACGATCCCCCGAGCTTGGCACAAACAATATCCCGTTACTTTTCGCCTAGGACTGGTAGGAAAGCACCCCTGATTGGCGGACGCGGGTGGCTTACAGCCGGAGGGCCTAGTTTCTTACTCACATGCCTGGTAAGATTCCATAACTTGCTGAGATTTCCTAGAAGCTGAAGACAGTCACAGGGTTGCATTTTTATTTAGGCTTACAAACATTGCCAACTCGTGAGTTGCGCTCCTCATTGGTGGATTTCGAAACTCCCGCATATATGTTATCATTTTTTCCAGTGTCCTTGAGCTAGTTGTTAAAGCCTCGCTCTAGAACGTCGCCGAAACTGTTCGTCGCCCGAACAATGGTTCATGGCAAGATACCTTGCAGCACCCTTATAACCCGATTTAGGCCACAAACACTAGCCATAGGCTAAATTTAGAGCAATATTGAACACTTTTATTCAATATTAAGCATTATTATTTATGATGATAGCACGACGGCTATTTGATTTGCATATTTATATGCAAATTAAATCACAAAATTTTGTTGGGAGGTAGGGCTGTAAGGCCGCTACGCCACAGTGGAGTTCCTGAAGGCTCCATACTAGGCCCTCTATTGTTCATAATATTCGTAAATGATCTCGCCTACATCTTAAACAATATAGCTATTGAATTATTTGCGGATGATACCAGTATTCTAATAAGAAGCAAAATACATGACAATCAGATAGTCATTAGTGAAGAAGTGCTGAGCGTCGTAACTAAATGATTCCAAAATAACAAACTTTTACTAAATATCAATAAAACTAATTTCATAGAATTCCACCCAAGTAAACAAAATCATAGTCTAAATAACAATCTAACAACAATCAATAACACGGCAGATAACACCGTGATAAAAAGAGTTCACACAACCGAATTTCTTGGAATCCATATGGACCAAAATCTAAACTGGCACACACATTGCGATATGCTAGCAAAAAACCTAAGCTCTGCATGCTTTTCACTAAAAACAATTAATTTAATCACAAACACAAAAACAGCAAAAATAGCTTACTATGCTAATTTTGAATCACATATGAGGTACGGCATCAATATATGGGGCAGCTCTGTAAAAGAGGACACAATATTTAAATTACAAAAAAGAGCAATAAGAATTATTTTTGGTCTCAAACAAAAGAAAAATTCTTACATTAAACCTCACTGTAAGCCACACTTTATCAAACACAAAATACTCACTTTCTACAGTCTATACATATTTCAATTAGGGATGACGAAACCCAACTTTTTTACGACCCGGGTACCCGTCCACATTACCCGCGGGTTACCCGGGTAGTAACACAAAAAAATCGTGTGGGGTGTCTAATGAACTGTGAAGAAACGCGCTCATCAATATCGTAATATCTCGGACGACATAATGCTGTTCTATAAACAATGACGTGCCGATGAAGTAGTATTTCATAATCACGAAAGAGGAACAGCAGCGGGCCATTAAGATAACACTCACTGTTTCCTTAACACTCACTGTTTCCTTGCATCTGCTTTATATCTTGACACAGTCAAGGTCACGACTCACGATGCGTTGGCGCGGGGCGTGGGGGGGGGGACAGGAACCGGAATGAGAGTAAACAAGATAAGGAAAGGTTTATCACCATGGTTGATAGCTTTTAAGTTTTGACTTCTAGCAGATTGAAAACATAAGTGATGTTGTGATAATTATTTATGCAGTATAATCTCTGGAAGATGGCACGAGTGGTTAGGCAGGAGGGGGGTGGGGGTGGGGCATACTCAGCACACTGCCACAAGTCGGCGGCATGAACAAAGGACATTATAATTCAAATCAAAAACGCCGCCAAGCGCAAAAGATATGAGAAAGCTCATGTTTACATTAGCCTTCCACCTACAATGTGACACCTCAATAGGGTATGTGCAAGAAGTTCAAAAATGCTAATTAATGGGTGTTTCCTGATGTTCTTTTAATTCTAAACACAAAAAAATTGGTCTGAACATTTGAAAAAATGTATTCTATAAGAAAACTGTGTTTGAAAATGCGTAATTTTCAAATGCCGACGTGGCAACCGATAACGCGCTATAGCGGATCGACTCTTATGCCCCATGTTTAGACAACAACACCCTAAGATCGTAATATTTATGTGACTTGGTGGGAGGAAGGTTTTGTCGCCGAGTGCGACTTTTATGGGGTTGGGCGCCTTAATTACAATTTTAATCACAAGCCTAGCCACTATATAGGACATGCAATTAAAAATAGAAAATCCGATTACGAAATACCTAGCTCGAAAACATTGATTTATGGAAATGGTCGACGAGACAATGCATTGCGTTCACCTGCACAATATTCGCCGGGGTACACCCGTACCTCTGACGTACCAGGGCTTACCAGGACCACGCCGGGTCCTCTGATGAGTGGCACGGCGGGGCGGCCGTTACCTCCTCTGGATCGGCGCGCTCTGGAATGCCTAGGCTACTTATGGCTAAAGTGGGTTGCAACAGGGTGGCTGAAGGCCTAAAATAACTGAAATTTGTGGATAGCAAATGGTAAGAGATATAGCGGGATAAAATTAGTTTTGCTAGGAAACAAAACTTTCGTTGGAAAACAATTTTATGTAGTGCAAATGTTACATATGACAAGTTATGAAATTTGGGCAATTTAGACTGGATCCAGCTAATTAAATGGTTATGTTGACATAGCAAGACATTACAAAATCACATGAAATTTTACAAAGGTTATTTATATAAATGGCCAAATTTGTTTGTACTCATCCTCTCAGCTCATGGCTCTCAGTCCCATCATCACTCGCTTCTCATAACCATCGCAGTTTCGACGGGTCGGCTTGATGCGGTCGGAATGCTGAAGGGGGGGGGGGGGGGAAAGTTGCAGGCTCGATGCGGCGAACGAGGGCGTCCTGACGAAGGGACGGCCTCGTACAATCCCGTGTAGATCACCCCTACCTCACGTGTATCGACACATGGAACATCCGATGAATGTCCAAGCGCGAATAAGGCGTCGAGGGCGTCGATCTCTTCAGGCGACCTTAGCTGACGGCGTCTAGGTTATGCCTGTAGCTCGGCAGGGGAAGGAAAGGGACAATGGCCTTGCCTGGCCGGCGTGGCTACATAGGCCTCCCACATGGTTACAAGAGTAGGCTCTGGACCCATAGTGTGGTCACAGGACAATACATGGAATAATAATATGGAACACAGAATACATTAAATTAGATAGGATGAGCTGGAGTAGGAAAAGTCCTTGTAGTCGAATTACCTTGACATAGCCATGGTCGTCGATGCCATGTAGCTTCTCCTCAGGGACCCATGGCGTGGGTCGCTTGTTGGTAGGCTTACACGCGGTGGTTTTTTAGGTAATATTGATCAAACTATCACTCCATATACACGGAAACACTGGCTACCCGCCTATGCCTTTGTTGCTTCGACATCGCGCCGGAATCACACGCTTTCGGTGGCTTTAGTGAACCTTTACACAACACACGAACTGCACTGTTGACTGGTAGGTGGTTAGCGCGCTAGTGTCCGAGCTGACCTCGTTTTGTGACGCTCTTCGGCGAGCTACGAGTTCCCCTAGTGTCCGCGACCCTGATTGGCCAGCGGGGGAGGTTTTTGCAAATCTCCACCAATGGGGTCACTCCTCTCTTGGACTAAACTTCACCCGGGGGGCATAAAAACTAGCCGTTGCTCTCGTTTGAAAAATATCACATTTTAGTTTTACACAGGGTTGCTCCCTAAATACGCTTGACAACCTGGCAAGCGATCTATTTTTAGCAGATTCTTAGAAATCCATCTGTGAAGACTGGCTTTCTCTGCTCGCTAGCTGACCAAGTTCCCAACATGATGGCCAGTGCAGCAATCTTGTATGCACCTGTTGCCTTAGGGGCACAACATACGTGGGCTCCACAGCACCACAGATTTACATATTATTTATAATCAATTAACATTGAGGATGTTGATTGATTATTCACCCGGGGGTGTTTGAATTAATTACATTTATGCAAATAAAAACAATAAATTTTTAATGGGGTAGACAGCTGTAGGACCATTCCGTTACAACTACCCCCTAAACTTTATCAGGACTTTGGACACATAAGTCATGAGAAAGTTTACACCAGTGACAGTCCACAGCTGCACACTTCATTCTCTTACAAGTTTTATTCTAACACGAAACCGAATTGCAACACCAAATTTTTTATCCACTTTTCAATTAGTAGTAAAGGTGGGTGGGTAATCCTCGTCCAATTTAAGGTAGACTCCTGGCACATCCTCGGATTCCCGGTTCCCAACTAAAAATAAAAGTTAGCATTCCTTGACCCAAGATGGTCCAACAGAGAAACATTTAACGCCTGTTTCCTGAAGTTAATTAGCATACAGCGACCCAAAACGGTCCAACAGAGGAACATTTAACGCCTGTCTTCTGAAGTTAAAAACTACAAGTGCAAATCCCACAGGATTTCACTACGAACCCGGAGGCTCCAAACACCAAAACTCATGAAATCTAAATGATTTCCTACACGTACCCTGACGGTACGCCACTGTGCCCAGTGGCAGCCTTGACACTCCGGAGCGCGCGCCGTAGCGTCGCCTCCCCGTGACACCCCAGCTGGCAGCCCTTCTGCTGTCAGTGAGCGCAACACATTGTCCCTCTCTCTCTCACCCGTAGGCGCTAAGCAGCACGTAGCTTGCTTCCTCACAACTTGCTCTCGAGCTAGCTACACTGTGCTACCCGGAGCTAGGGTCATTGACCCGGATCGCGAAAACTACGCGAGGGTGAAACATCACCTCATTCACTGCGTGCAGTGACTTACTAGTTACAACTGCCGTCTTGTTGACTGACGCTTACTAAAACTAAAAATGTTACATTCGCGTTCGCCTCGCGATTTTACATTTACAGGGTTGAATTATCGCGTTCGATGGCTAGGTCCGCTCGAAGCTGAACAGCAAAAACACAGATAAAAGAAACCTGACGTTAGTTAGCAAGGTTACTGACAAAGAAACAAGATACGAACTCAGGACCGAAAAAGTTACTAATTCGCTCGAGGCTTCGCGGTAGTTACAAACATGACAAAATTAGAACAAACAGGTTACCACAAGGAAAAACAAAGTACACAGCAAAATTAGGACGGTAGGTGACTCTTTGCGCAAAATACGTAATTAAAGCAAGACATGACATGGCAAAATAAAATCGAAACTCAAGATCTAACAAACATGCAATTATGCACTTCGCACACGTAGTGCCCACACAAGGTAGGGTAATTCAGCAAGTTGCCTGACGTCGTACCACCTCGTTGCTCAGAGGGCTAGCTACCAGATCCTACAATAGTGCATACGTAAATACCCTAAACTGAAGGTTAACTGGTTCAAGATGAAACAGTTACGCTAAGCGCGTACTGCCTCCGTTCCCAGCCCGGTAGCTGGCGTAGGGAAGCTGGTTACTTCCCCTCCTTCACTTTCAGTTTCGTTTCTCTCGGCCTGGTCTTGCAGATTGCCTGCGCTCAGCTGTTTCTTTGCTCTCCGTTGCCGTGAGCTAGGTTGCTCCAATCGTCCTGGGTTCGATGCGCTGTACTTCACGTCATCCAAACTCCTCCGACTTGCTCGCGCTAATTACTAACTTGCGTACTAATAATTACAACGCGCCTACAAAAATTAAAATGACATTTAGGGTGCGATTTCTCGACTTATACTGATACACGCGCCTCGCGCCTACACAAATTAAAATGACATTTACATACAAGTTACCTTCTCGGCTGTTAAAATACAAAATGACAACGGTACACATAGTACACGACGCAAAATACAAGATAAATTAACATTTCGAGATTAGTGACACGGTTCACTCAAGAAAAGCCCACAGGCAAAACTTCACGTCAAGCTACTACCTACGTCAACACGCTGGTTGACCGAAACTCCTCAACAAAACACCAAACGCAAATGAACAGCAACACACAGCACACTAAAAAGAGTTCTCAGACTCGGTGACGTAAACTACCAGACTTTATTCGCACGGGAACTCTATACTTGCACTTACTACACTAACTTGAAACTTGCGCCGCCGGCGGAAAAAAGGGGGGGGGGGGTAAGTCCCTCAACAACTACTCTTCATACTCGCCCGGTCCACACAGGACACTAAAACATCAAGGCACGGCCCAGCGACTTCAGAGGTGGTTCTAGATGGGATCGTGTAAAAACCCGCGGGCGAAGATAGCTACTTATTAAGCCGGAGTGTCTTAGGTACATCCTCCCAGCATGACCTAGTCTAATGCGGAGGTATGCACTGCGCTCCTAATCACACGAGATCTCAAAAAACTCACCTGGTCCTGGCCTACGTGCTCCCAATGTACCACAGATACCCGAAGTACAGTCCCGTCCTTCTGACTGGTGACCGACCTCAAAACAGCCTAGCAGGGCCTAGTCTCAAGTACAGTTCCGCGAATATTAGGGTGAGTTTCGACGTCCGGCAACCTCTGTTGCTCTCAGGGGTGTGCTGCGTTGCCAGTTGGACCCTATGGTCATGGACCTGCGCTTGGTCCGTCAACTCGATCGGCTATCTTGCCGTCGACAGTAGCTTGTGCGTGTGTGAGTCACCCTGAGGCATCGCTCTCGCTCACACCCGGTCTGGCTCGGCTCTCGCTCTGGGCCAGCCGACTTCTCTCTAGTGAACGACTTATGCCTGGACTCAGCGTCGCGGTCCGGGGTTCGAACCCACCAACTCGCGCGCTCTATATACACCACACATAACGACTACATTTCTATATTTTAAGATTACTTTTATTTATACCCCCACACTGCACTACACTACACCTCGGTCAACAGTAAGCTCTTGGCATTCTTGACTGTTGCACCGGGCCTCCACCCCCAAGCTCGCTCCCTTTAGCTCACAGGCGGGTCATGCCTCTCTGGTGGCTCGTGCTCTTGCTGCGGTGACTCTCGCTCTCTCGCTGGAGCGACGAAGTCCTCGCGTGTACTTCGGGTGGTTCCGGTCGCGTTCGGTCGGTTGCTTAGATCGGCTGTGCGGGCGACATTGCCTCCACCTCCCGGGTTCGGTGCCCGTGCATTACCGCGGTACGCGTTTTTAGTGCGATATTGGCCCGACGGTGGTGGGTGGTTTGAACCCACCTTTCGATTGGCCTCACTGCTAGCGACTACACTGTCCGGGTTGGCCAACTTCATTTTTTCCGTTTCCATGCGCACGAGTATGCGCACCAGTTCCTCCGGTGAATCTGCTGCAGGTAACAGCGCCATCCCTAAAGGATCAATGAATTGTCCTCGCAGGTTCGCAGTTAATAAACTGTCATCGATTGGGTTGGCCAGAAAGCTGTTCAGTCGGATTAGTTTCCGGCAATAGCTCGACATGAGCCCCGAGCCCACCACAAACTTTCCTGAACCCAGATGTTGGATCAGGCGGCTCTGCTCCATCGCGCCCCAGTACTTGTCGAGCAGTGACTTTTTAAAGTCGGCGAAGTCGGTGTCTCGCACCCACTCGAGGACGGCCCCTCCACAGCACTGCGTCGCCAGGGTCACTTTCGAACACGCGTCTACCCGGTAGGCCGCGAAACGTCGTTCTAGTATGCGCATAAACTCCTTCGGGTGCATGCCGGAAGCCTCATTATTGAAACTTAAGCCCTCCTTGGCCAGCCTATCTGCCACGAACATCTCATATTTCAACGACGCACGCTCGTCGATCTCTTCACTTGCCGTTGAGCCGGGTGCACGCTCTCGTGGCTGTGCTAGTGCCCGCTCCATCTCTGCGCGAAGCGCCGTTGCGCGCGCATCATACTCTCGCCTCCATTTCCCGCTCGCCTCGGCTACTCGCCTGTCGATGGCGTCGCCGTCGACTGACTCGATTCTCGTGCGCTCCGCCGTGGCGACTTGGGTCACGACTGCGTCCACCCTGCCGGTTAGGCCGTCGACGTCTGCTGCAAGGCTGGCTATAATCCCGCGGGTCTCGGTTCGGCTGTCTCTCAGACTGGTTTCGAGCCCTGCCATTTGCTCTGCCCTACTTTTATCCAGCTGCGTCACTCGCTCGCGCTCATTCACTACGCTCGCTCGCGCTCATTCACTACGCTCGCGCTCACCTGATTTACCACGGTTCTGACGTCTCCTTCTAGCCTACCTAGTTCGGTACGCTGCGTCCCTTATGTCTGACGCAAGAGCTCCTCGAGATTCGTGATTTTGGCGGTTAGGGCCTCAGTCTGCGTATTCAGACTTTCCCTTGCTGAGTCGGCTTGCGCGGTGATTTTAAGACCTAGTGCGTCTAGACGCTGGTCCCTTGCCCTATCGGCGGCGTCCCTAAGCTCGTAGCGCCTTGAGTCTGCGCTGCCAGCAGCCTGTTGAAGAACCTCTCTTCCCTAGCCAGATCGTCTGCGCGTTCCTGGGCCCTCTCGGCTGCACAACGCTCCGCGGCTTCAGCTGCCTCCCTACGATATTTCTCGAAATTACTATCCATAATTCCTAGAATTTTGTGTTCGAATTTCTCGAACTGCACTCGTAGTTCGCCCTTCGTTGCAAATTCCGCGTCGTTTGCCGTAGTGGCCGCTTGCTCCTCGTCCTCTTCGACGATCAAGGAACAATCCCGCAGGATTTCGGGTTCTCCGCTCTCCGAGTCTCGCACGTACACCGCGCCTGGCTCAGCGATCATGCTGGGCACCACGATGCTCCGCCGGCTCGCCCGGTCCTCCGCGCCTACCCCCTCGCGCTTCTCCTCCACGCTCTCCACTATCTCCGGTATTTTATTGTTCTCGCTCGCCATTTCGCAAATTGCTTTGTGCGCCAGTTAGGGCTGATCACAAAGTACACAGCTAGGATTCTTAGCCTCGGGTTGGCTATCGTGTCTAACCTGCCTCCCACGGTACTGTGTCGATTGTAGCTCCGTACAATGACTCGTCACCTTCCTATGCCTGGGCCTACTCAGTCACACAAGACGCCTACTCTCGTGTCGCAGTGACCTTCGAAGCTCCACGCCTGGGTGCCAATTATCAAAGACAATTGGTTGGACCCACGTCCTACGCCTAAGCTCAGTCAACACAAGACTCGTACTCTCGTATCGTGGTTTATAATCGTACCTCGCAATTGTGCGCCAATTATAGCGGATCGACTCTTATGCCCCATGTTTAGACAACAACACCCTAAGATCGTAATATTTATGTGACTTGGTGGGAGGAAGGTTTTGTCGCCGAGTGCGACTTTTATGGGGTTGGGCGCCTTAATTACAATTTTAATCACAAGCCTAGCCACTATATAGGACATGCAATTAAAAATAGAAAATCCGATTACGAAATACCTAGCTCGAAAACATTGATTTATGGAAATGGTCGACGAGACAATGCGTTGCGTCCACCTGCACAACATTCGCCGGGGTACACCCGTACCTCTGACGTACCAGGGCTTACCAGGACCACGCCGGGTCCTCTGATGAGTGGCACGGCGGGGCGGCCGTTACCTCCTCTGGATCGGCGCGCTCTGGAATGCCTAGGCTACTTATGGCTAAAGTGGGTTGCAACAGGGTGGCTGAAGGCCTAAAATAACTGAAATTTGTGGATAGCAAATGGTAAGAGATATAGCGGGATAAAATTAGTTTTGCTAGGAAACAAAACTTTCGTTGGAAAACAATTTTATGTAGTGCAAATGTTACATATGACAAGTTATGAAATTTGGGCAATTTAGACTGGATCCAGCTAATTAAATGGTTATGTTGACATAGCAAGACATTACAAAATCACATGAAATTTTACAAAGGTTATTTATATAAATGGCCAAATTTGTTTGTACTCATCCTCTCAGCTCACGGCTCTCAGTCCCATCATCACTCGCTTCTCATAACCATCGCAGTTTCGACGGGTCGGCTTGATGCGGTCGGAATGCTGAAGGGGGGGGGGGAAAGTTACAGGCTCGATGCGGCGAACGAGGGCGTCCTGACAAAGGGACGGCCTCGTACAATCCCGTGTAGATCACCCCTACCTCACGTGTATCGACACATGGAACATCCGTTTAATGTCCAAGCGCGAATACGGCGTCGAGGGCGTCGATCTCTTCAGGCGACCTTCGCTGACGGCGTCTAGGTTATGCCTGTAGCTCGGCAGGGGAAGGAAAGGAACAATGGCCTTGCCTGGCCGGCGTGGCTACATAGGCCTCCCACATGGTTACAAGAGTAGGCTCTGGACCCATAGTGTGGTCACAGGACAATACATGGAATAATAATATGGAACACGGAATACATTAAATTAGATAGTGTTGGATTACATGCTACGAACGCCTGCGCGACGGGCAACCCGCCGTACGGCCGAGTCGCCAACTACAAGTCACCGCCTCCTTGCAGTGCTTAGACTCCCGTCTCTGTACGATCTATAGGGCTGAGTATAAACCACGTTTCGTCGGCCCGCTCAGACACCTTAGAAGTGACAAAACTAGTGAACTTATAACATTACCTGTTGAAACTTAAATCATTACTTACATCTCATATGAGAGGTACTAATACAATTTAGGGTAAGCTAACCAAAAAGCCTTTCCCGAAGAAAAGCGAGGAACGGGCAGATAAACCTCTCGGATTGGTCCATTCTGACCTGTGCGGACCGATGAATACCCAAACCCCTGGCGGAAAGAGGTACATCATGACACTGACTGACGACTACTCCAGATACTGCACGGTCTACCTACTGAGAACTAAAGACGAAGTTTTGGACAAGCTGAAAGTTTACTCGGCAAGAGTCAACAACATCTTCAACACCAAAATTAAGAAGATTAGGTGCGACAACGGGAGAGAATACAAAAATGCAGCCGTCAAATCGTTCCTGGACGAGGAAGGCATCGAACTGCAACTCTCTGTACCGTACTCTCCCCAACAAAACGGAGTAGCCGAAAGGAAGAACCGCTCCCTTACAGAAATGGCAAGATGCATGCTACTCAACGCGTCCCTCCCAACAAAGTATTGGGGAGAAGCAGTAGTCACCGCCAGGCGCCAACTACCTACAAAACCGCTTGCCCAGCAAATTGGTTGAGAAAACTCCGTATGAACTGTGGTTCGGCAGTAAACCGAACGTCTCCCACATCCGAGTTTTTGGAAGCAAAGTCTACAGCCATATCCCCAAGGAGAAGAGGACGAAGCTAGACCCCCGAGCTGAAAAAGGAACCCTCGTTGGATACAGCGAAGAAGCCAAGGGATACCGCGTACTAAACACAGCTACCGGGAAAATCATCGTCAGCAGAACCGTCACATTCACAGAAACCAGGATGAAAGACAGCTTCGAAGTT
Organism: Sweltsa coloradensis; assembly: GCA_024449915.1. Lineage (NCBI taxonomy): Eukaryota > Metazoa > Arthropoda > Insecta > Plecoptera > Chloroperlidae > Sweltsa > Sweltsa coloradensis. The sequence goes on along the minus strand of JAMZAV010002433.1, from coordinate 158,376 downwards.
ATCAGCAAAAGACCGGAATGGGAAGAAGCAGCGAACGTAGACTGGTAACCTAAATCTCACAAAGAACCAGGAAGCGCCGTCGAACACGCAGATAACCCACCCGACAATGATAAAGAGACGCCAAACCGGCTTCGAAGACACCAGAAAATCCTCAAGACCTAGCAAAGGGATTCCTCCCAAGAGACTATCGTACCTAGCCAGAGAAGAGGTCGTCGAACCAGGAAGTTGGAGAGAAATGACCCCAAATGAAGGGAGACCTGAAGGAAGAGTGGACAAAAGCGGCAAACGAGGAATATGAACTCTCATGGCCAACGCCACTGGTCATTGACTTCCCTGCCGAAAACAAGAAGGCAATCGAAGCAAGTGGACCTTCAAGGCCAAAGAAAATGCAAACGGAAACATAAACGCTTCAAAGCCAGGTTAGTCGCGAAAGGATTCTCTCAGAAGTACGGAGAAAAACTACGACGAGACATTCGCCCCAGTGGCCAAATACGCCACCATCAGAACCCTACTCGCAATAGCCACTGTTAAAGACCTAAAATAAGGCACATGGATGTGTCGACTGCATTCCTCAACGGCAACCTATCCGAGGAAGTGTACATGAAGCAGCCGGAAAGGGTTCGTCATTCCAGGACAAGAAGACATGGGGGTGCAAGCTCAATAAAAGCTTGTAGGGTCTAAAGCAATCGGCCAGACCTGGAATTCCAAAGCACACAATAAAATAACCAAGTTGGGGTTCTCACAAAGCAAAGCTGATGCTTGTTTGTACGTGAAAAGGAGCGGACAAACGTACCACCACGTCACATTTACGTAGATGACCTGCTAGTATGCGCAACCACGGAAGAGGAGCTGGGACCAACTTCATGTAGACCTGAATAGCTCTTTCGCCACAAAAGACCTAGGCGAGGAAAAACAACTACCTAGGGATTGAAATAGACAGAGATGCAAACGGGGACATGCTGCTACACCCAACGCGGAAAGATACTTACCATTATCGAACGGTTCGGAATGGCAAGTGCCAAGTGTAGCACAACACCTATGGACGCCAGCTACCTGAGCCAAAACCCGGGAGAGGAAACCTACTCCCCGAAAACAAAGAGTACCGACAAGCAGTGGGGGCACTCCTGTACCTTGCAAACGTCACACGCCCAGACATCGCCACCGCCATAAGCATCCTGAGTATTCGACTCGAAAATCCCAGGGACATGGACTGGACGGCGGTAAAGAGAGTGATACGCTACCTAAAAGGCCCCGCCGCTCTCCCACTAAAGATCAGCGCTTCAGGGGGCACTGTTCTCTCAGGATTCACCGACGCAGACTGGGGAGGTGACCAAATGGACAGAAAATCGAGGAGCGGTTACATATTTCAACTAGGAAGCAATACAATATCCTGGTTGAGCAGAAAACAAAACTGCGTAGCCCTCTCCTCAACCGAAGCAGAGTATGTGGCCACCACTCTAGCTTGCCAAAGGCTACATGGCTCCGGGCAGCTCCTAAGCGACCTAGGACACGGCCCAGGAAGACCCAACGGTACTGCACGAGGACAACCAGGGGTGCATTAACCTAGCCACAATCTGAGAAAATAGGCAACCGAGTGAAACATATAGATCTCAGGTACCACTAAATCCGAGACGTCGTAGACCAAGGCACCGTCCGCCTGGAATACTGCCCCACGGAAGACATGCGGCGGACATATAACGAAGCCGCTGCCGGGTCCATTTTGCAGCACTGCGGGAGAAGATAGGGCTTGCAGCCAGCGACCCGCGCGAAGGACGTCCGTCGAGTGGGGGTTGGATTACATGCTACGAAGCCTGCGCGACGGGCACCCCCCGTACGGCCGAGTCGCCAACTACAAGTCACGCCTCCTTTTCAGTGCTTAGACTCCCGCTCTGTTTCGATCTACAGGGCTGAGTTAAACCACGTTTCGTCGGCCCGCTCAGACACCTTAGAAGTGACAAAACTAGTGAACTTATAACAGATAGGATGAGCTGGAGTAGGAAAAGTCCTTGTAGTCGAATTACCTTGACATAGCCATGGTCGTCGATGCCATGTAGCTTCTCCTCAGGGACCCATGGCGTGGGTCGCTTGTTGGTAGGCTTACACGCGGTTTTTTTTAGGTAATATTGATCAAACTATCACTCCATATACACGGAAACACGGCTACCCGCCTATGCCTTTGTTGCTTCGACATTGCGCCGGAATCACACGCTTTCGGGGCTTTAGGGAAAACCCTTTTCACAAAAACACGAACTGCACTGTTGACTGGTAGGTGGTTAGCGCGCTAGTGTCCGAGCTGACCTCGTTTTTTGACGCTCTTCGGCGAGCTACGAGTTCCCCTAGGTCCGCGACCCTGATTGGCCAGCGGGGGGGGTTTTTGCAAATCTCCACCAATGGGGTCACTCCTCTCTTGGACTAAACTTCCCCCGGCGGGCATAAAAACTAGCCGTTGCTCTCGTTTGAAAAAAAATCACATTTTTAGTTTTACACAGGGTTGCTCCCTAAATACGCTTGACAACCTGGCAAGCGACTATTTTTAGCAGATTCTTAGAAATCCATCTGTGAAGACTGGCTTTCTCTGCCGCTAGCTGACCAAGTTCCCAACATGATGGCCAGTGCAGCAATCTTGTATGGGACCTGTTGCCTTAGGGGCACAACATACGTGGGGTCCACAGCACCCCAGATTTACATATTTTTTATAATCAATTAACATTTAGGATGTTGATTTATTATTCACCCGGGGGTGTTTGAATTAATTACATTTATGCAAATAAAAACAATAAATTTTAATGGGTAGGCAGCTGTAGGACCATTCCGTTACAGCGCTCTGATTGGTCGGACGTCACCCGCCATGTAAGAGGCATGTAGAGGCAGTGGACTTTCTTGGTTGATGCGCAAATCCAATACGCAGGCCTACCTGACAGAATTGGGTTTAAGGAAGGCAGAGGATAATAATATTAATTTCCCCGAAATCTCTGATTCTAATAGGTAAATGAGTAATTAACCATACTTCACTGCCATTCGATGATAACATACAAACCTACCCAAATTAACTTTCCCGCAAAACCTCGTGCGCGAAACCACCGTAAGAACAGCTATCCCAGACCTAGGATTTTTAAGTATAGGTTGGCTATTCGGGGCCTAGAAGGGCAATGTATACAAGAAAATAATATATTATTTAATTATACAGTAAGGCACAATGAGAATTTATCACAATACAATGCCACCACTAATTTTTTAACGAATGTAAGTACCCAAAAAAATACGTTTTCCCGTGCATAACCCCGAGATTGTACGCCTCCCAATTAACGTAATTTATACAGTTAGACGCATGAGTTAATTTATCATAATACAATGCACCACTAATTAATAACGAATACAACGTACCAAAAAATATGTTTTCCGTGCATAGCCCCCGAGATTGTAGGACTAATAGGCCGGGCGTATAGCTCGGCCTACAATTAAACGTTAATTTTGCACGTAATTTTTACGTAAGACACATGATAATTTATCATAAAACAATGCCACCCAATTAATAAAAGAATAACACGCACCAAAAAAATAGTTTTCTTGTGCAAACCCCCGAGATGTACGCCTATAGGCCAGGCATATAGCTCGGCCTACAAATTAAAAGGTAATTTGTACATAGGTAATTTATAGGGTACACACAACTACGTCACGCATCCCGCTTTGAGCCCAAATGGGGGACAAGCAACCACGGTTCGCAAGGGACGCCTGCTGAAGTCGCACAAAATTATCACGCTCTAACTTTTATCCTATTCATTATTGGGGAAAAACTTAAGTGGAATAATATTTAGCAAATAAATCATTCCTTCTAATAGCGATTACTTTGAATTTTTACACGGCCGTTAACTTGTTATTTCGATGTACATATTAAAATAAAATTTAAGACTTTTACTTGTTTTTTATGAAATTTAATAAAACAACTTCAATTGACAAAAATCTAGTGATCGGATTTTGACAAGACCGCTTTCAAAAAATTCATCGGACTGTTTAGACAAGAAATAAATAAACTTTCTAGATAGAAAGTGCACAGAACAAAAATTTATAGCATAGGGTAAAACGCATGGCATGTGTTTTCATCTAAAATATGCGCTTTTGCTTTGCGGATGAGCCATGTAAAACTGCACGCTATGCTGTAAAATTTCGTTCTGTGCTTTTTCTATCAAGAAAGTTTATTTATTACTTGTCTAATTAGTTAGATGCATATTTAGAGAGAATTCTTTTTGAAATCTGATCAGTAGTTTTGTGTCAATTGAAGTTGAAAAGACTTAAAGATGTTGATAATTTTGTAATTTATAATGCGTACAATGTTATAACAAGCTAACGGTTCTCTAAAAAAAATGGAAATAATCGCTATTAGAAGAAATGATATGTTTGCTAAATATTATTCCTCTTAAGTTTTGTCCAAATAATGAATAGTATAAAAGTTAGAGCGTGATATTTGTTGAGCCGTTCATCAGGCGTCAACTTGCGAAATGAGAATGCTTGTCCATCAGAAAGATCCGCGGCCACTTGCCGCCGAGCTGTGACGTCACGTGTGTGTTCCCTATACAGTAAGACACATGAGTAATTTATCATAATACAATGCCACCTCTAATTAAAACGAATATAATGTGTAAAAAATTGTTTCCCCGTGCGAAACCCCCGAGATTATTGACCTATAGGCCGGGCATATAGCTCGGCCTACAATTTAAAAGTTCGTATTGGCAAAAACCACAACATTCCCTATTATCATTACTATGTTACATGTCAATTTATGCCTCAAATCTTTGGGAACACTTAAATACAGCTTATTTAGCGTAGCTACACAAGTGCTAGTGCATAAAGGAACAACACAATACTTATAATTCGATATTCATTGCTGATTGCCGCGAAAGCAGGGCCCCTGCGCGTGTTATCCCACGTCCGCTGGTAGCCTACATGGCTGGTGACGTCACGAAAATGGCGCGCAACCAGGTGCGTTTCAAAACGCTAATTTGACCAAGAAAACTAAAAACAATATTACGGCCAAACTAATTGTGGAGCAGGTTGAGTGGATACGATACGCAGGGTTATTTCACACATAAAGGAATTCAAAACTTGTTCAAGAATACTCGTTAGATTTAATTATTAGCAAGACAAGTTGTGATACAATTACGTTACGTTTTACAAACGTTTGTCAGAGAGAAGGAATTCTTTCTAGGCGAGCAAAAGAAGCGCTGCCTGCCCTCTAGTGGGCCTAGCCTATCCTAGTGTACTGGCCGGCAGAATGCGTGACCGTCTCTTATCGTATCTGTGAGAGCGCCAACTTCAACACTTCCCCTCGAGATGAGAACGGAGATTCTGCAGTCCCAGCATCCGAAGGCATTTCGCGTGCTTTGGTCAAGGCAGTCCCTTTGTTAGTACGTCAGCTGCCATGTCCTCGGCCGACCTGTAGTCGACCTTCACAAGTCCATTTTCCAACACTTCTCTGATGAAGTGGTGGCGCACATCTATGTGCTTCGTTCTTTGATGGTAAATGGGGTTTTCTGATAACTTTCGAGCCCCATTGTTGTCGCTGAATATTTTTACTTAGGCTAATTTCTCAAAACCGAGTTCTACAAGGAATCGCTGAAGGTATATGGCTTCCTTAGCGGCTTCGGTGAGAGCCATATACTCAGCCTCAGTCGACGATAGGGCCACTGTTCTCTGCTTTCTTGATTCCCAGGAAATCGGACAACCGCTCTGGATAAAAGCATACCCTGTATTGGATCTCCTGTCGTTCGAACAGTTTCCCCAATCTGCGTCCCCGAAACCAACCAAACTTCCAGCTGATTTCTCGAATCGTAGACCGATGTCCGCCGTTCCCTTCAAGTACCGCAGAACGTTTTTCGCCGCGATCCAGTGAGTTCTGTCGTAGCAGGAATTGTATTGACTTAGATAGCTGACCGCGTGGGCTGTCAGGTCTAGAGCAAACAGCCAAATACATCAGTGCCCTTATTAGTTCTCTGTACGGCAGTTTCTCTTCCCCTGGTTCGGACTTCTCTTCGTTCCTCTTCAGCTTCGTGTCAGGGTCCAACGGCGTAGATACGGGTTTCGACTCCGACATTCCGTAATGTTCTAGGATGTCGTTTACATATCCTCGCTGGTTCATGGATATTCCTTTAATGTCTCTGACGAATTCTATTCCAAGACAGTATTTCACTTCTCCAAGATTTTTGACTTCGAATACCTTCGATAGATGATCGAAAACTTCGGCAATGACTTTCTCCTTTCGGGATGCGACTAACATGTCATCCACGTATACCATAACGATCAGGATGTTTTCTCCTTGCCCGGAGAAAAATGTGCAAGGGTCGGCAGCAGATTGCTTCAATCCAAATCTTGTTAGTTGTTCGCTCAATGCTGCATGCCAGCGACGTCGGACCTGACGCAGACCGTAAAGCGCCTTATTTAAGAGACATACCTTGTTACCATCCCTTAGTTCGTGGAGCATTTCCGTTGCTTTCTTTCCAGTTTCGCTGTTCTTCGATTCCGTATGAGATATTTCCTCTAGTGTTTCTTCAGTGAGCTTGGGTACCTCCATATTGTATATCTTCTCTTCGATCGGAAACTCAACGACCTTCTGAACAGGGAGTTGGTTTCCTCCGGCATAAAATCCTCGTACACTTTGTCAGATGGGAATGTTACTGACTTAGTAAATTCCACGTCTCGTGTTATGTCGATTTTTCTATCTTCCGGTACCCATACTCTGTATGCTTTCGACTCCTTTGAATAACCGACAAATACACCTTTCTTCGAGCGTGGCTCGAACTTGCTCCGAGCTGGTTCCCGGATCAAAGTGAAGACTTCGCAGCCGAATTCTCGTAAGTTACTCACGTCCGGTGCTTCTCCAGTCCACTTCTCGAAAGGAGTTTTGCCACTTATGCTTCTAGAAGGACACCTGTTTCTGATGTAATTTGCCGTGTTAATTGCTTCGCCCCAAAACGACGGTGGCAGTCCAGATCTAATTTTTGGGAAAAGGCGCTCTGGTCATTTTTCCACGGATGCACGTTTCACAATCGAACGTCTCTCTCGGTTCGATTACATCGATACCAGCACGGTTCCGTTGCGTTCGCCTCCAGGAGATCTTTGATGTTTAGGTGTCCCATTCTGCGATGCCAACTCTCCACAGTAGCGCGTTTTGATTCGGTACTTATATTACATTGCTGCTCACTCTCTTGCACACAGTAGAGCCCGTTACTCGATCAGCTGACAATACTGTCCTACCACGTTCCATCGACGATCTGGCCGATTCCTTTCCAAATGTTACCTTGAATCCACAGTCAGTGATTTTACCGACTGACGGCAAGTTCATTCGTAAGTCAGGAACGTGCAGGGTGTCTTTCAGACTTACATTCTTCTGTTGTCCGTCGACTTCAGCTGTTATTGCCACGATTCCCTTGGCCGTAGTGTCTGTCGATGTGTTGCTGGCGAGAATTAATTTTCCGGGTCTATTTTCAGCAATTTTAACAAACCTGTCCCTGTCATTGCATAGGTGCAAAGTGCAGCCACTATCTAAGCACCATTTCTCACCACGATTCGCGGTCGTTGATCTCAATGCTTCCTCGCATAAATTTTCCGAAGAAACGTACAAGCTTAAATTCTCAGCTTTCTTTGCGATTTCGGCATGTTTCTTCTCATTTACACATTCCTTGGCTTTGTGACCTACCTGATGACAGTGGTGACATTTATATTTAAATGGATCGTTGGATTTCTGTTTGTTTTTACCACCCTTATTTTTGTTGGAGCTACCGTACCTTTTCACATTTCGTTTAGGAACGAACATCGCGTTATTGTCCGAGATACGTGTGTCATTTTTCCGCGCATCATTTTCTTCCATGATTTTTACGCGCAATACTTCCGGTGTTGGTAACTCGTCGGGAGATTCTATCGCGCATCGAAAATTCTCGAAACTAGGCGGCAAGCTATACAGGAGCATTATGGTCAATAAATCCGGATTAATGTTTATTTCCATCTCATTCAGTTTATCGATCATATCGAAGAACTTCCGAAGATGTTCGCGCACGTCTTCGCTATCATCCATACGATGCAAGGTTAATTGTTTCAACAGTGTGGCCTTGCGAGCAGGCCCTCTTGATTGGTATATCGACTGCAGTTTAACCCAAACTTCGTTCAATGTTACACATCCTTTTATTTGTTTTTGCTCTGAAGGGCTAATTGACAACATAAGGTCCGACTAAGCCTTCCTATCTTTATTTTCCCACTCCTTCAAAGCTATAACCGATGCCGCGGCGGCGTCTCCAGTTCTGATTGTAGGTTTCCTGTCTTCCCCACTCACGCATGCCCAAGCATCGTTTTTAACCAATAAAGCTTCCATCTGTATTTTCCACGTATCGTAATTATCTTTGTCTAATAGTTCAATTCTGGCCGAGCTAGATGACGTCATCATATTCCGTCGGTCCAGAACCTTCGCGACGCGTAGGCTAGGCCTAGGCCTAAATCTGAATACAAGATTCCTCAAGCACTTACCTTTTGTTTATCAATTAACCCAACGTTTATTCCGTTAATCTGGGCCCCATAACCTGTGGAGCAGGTTGAGTGGATACGCAGGGTTATTTCACACATAAAGGAATTCAAGACTTGTTCAAGAATACTCGTTAGATTTAATTATTAGCAAGACAAGTTGTGATACAATTACGTTACGTTTTACAAACGTTGACAGAGAGAAGGAATTCTTTCTAGGCAAGCAAAAGAAGCGCTGCCTGCCCTCTAGCGGGTAATGCGTGAAGCGTCTATCCTAGTGTACTGGCCGGCAGAATGCGTGACCCTCTCTTATCGTATCTGTGAGAGCGCCAACTTCAACACTAATAAATGTAGAGATCTAATTTTTTTTGGTGTTCTATAGGGTGTTAGTGGCTATCGAAAAAATACACTTACAGAAATTGTGCAAATAGCCTATTCAGGAACCGGGTGTTACAGGTAAACGGGTAGTGGAAACACATACCCGTAGCCGACTTCGTCGGGCGGGTACCCGTCGTCTTCCCAAATTTCAATCTATAAGTACTTAGTTTTAAAAATCTATGATTATTGATTAATGAAGAAATTGACAAGAACAATAGCATTCACAGCCATAACACAAGACAAGCAAACAACATACACACTAATTATCTCAAGCAAAACATTCACAACTTAACTCCAATTATATTAGTTCTAAATTATTTAACAAGCTACCGACAAGTCTAAAAGTTAGGTCAGATTGAATTAGGTGTCCTGTATCATTGCTGTGATCAGTTTTTGACTTGAACAATTTTAAATAATTATATATCTGATATAACTATATATTAGAGTCAAGATCTTTTGTACTACTTATTGTTATCTAGATTTGAACACAAGAATGAAGTTTGAACACACGAATGAAGATTCGCGTTCGGTGGTTTCTTCCGCGAAAGATTGTTTACTCCCTGATTTGCTGTTCCTTATTTTTTGCAAACCTCATATTCGTTTGCGTGGGATCGTCTAATAAATCATTTTTTTTCTTTTTCTTTTTCTTTTTTAATGATTCTTTCTTTCTTTCTTTTTTCCTTTCCTTTTTTTTCTTTTTTCTTTTCTTTTCTTTTTTTCTTTTTTCTTTTTTTTCATTCCCCACCCTTTTTTATATTTGATTCATTCATTATTTGCATTAAATATCATTTTTATTTGTTACCAAATTTGTTGAGTTTTAATGCATTGTTGCAATATTACTATTTCAAATATTTACTTAAATGTAGTTCATTGTTGTGTTTGCATCATGACAATTAGATTTATTTAGTTGTCCTCCTTTGTAAATCAGTTTTTATAACTGAATCTAGGTGCCCATTAGGGCGCCGCAGCCAAGCCGCGGTGCGCTACACACTCAGGCACCTTATACAGCAAGCAGAGTTGGGGTGATTTCGAGGTGTCACCTAGCCATCATGAAACGTGATGTGAACTTGAAAACTATCAAAGTCGAGGGGATTTAGGTACCCGACAACACATGCCAAATTTGGTTGGGGTACGAGCATTCCTTCTTGGTGAAAAAATGACTTGAAACACGCTCAAAATCACTTTAAGGACGTTAGTTACTACTGGCTACTACTGGCTACTATCTAATTCGTCAGTTTCAATTGCCCAGCGATTCTGACCAAATGGGTGGGGCTACAATGTTCATATTTTACATGGACATTAAGGTAATAGTGATGTAATTCCCTTTGAAAGAAAAAGTTTTAAAAAATTGCTGGAAGGCTTCCAAATAAAGGTTTTAAAATAAGCCTTATACAGGCATACAATCAACAAGTAACTATAGTTACGTGACAATAATCGCCTACATTATTAAAAATGAAACTATATAACAGGTAGTAACTTTATAAATAAAAATCATTGGACTATTCACTGTTAATAATATCTTTGTTTTAAATTGTGATATTTCGATTCTTTTACAGGAGTCTTTATCAAACTAACAATTAAAAAAACACAACAGACAAGACAAAAAACATTTCATAACAAATTATAAATATGGCTGTGTATAAGTACCAAATTATTAACAAAAAAGTTTTTTATGAATAAAAATAAAAATAACAAAAAACATAACATTAAATTTACATATTGTAAATACCCCGTACCCTGTGGGTATGTTCCGAATGATGCTCCAACGCGCCCACAACACCCAGACATGCCCGAGGTTTAACATTGGGCGTTACGGGCGTTGTGATGGCGGCGGTGTTTACGGAATGCTTTGGGCACGCCCAAGGCTGCAAGTTAGCATCATTCGGAACGTACCCACAGTACATTCAAGAAATTAAAGGTAGGTAACTGTCGTCCTAAATTCCAAATTAATGCAAGTGGCAGTGCAAATGTGGTATGTACAGTAAGTGCATCTACTGTTTAAAACTGGGAGCGCAAAACGATAATCAAGTTTCAAGAGTAGGCCTAAATATTTTAGATTCTATCTTTACTTCAAACTTATATGGTTCTCCTCCCCGCTCTTTTATTATTAATACACTGTTTTTTCTGTTTTTATTTTATTTCAGTTTTCAGACAGATAACTAAATAAAATAATAGCCAACCTTCAAAAACTAAAATCTTAACTTTTCTTTAAAATTACCAAAAGTTTCACTGTCACAATAAACTGTGTAATATTACCGGTAATAGGCTATTGCCATGACCGGTAATATTACCGCGGTAATATTACCGATTCACATCACTAGTTTCTTATGATCTTAAACTGTTAAAAACTAGGCCTAGCCTAGGCCTAGGCTTGCGGGATGCTACACTTGGACTTGGACCGTCAACATTGTCTATATTCTCCGTGATATGTTGTTCACTTGGTTCTATCACTATCAAAAAACAATGCAATTATGCAATTACGACCATTAAACTCTGAAGTGACGCCGTGACAACAGCGTGAAAATCGTAAAAACAAGCAAAGCAAGTATTGAAAATGGCGTCGCTACTAGCTCGTCATCATAGCTAAATTCGACCTGTCGACTTAACTATCGATTCTTACGCGATTTTGATGGTAGCGCTACCTGTTGGATAAATCTGAACCTTTTGTAGTCGGCGGCTCAGTCGACAAAAACTACTCGACTCGACTCAATTTTCGTAAAGTACTCGAACCACTCGAGTCGAGTTGCAACTACTCGACTCCACTCGAATTTTCGAGTACTCGCACATCCCTAGTGTAATATACTATTTGTCTGGAAATAAAACTTACTTACTTACTTACTATACTTACTTAATGTTAAGTAGGGGTGTGGAAAGGGAACCTAACAGCTTACCTGGTCGGTGACTGCAGGGATCTCGTTGAAGAAAGATACAAATAAATAAAAATAAACATAATATAATAACGTCGAAACGATTTCGGCCAAACAGGGCCTTGCTCACTCGACGAGAGCGGAGAGTTAAAGGGGCTAAAAACCCCAAAAATTATCTTTTACCACGTGATCTATAGCACAATACTACACTTAAATGACCGTTTAAAAAATCATATCTTGTAACTGTGATTTAACACGAATTTTTGAATTTTTTTGATCCAGAAATTTGAGAAAATTGGTGTTTTGGGAAATTTCTTAAATCGGCTTTAACCTGCTTCTTTTTTGGTCCACATAGATACTAGAGCATTGTACCAATCTAAAATGCCCCTTTATAACATAGTGTCTTGAAACTGTGCCCAAATATACCCTCAAACATGCAAAAATATGCATTCCAAAATCACACCCCATCTTGGGAAACCACATATTTTGACCAAACTACTTGCCCAAATTACAAAACAAAATATAGATGATTTACAGAAAAGGCTGTAGAGTACGTCAATAATGGCCAATATTTGTTTTGATCAAAATCCTCCAAGGTGACGGGGCATAAAGATCGTCCCCATGTTATTTCTTATGGGAGATTTTTGCCGATGGGACCTAGCTTAGCTTAGATATCGTCTACATACCTCAGCCATATCTTGGGCTTAAGAGGACATGACCTGAGTGCACTGGATTCGAAATGTTCCATGTAGATATTAGCTAACACCGGGGAAAGAGAGGACCCCATAGCTAGACCATCTTCTTGATGATAGAATGAGTTTTCAAACCTTTTTTGGGAGGTCATGGTGGCCCCAATAATTTTTCTGTTCATTGCTTAATTCATTACTAATTAGCCTGAATGAAATATATTTTTTGAGTCTAGCGGTTAAATACCCCTTTAACTAAACTAGGTTTGTACAGCTATATACAGTTATTTACAAGACACGCCAGTGGCGCTGTTGGGTGGGGGTGGAGTGCAGGAGAACTAGGTGGTGGGGGGAGGGGGGATGAAGCAGTGGAGTAGACCCTAACGGATGTTGAGGTTAGGGGGAAGCCTCGAGTTGGTAATCCACTGGTGAGCAAGCTCCCACCTTCCTCAATTCATGTTCATTGCAGTGGGCAGGTAGAGCTCTCACAACACTGGCCTGGTAGCATTCGTTGAAAGGCAGGTTGTGAGATACAGCATGAAGGGCCACTGGTTTTCCTTGGTGTCGTGTCTATGGCCATTCATTCGTGTGTTGAGGACGTTGGTAGTAAGGCCTTTATATTCAGCTGGGCATCTACTGCACCTCAACTGATAAATGATGTTTTTGCTTTGGCACATGTTGTGTCCCTGGATGGCGTAGGTTCTGTCCGTGGCTCTCGCTGTAAACGACTCGGTGGGTAGGTTGAGTTGGCATGTTTTACAGCGAGCGCTGTCATAGGGGTAGGAGCCAGGTGGTAGGGCTACTTGGGGTGTGTCGGTCCTGCTCCAGGGGTTGCGTTTAACCAACAAGCCCTGAATGATGGGCGGACGCTTGAATGTTACCCGCAGGATGTTGAGGTTTTTGGTCAGGGTCGAGGTGTTCAGCAGAAAACCTCTTCATGATGCCGTTGAGGGCATGTAGGCCAGGGTGCCACTGGGTGATGAGGGGGATTGTGTTCCCTTGTGTGCGAGTGGTTGGGTCTCTGGGGGCACGAGTCATCTGCTGTTGGAACAGTTTAGGCGGGTAGCCTCGGTTGCTGAAGGCTTCCGAGATTTTGCTGCAGTATTCGGCCAGGTCCTCCTTGTTGGAGCATATTCTCCGGCCCCGGTTGGCCATGGAAAAAGGTAGGGCCTGCTTCATTGATGAGGGGTGGCAGCTGTCGAAGTGGAGATATTGGAGGCTGTTGGTAGGCTTGAAGTGTACCTTAGTTCTGAATTGACCTTCATCCAGGAATAGGTGCACATCTAGAAATGTCACTTGATTTTCTGAAATGTTCCACGTGAACTTCACCAGGAAGTTCAAATTCAGGGCGTCCAGGAATGGGAGAAGTGTTTCCATCCCGTGGGTCCAGATGCAGAAGATGTCGTCAATGAAGCGTAGCCACAGTGTCGGCGTGAGTGGTTGTCCCTTAAGAAAATCTGTTTCCTGTTTTCCCATAAACAGGTTCGCATAGGAAGGGGCCATGCGGGTGCCCATAGCTGTGCCTTTAGTTTGAAGGTAATGTTTTTCTGAAAGGTGAAGTAATTGAGAGTGAGGATCATCCGGGCCAGACCTACTAGGAACTAGGTGCTCGGTGTGGAGTTGGTAGGCCTAGTGTTGAAGTAGACTTCCATGGCTGCGACCCAAACTAAAGGCACAGCTATGGGCACTCACATGGCCCCTTCGTATGCGAACCTGTTTATCGGAAAACTGGAAACAGATTTTCTTAAGGGACAACCACTCACGCCGACACTGTGGCTACGCTTCATTGACGACATCTTCTGCATCTGGACCCACGGGATGGAAACACTTCTCCCATTCCTGGACGCCCTGAATTTGAACTTCCTGGTGAAGTTCACGTGGAACATTTCAGAAAATCAAGTGACATTTCTAGATGTGGACCTATTCCTGGAGGAAGGCCAACTCAGAACTAAGGTACACTTTAAGCCTACCAACAGCCTCCAATATCTTCATTTCGACAGCTGCCACCCCTCATCAATGAAGCAGGCCCTACCTTTTTCCATGGCCACCCGGGGCCGGAGAATATGCTCCGACAAGGAGGACCTGGCCGCATACTGCAGCAAAATCTCAGAAGCCTTCAGCAACCGAGGCTACCCGCCTAAACTGGTCCAACAGCAGATGACTCGTGCCCCCAGAGACCCAACCACTCGCACACAAGGGAACACAATCCCCCTCATCACCCAGTGGCACCCTGGCCTACATGCCCTCAACGGCATCATGAAGAGGTCGTCTGCTGAACACCTCGACCTCGACCCTGACCAAAAACCTCAACATCCCGCGGGTAACATTCAAGCATCCGCCCAACATCCAGGACTTGTTGATTAAACGCAACCCCCGGAGCAGGACCGAACACCCCAAGTAGCCCTACCACCTGGCTCCTACCCCTGTGACAGCGCTCGCTGTAAAACATGCCAACTCAACCTACCCACCGAGTCGTTTACAGCGAGAGCCACGGACAGAACCTATGCCATCCAGGGACACAACACGTGCCAAAGCAACAACATAATTTATCAGTTGAGGTGCAGTAGATGCCCAGCTGAATTTATAGGCCTTACTACCAACGCCCTCAACACACGAATGAATGAACATAGACATGACACCAAGGCAGGCAACATCGAAAAACCAGTGGCCCTTCATGCTGTATCTCACAACCTGCCTTTCAACGAATGCTACCAGGCCAGTGTTGTGAGAGCCCTACCTGCCCACTACAATGAACATGAATTGAGGAGGTGGGAGCTTGCTCACCAGTGGATCACCAACTCGAGGCTTCCCCCTAACTTTAACTTCCGTTAGGGTGTACTCTTTATATTATGGTTATAATGGTTATGAGGAACGCACAATAACACATTTGTAATTCTAAGTATGATTTAATGATCACTAGTTAATTGGGTACATTAGTCGAAGCAGACATCTTGAATTACACACTGCCTTCTAGATTACAACCTTCACATCTTTCCCTTTTTAAGATAAATACACATTTTAGAATAAGAAAGTTTGTTCATCAATTCAAATGATTATCAAATTATAAACAGAGGTAGCTAAAACGCAATTACAACAAATGTCAGAAGAAAAAAGCATTAGTTTCATTCCGCACCAGAAAAATAAGCCCACGGTATCCACAATCAAACGGGATGGTTGAAAGACATATCCAAACTTTCAAAAAGATGCTTAAAAAAGCAAACCATGACAACCGTGACCCATATCTTTGTATGCTACAATACAGAAACACACCAATTGTTAGTAATCTAGGTTCACCAGCTCAGTTACTCTTTTCGAGAAGACTCAAATGATATATTGCCAGTTAAAAATTCTTTGCTTAAACCAGAAAAAGACTGTTTCTCTCGAGTTGCTCTCCTGATTCAAGTTGAATTGTATAAGACCTTGGTCTCTCACATGGGCTAACTACAGTAGCTGGATACCAGAGCTTGGTATATTTACTCTGCACCCTAACTTTGTTACCTGTTACAAAATCTTGTTTGTATTCTTCATGCAAGTGGTTAGATATGGGTTGGTTTTCTAGGATCATAGCTACCTGACTCTCTATTTCACATTCTTGTAGTAATTAAATCTGAGTTATCTACAACTGCTCTAGACAGTGCATCTGCTACTTCTAGATCCTTACCTTTTTTATACTTAATATTAAGATTGTATTGCTGAAGGCAAATGCGCATCCGTTGTAATCGTAACGGGCCCATTGACAATGGTTCTTTGAAAATTAATTCCAAACATGACAAACTTAACAACACCGTTACGCATGTGAAACAAAGACAATGTTCAATTCATATGGGAACAACAACACCAACGATCTTTCAATAAACTCAAACAAGTTATCACAAGCAAACCCGTATTAAAATTCTATGATGAAAATGAACCCATCACACTTTCGGTAGATGCATCGAAAGATGGATTAGGAGCAGTTTTACTTCAAAATAACCAACCTATAGCATATGCTTCTAAAGCACTCACAACTACACACCAGGGATATGCTCAAATGGAAAAAGAGACTCTTTTAATCTCTGGCGACCAGCCGTCCTTGAAACAAATTTTTACCCTCTTTTTTTAAAATATCTGAATTTGTTTTGCCTATTTATCAAAACAAAAACAAAACCAGTAGCTTTATGAAAATTTGTTTCAAATAAAAGTTGTAGGGCATGAAAAAACACATCGATATCATATTCTTGATTGTGTCCGTATATGATAATGGCCGAACGCTACATGACAAGCAAGACCATTGTGCGGTGAGCAGAGTAAAACGTTTGCTCGACGCGCTACCACTAGCGCAGTCCATGGCCATTAGTCCCGTAGGAATTTCGACCTTTATAGATTTTCTCTTCTGATCCTGTTAGGGTATACCTTAAGGATAAAAAAAATCTTGGGTAAACATCTGGCATCCCGGGCCTAAGTTTTTTTACGACGCCATCTTGATTTGGACAAATGCATTTAGTACACACTCTTAATTTTAATACATTTTCTATACTTTTGACCACATGTGTAATGAATCTAACGTAATTATAGGATTCTCCAATAAATTTTCAATTAAATGATACAAATTTGGTCATCCTGGGAACATTGTGGTATTTGTTATAGTGAAATACATATTATTAACATTCCTGCGTACAGGTGCACTATTTACCTCCAATTGTTTATTTCATGATAGATATATAAAATTTGGCACAAAATATACGAAAATGTAACTGGAAAATGATTTGACTGTACAGGGCAATCTTATTATTATCCCACGACACCAATGGCGGCCATTTTCCAATATGGCCACCCAACAAATTATTTGAAATTTTGTGACAGAATGTTGAAATTTGGTGTACACATAGATCATGTCATTGAAAAATGACTTTTGAATAGGCCATGTCAAACTAGCACAATGGCATCAATGGCGGCCATTTTAGAAGATGGCCGCCATACACATTATTACGAACCACGTAAACTTTATGACAGAATCTTGTTATTGTGTACACACATAGGGCACTCCATTAAAACATGTCATATTTATGTGTTATATCAATACTTTTTAGAAACAATGTAGTATGGATCCGCTATCGGGTATCTTGCAATATTGCTATAGAATTAAATACTAGCAATTATTACTACTTATAACAATTCACTTGTTTTTTATACACATTGTAGGCATTTATTGACAAGTTTCTATGTTACATAATATAATGTTTATGCATTCTAAATATGACAAGTGAAATGTTTATATTCCCATTTTAGTTCGTTCAATTAAATTCCCGTTAGTAAAAGGCGATAGTCCAGTAGATCACCAACGAGTTCACCTAGTATAGTCGCCAAGAAGCCAAAAGTACGCTTACATGTCGTTTTGTGTCAAAATACTACCTCTTGGTAACATTTACAAGACAGACAAGAATTCACCAATTGGTTTCTAAAAATACGCCAAGAGGCAGCCAAATGTTTGCCAAAAGTTGACCAAATTATAGTATCATGTCATAAAATTGACTTAGTATGCATGGGTTTTATTGCATTAAAAAATTGTTGAAGATCGTAAGAAAATGAATAGAAGACCATGCTTTTCGAGTTCCTATATGGCCATCAAAACATCTCAAATTAACGAATTCTAATAAAGTTCAGGATACAGATAATCACAATAGTAAAGTAGTGCATAGCATCATTACTATGTGTTGAATAATGTAAGAACTCGGTTTGAAATGCATACATTATATATTGATGTTTCGTAACAGACAACACTTGATTTTTATCTAAACCTCGTTATACTTGGACACTTGGATAACTATGGTTAATTTTCACGTAAACCTAAATAAGGTGTCACTTGAAACTGCCATGTTTCATGTTGCATTATGTTTCTATTTACACACAAAATTCCCTTTAATATATGAATATTATACTGGGTTACACTGTGCACACTCTTTTCTCTTGCGGACATGCGATTTCATTTTACACCAACTATATTTTATATTTTATTTTCTAAACTAGGAAAAGCTACTCTAGAGCACTGCCATGTTAACGAATCTTTGGTTAACGTACACATTTTTCTATCACTCACACGCTTGTTTCAAATGGAAAGCATCCTCTTCGCGTCCTAGAATCACCCCAAGCCCGTTGAAGGACAGGAAAATAAGCTGAAGAATGCAGTTTTTACGGCACCAACCGTGTGCCACGAGGTATCCACGTGACAATCAATTATTGGTATCCCGTTGTCTACCTTTTAGTAATCTATCGTTAACTATGTGGCAACGTCTTTGTGTAGGCTTGGTGTTTTCCATCAGTTAGTAAACTCATGTCATTCTTTTGGCTAAGGTTTGGCGTTATATTTGGTGCTAAGTGGTCATCACTTGCTTACTTAAAGGTGAACTGTGAGCAACCACTTGATGGATATCTTGCCCAACAAGGAGAAAATGTTTGTAACTCATTGGCTGCCTCAAGGTCCGTGAAGTTGGCACCCCCCATTCATCCGATCTCATTCAAACTCTACAAATATTTGGTGCTGAATTAGTGCTTATAAGTGCTGTTTATTTCAGAATTAGTGCTGCCTTACTTCCGATGAAAAAAATCTTCACAAACGCAGCACACTAAGCTCTTGATGTTATTGTTTTTCTTCACTTGCATACGGTACAACGCTTAGCCATTATGAGTTAAAATAAATTGTATTGTCATGTAAAATCGAAATCGGTCTTCATTGCCCTTATTCTGCTTTCAGAAAAGTGTAAACCATAATATTGACATTTGGCTAAGAATCAAAATAACAAACTTTTGAAGCAACTTATGAGGTCTCCTCAGAAAATTAAAAAACTTCAAATCTTCTTAAATCTGTAAAATAATGAACGGAGCTTACGTAAACAGCTAAATATAATACTATACTAGATATTTTACCATGTCTTAGGTACAAGTAAGGTTTCTAAATGAAATGCAAGTCTAATGTGAACTATTTAGATCTGAAAATCAAAACAACTTCAAATGTTTCTGTTGAAAATACAGCTGATGCCTATACAATCTCAGAAAACAACAAATTATGTTATAAATAAAGAAAACTAAAACTTCCTATCAATGTCACTCGTAGTATAGGCCTACTTCTAAAAGATCAGGATCTAGCAAAAATTTGAGATGGATTGCTTATATTTCTGTGAAAAGATAAAAAAATATCAGTAGCTTTTTTCAACTTGACACATTGGGAAAAAAAGACAATCGGTAGAGCGGAAACAAACAGACAAAATACAAAAAAAAACAGAGCTAATTTTTTTTGGGGAGAGGGGGGTCAGTGAAATTGAAGTCTTCGCTTCGCTCATCCAACTACCCCTTAACAATTCTTCATTGCCACCGTTGAGGCGTGAAACTAGATTGTGTATTTATTTTTGGATGAACGAAGCGAAGACTTCAATTCAATCACACTAACTAGACCGCTTCGCAAACGGCTTTTTTTAATCGCGTTGATGGATGAGCTTTATTGTAAGTTTCCGTGGGTTCTCTTCATTGTTGCAAGTGCTTTTTGAACGCATTGCAGGTAATTGTTGTCAAGTTTCTATTGTTATGTTAACTGTTATTAAATAACTCAAAAAACTTATTTTAAAACATTTATTTCTATGGATTCTGGCTAACTTTTCCAACTTTTCATTTCAAAGGATACTACATCACCATAACTTTAATGTCCATGTAAAATATGAACGTTTTAGCTACCCGTTTAGTCAGAATCGACCCAAATGTCACGAAAATATCGCACTTAAAAATCGAAAAAATAGTAAAAGTACGATATTCATGAGAAATATTTCTTTGATTGTACCCAAAAACGTGGCAGGTCTAAGTTTAGATATTTTAAAGGTCCCATCCAATTTTCAGCAAGATCGCATATGCCGTTGACATTTGCCCGGCAGAGAGCGAATTAACAGAAAAAAAAGAAGAAAAACACCCGAGCTAAATTTTTTGGGGGTACGTGAAATTAAAGTGTTCGCTTCGCTATTCCAATTATCATTTGTGGAGTTTGAATGAGATCGGATGAATGGGGGTGCAACACCCCCCACAGATCATTGTCTAAAAACTTTGTTAAAAAGCCAGCACTAATTATAAAAAAAAACAGCATTAATTAGCACTAATCCAGCACAAAATATTTGTGAAGTTTGAACAACAGACATTGATTAAAATTTTCGTTAATATATCAACACTAATTCTGAAATAAATCGCAAGCACTAATTCAGCACTAAATATTTGTAGAGTTTGAATGAGATCGGATGAATGGGGGTGCTGCGTGAAGTTGGCACCCCCCACAGACATTGTTGAATAACTTCGTTAATAAGGCAGCACTAATCTAGGTGCCCGTTAGGGCGCCGCAGCCAAGCCGCGGTGCGCTACACACTCAAGCACCTTATACACCAAGCAGAGTTGGGGTGATTTCGAGGTGTTACCCAGCCGTCATGTAACGTGATGTGAACTTGAAAACTATCACAATCGAGGGGATTTAGGTACCTGACAACACATGCCAAATTTTATTGGGGTACGACCATTCCTTCTTGGTGAAAAAATGGCTTGAAACATGCTCAAAATCACTTTAAGGATGTTAGCTACTCCTACTGCTACTACTGCTACTTACATCTAATACGTCGGCCCGCGATTCTGACCAGACGGGTGGGGCTACAATGTTCATATTTTACATGGACATTAAGGTTATAGAATGATAGTCTCTTTTGAAAAAAAAAGTTGAAAAAGTTTGTTGGAAGGCTTCCAAATAAAGGTTTTAAAATAAGCCTTAAACACTTGGCATATAATCAACAAGTAACCATAGTTACTTGACACTTGTTGACGGTATAAGCAGAGTTAGGCGGGAAAGTGCGATACGTAAACAAATGGCGGACATTTAAAATTTTTCTTCTTTGTGTGGAACGAGAAAAGGTGTCATTATACTCTCATAAAACAAATCAGAAACCGTCCCTGGCCTAGGCCCAGATGTAGAAAATTATTTATAATACAACAGTGTAGGTCTAAAGTTCCATTAGGCTATAGGACTAGATAAATAAATACTTACACTACATGTTTGACAAGCCCTAGGCCTTTCTTAGCCAACCCTAGGCCAGCACTTCCTTGTTTTGACACACTTCCCGCACAAATAACTAGTTTTGATTACTACAAGCCTAATGCAGATAAACAATGGTATGATAGTCCTAGGCTATTCCAAAATTTACGGCAATAATAAGCTTTTTCTTTACTTTTAATAACCTCACGCAATCTCCTGTCACTTTTAATAAAAATGTAAAACAAAAGATGGTGAAAATTTTCAATATTCTTCTGATTATCTGATGATTTACATGGCTGTGGGTCAAGGCCGTCTAGATATATCGCTTCCCTCGTGTGGGTGCAGTGAAACAGGTGTAAAATTACATTAGTTGTGCGTTTGTTGTTACATGGGAAAGTTTTAATAGGATGTGAGTTGCCTAGACTTAACCAGTCCTTATACCGTCGTTATACCATGGTTATACCACCTATACCCAGGATGTACATGAATCCGGGCCTAGATATTTTACATCCTATTGTTATTGCTAATACCATAAAAATTAAATCAACTTTGATAAAAATATTATATTTTAACAAATAATTTTGTAATGGAACTTGAAAAAGTAATAAGATCACACACATAACAAAAACTTGTAGAAATACAGCCAAACCTTACACACTCAAAAGGAATGAGATCTAAAAAAAGGGCCAAGCTCATCTACCCTTCCACATTTGCGCATTCTTAATTCATAAACGTACAGTGTCCCATAACAGCATCCTCGAAAAGCTTGGCAAAATAGAATTTGCATGTTTACGTTTAAATTAATTACAAAAAAAGAACTTGGATAAACTACTACGTTAAATTAATAATCGCAAATTCTATTTTGCCAAGCTTTTCGAGGATGCTGTTATGGGACACTGTACGTTTATGAATTAAGAATGCGCAAATGTGGAAGGGTAGATGAGCTTGGCCCTTTTTTTAGATCTCATTCCTTTTGAGTGTGTAAGGTTTGGCTGTATTTCTACAAGTTTTTGTTATGTTTCTGGGATACACAGCACTAACCAGCACTAATTTAGCACTAAATATTTGTAGAGTTTGAATGAGATCGGATGAATGGGGGGTGCTGCGTGAAGTTGGCACCCCCCACAGACATTGTTGAATAACTTCGTTAATAAGGCAGCACTAATTCTGGGATTAACGGCACTAATTAGCACTAATTCAGCACTAAATATTTGTAGAGTTTGAATGAGATCGGATGAATGGGGGGTGCCAACTTCACGGACCTGCTGCCTCATCGTAAACGCATGGCTATCATATTATTGTTGAGTTGAAATTTCGGTGGCTACCTTTGGCAACCACTTGGCAATCAAAATCAAGCCTTGGTCTTGCTTAGATACCTATTGGCAAAAAAAAAAAGGCCTTTCCGGCCCCGGCCTGGGTCTTTCCCCCAGACCCCAGTTGGGGCATGCAATATCGTTGCGAGGGGGAAACCCGGGTTTCCCGAAACCCCGCCCTGGAACCAAACCCAGTTTTTTGTTACTCTGTGACATCCCAAAAAATTTTTGGTTCCCCCTCCCCCTGCACCCACTTTTTATTCATTTATTTATTCATTGGATGAGCGAAGCGAAGACTTAAATTTCACTGACCCCCAAAAAATTTAGCTCAGGTTTTTCTTTTTTGTTTGTCTTTTGTTTTTTCTGTCTGTTTGTGAACTTTTCTCCCACCCAAAGGGGGCATATCCGATTTTGATGAAATTTGGGGGCCCCTTCGAAATCTCGAATTTAAAGGTGTATTTTTTTTTGGGTTCAACCCAAAAAAAATATTTCTCATGAATATCGTTCGTCTTTTACGTTTTTTTTTTTTTTTTTTTAGTGCAATTTTTTCGTGCTTTTGGGGCCTTTCTGACCAAACGGGGGGGCTACAAATTTTCATTTTTCACAAATCTTTAAAGGTTTGGGGATGGATTGTTTTTTGAAAGAAAATTTTTTGAAAAAGTTAGCCAGAATCCATAGAAAAAAAGGGTTTTTTAATTTTGAGTTTTTTTTGGGTTTTATAATAAAAAAATTTAAAGGGTAAAAATAAAAACTTGAAAAAACAATCACCAAAAATGCGTTCAAAAGGCCGATAAGTGAATAGTTCCCATGAAAAAATTAAAAAAACCTTACAAAAAAAACCCCAATCTAGCTTTTTCCCTAGTTTTTTTAATTTTTTTTTTTTAAGTAAGCCTTCTCCCGTGTTATTCATAGGGCAAAATCATATAGACATGAAAGTATTTAGTAGGGAAATTTCTTTTTTTGGGAAACAGGGCATAACCCCAAAAAGGGGAATATAAAAAAAACACAGTGAATACAAAAACACTTTTTAACAATTACTTTAAATATTTTATCCAAAAGTTTATATTGGTCACGGTGTACCCGGGGGGGAAAAACATTTACATTTTCCCAAAAGACACACAAAACCCCCAAAAAACACACACACACACCCTCACCCACATGCAAGCACGGCACGCACACTCACACACGCAACCACACACACATATCACACCCACAATGTACTACCTAAAGTATTGCAAATAAAATGGCTATACCTATTCAAGTTGTCATTGGTATAACATCTGACAGAGCGGCTATTTTGGTGAAGTTGTCAACGAGGAAAATATGTACAATTGTTAAGACTAGGAAAACGTTCAAGTCCCGCCGCGTTGATGAATGAGCTTTTTTGTAATTTTTTTTAGTTTGCGTGGGCCCCACTTTTCCTTGAAAGGCTTTTTGAATGCATTTTAGGTGATTGTTTTCGATTTTCTAAGGGTTACTTTTTAAATTTGTTATTATAAACCAAAAAAAAAAACCCCATATCAAAACCCCCCTTTATTCTAGGGTTTTTCTGGCTAATTTTTTAAACTTTTTCTTTCAAAAGGTATATATTTTTCCCCAAAGAATGAAAAGCACGTTTAAAAGCTCATTCACGAAGGATCCCCATCCCCCATTTAAATTTCCTTCAAAAGAGTTTCCCTCAGCGGGCGCATGGACCAGTCCTATTACGGTCCCCAAAATGGTTTAAAAACATCGCCCAGTCCATAAACGCACACACAAACAAAGTTTTAAACCCGACCCGGCCAAACCGAAGGGTTGAAAGCCCAGCAAACACAAATGTGATGTCCCGGGCCCGGGGGCCCGCTGGGGCCCTGGCGTACGGGCCCCGGCCGGGCTGCCCGTCCGGGCCCGCTAGGAGTGTCCCCTCGGCCGTGACGGGGGACCGCAGGGGCTACCATTTAGCCCCCCGGCCTAGCCCGGGGGCCCCGTTTTTTAAAAACCCGCTTGTTTGCCCGGCTGACCCCTGCCTTGCCTGTCCATTGCAATTTTCTAACGTAGCATCCGTAGCCAAACCCTGTGAGCAAAATTTTAAAAACCTAAAATTAAAAGTTTGATTGATAAAAAAAAATACAGTATTATATAGCTATTTTTGTCTCAAGCTGTGAAAATTTTTTTTCGTTTCCTGTGGGTGGATATTTAACACATAAAAATTACAAGTTGTTAAAAATTTAAGGGTTAAGGGTCTCAAAAAAACCGACCCAGCAGGCGCCTCCCATCTGTAAGAAAAAGGCCTTTAAACCCCTTGGGCCACGGAAGAATTTGATGCTTGGAGGGAAAAACCCCCCTATGATAAAAACAGAAAAATCGTTGACTGAATTGTGTAACTAGGAAGTTTTCCAAAGTTTTTTAAACGTAAAAGCAAAAAATTGGGGGGTTTTATAAGAAATAATTTTTAAATTTAAAGCTAATATGGGCCCATTATATTAATTCAAAAAAATTTAAGGTTTTTAAAAAAATGATAACAGTCGGTTTAAAGCATATAGATGTTATAAGTCGAAAATTTTAAAAAATAAAAAAAAAAGTCGTAAAATTTCCATTATCATGAAAATAAAAATTATCTGATTGCGCTCTTATTTCACCCGTATAAATAAATTCTTTAAAATTTAAAAGGTTCTGAAAAAAATTCATTACAATCGAAAAAAAGCAGTAGGTTTTTTAAAAAAGCGGGGAAATTTTTAAAAAAATAAAAAAAATCGAAAATTGCGATTTTCATAAGAAATAATTTTTTTCGATTGAGTTAAAAAAAACGTGGCATTTCTAAGTTCAAGTTTTCGAAGGTCTCCAAAAAATTCCCATCGAAAATTTGGGAAAGGATGGGTTTAGGGGGAAATCGTGCTAACAGTCAGACAAAAATACAGAAAAAAAAAAAACAAACTTTGGGATTTTTTCCCCAGGGTATTAAAAAGGAACCTTTGTTCGCTCGCTACGCCCCATTAAATTTGTGCGCTTGCTCTGGGGCCCCCATCCAGAAATCGCCTTTTAAATTTTTTTGGGTGTTTTGAATTTTGTTAAATTTATATTAATTTATATTTTATATTATTTTATAAAATACAGTTTATTTTTTAAATGGGTGCAAAAAATTATTATGCTTTTCCCAAGCCTTTTCGGGGGGGGTTTGGGGGAAGCGATGTTGGGAAATTTTTGGTTTCCTGTAGTTGATATAGCCGGGGCGGGTACATATGCATAAAAAGTATTTCGTCCGATGCAAAATTGTGAATGATACCCCCATAAGATAACGGTACTTTTCATTGGTTTTGCAACCAAAATTAAAGGGACTTTTTGGGAGTTTTCCTTATGTTTCAGTTGGAAAAAAAGTTAAACTAAGTATAACGTGTTGCATTTTTTTTAAAAAAAACTGAAATTCCCAAAGAAAAAATAAAGCGGGCCCAAAAAGCTATTATATTGTAAGCAATGATAATTATAGGAAGCTTCAAAAAGTTTTTTCCCAGGGCGCTTTGTTGGTTGAGCGTAATTTTTTTAAAAACGAAAAAAGCGTAAAATTGCGTTTTTTTCAAAACAAAAATTTTATTCGTTTAAAAGTTAAAATTTTCACACGAATATTTTAAATTTTTAAAAAATTTTAAGGTTTCTGGGGAAAAAATTTAAATTAATTCAGTAAAGCATGTTACGTGTTATAAGTCGAAGAAATAAAAAAAAAAAAATCAAAAAATTTGAAATTTATTATGAGAAAGTTTTTTTTGTTTGTGCTAAAATTTGGGCACACGATATATAAATTTTCAAAAAAATTTTAAGGTTCTGAAAAAAAAAATCTTTAAAATCAAATTTAAAGCTTTGGAAGGTTTTATAAGTCAAAAGGAAATTTTTAAAAAAAAAAAAACCCGGAAAAAATTTTTTAAAAATTGCGTTTTTCATAAGAAATAATTTTTGGGGGGGGGCCAAAAAAACGGGGCAGGTCTAATTTAAAAGTTTTCAAAGGCCACCAAAAAAATTTTCATCCCCTTTGGGGTATGGGTTTTAGCCGGGAATCGGGGTTAAAAACAGCCAAAAATAAAAAAACCTTTAAAAAAAAACTAAACACCCGGGTTTTTTTTTCTCCAGGTAGTGAAATGGAATTTTTCGTTTCCTCGCTACGCTCACCCAAAAAAATTTAAATTGTAGGGGGAATACACCAACGGTTTTTTAAACAAGAACAAAATTTCATTTTGTGTCTTTTTAAAAGTGGCGGGGCAGCTATGGAAACAGTTACATTGCATGGGCCCGCCCGGGGGTAATCCCGGGGGGGAAAACAAAGAAATACTTTACGGGGCATGTACTGGCTAGGGCCCGTTGAACCCCCGGGCACCCAAGGGAATGGATGCATGGCCGGGTCCCGAAAGGGAAATGCCTGGGGGGAAAATAAAAAATACATTCAGGGGGGCAGTACGGGCTAGGGATGGGGAAAGCGGCTGGGCAGCCCAAGGGAAGGGGTTGCAGGGTCCCGTCGGTTAAGGGCTGGGGGGAAACGAAAAAATACATTCACGGGGGCTTGTAAGGCTACGGCCGGGTAGCTAACGGGCTAGGTGGCTTTTATTACCAAAAGGGGGGCCGGGCCCGGGCCCCCGGGCCAGACGCCCTGACCCTAAGCACCCGACGCACCCCGTACCCCCCCTTCCCCAGAGGCCCGGACAAATTTACCGGGTCCCCCGCACGCTTGTGTTTGCGGGAGTTTTTTTTTTCAAAAGTTTTTTTTAAGTAAAAAAACCCAAAAATTCTTGACGGCAGCTAAAAGCAATCATTTGCCTTATTGTCCCTTTTGGCCCAAAGTACATGTGGGGAAACCCTTATTCATGAAGATTTGAAAAAAACCCGCTGCGTCTTCGATTTTGGGAACCCAAACTATCACCAAAAACCTTAATGTCCATGAAAATGTGAAAGTTGTAGCCCCCCCCGTTTGGCAAATCCCCCCAAAAATGTCACGAAAAAAAACACTTTAAAAAATTAAAAAAAAATCGTAAAAGTGTGATATTCATGAGAAATATTTTTTCGATTGTACCCAAAAATTTTTGGGCACATCTAATTCGGAGATTTGGGAGGTCCCCTTAAATTTTTAAATAAAGTCGTTTATGCCGTTTCCCAAATTTCTGCGAAAAAAACGGGAAAAAAAACAAACAAAAAAAAAATTTAAAAAACATTAGAGCTAAAATTTTTTTAGGGGGCAGTGAAAAATTTAAGTTTTTGCTTGCTCCCCTACGTCAAACCAATTATTTACATAGTATTTACAATATTTACAAAAGGTTTTATTTTATAAAAACAGTACAATTGTACAATTAAAACAGTTTACAATGATGAAGGACAATGCAGGTTGATTTACAAAAATTCCATTTGATAAAAAAGTCCAAATGGAACTTTGTAAATTAAAATTAAAAAGGGAACTGTTTTGGGTTCCTTTAAACCCTTTTCCCCAAATTTATTCACTAACCCAGACGATATTTTTCTGCTTTGTTCATTTTTCAGCATATGTTTAATTAGTGTTGCTCATTTTTTTTTATCTTCCTTTTGCTTTTTTGGTCTTGGTAAATACAACAAAAAAATCCCTTTCTAGAGGGTACGCCTTTTCTTTAGGGGTCGTGAGTACCAAACTTTTTGCTCGTGGTATAACATTTTCCAATTGTCGGGCTACGTTTAATTTGTATACTGCTCCCCAAATACATCAAAAACTACATCCATCGAATTTGGTTTGAACTGGGCGAGCCGGTTTGAAAGGGTACAGCAAAACAAATTTCGTTTTATCTACTTTGGAAAAGGGGAAATTCAAACGGATTTGGGGGAAAGTGCAGGGGAAAAAGCTCAGGGCCCAGGAAATTTTTGTGACGAATCGTGAGCTTTAGCCCCAATGATTGAAATTTTCCAAAGTGGCCATTAATCAAAAAGAGGAAGGGTATTGGGTACGTCTTTCCTTAACTTAACAATAGCAAAAGTAGTGTTCATAGATTGATGGGTGTCCAATTTGGGTTTAAATTCAAACTAGGAAAAGTAGGAACTGAACAAACATGTCAAATGTTGGGGGAAAAAAACGGGCAGATGACACTTACCTTTAAAAAAATTTTTGCTGAAATTTTTAGTTTTGTCCCCCAAAAGATCTTTGTTAAAAAACCAACCCGGGACCTTTCCAACATGCACTTTAAAC
Organism: Sweltsa coloradensis; assembly: GCA_024449915.1. NCBI lineage: Eukaryota > Metazoa > Arthropoda > Insecta > Plecoptera > Chloroperlidae > Sweltsa > Sweltsa coloradensis. Next base: position 129,430 of record JAMZAV010002433.1, on the reverse strand, counting down.
TAGCAGCCAGAACCCCTTTTGAAAAAATTTTGTTAAACCCCGTTAACATCTCAGATTTGGCTTTAATTTCATGGAAGGGATCCCCCTTTTTGGGAAATCTCTAGGGGGGGATTTCACTTCAAAATTGGGGGGATTTTTACACTTTTTTATTTTTTTATATTTTTTTTTGGAATTTTTTTTTGGGGCCACTTTATGACCTTAAAAAGACCAAATTTTTTATTTGGGTTCATAAGTTATGAGTTTTTTGGACGTACACCCGCACTTGAAAATAAAGAAAAAATATGTGAACCCAAAATTTTTGACGCCCAATGTTTGGGTCCCTTTAAACGGGTTTTAAAGGGGGTAATGACATTTGACATAACAACAGTGCAAAAAAAAAAAAAAAAAAATTTAAAAAAAATCGCCATATCACCAGAAAAATCAGCCCACTACCCTCTTATAAAAATTAAATCAATTAAGATGTTGCCAAACTAACAATTAATTTTTTTTTTTCACCTTTTTTAAGCTTTTGCTGGCTTTGGTTGAACAAACACTTTCCCCAAAAACAGTAGAAGGAAAATCAATTTAGGGGCGGGCTGGGAAATTTCATTCTCTTTTTATTTTTTAAATCCAATCTCCGGGAATAAAAGTGTAACTTTTAGTCGTTTTTGGGTAGGAGTACAAAAAATGGAGGTTTTTCTAGTATCTAGGGAAAAAATGGTATCAATATCAAAAAAAACAGACAAAAAGAAGTGGGTTGAAACATGCAGGTGGCCGATGATTGCGATTTAAAAGTTTCTTTTAAATTTTTACATAATGTTTTTCCCTACCCAAATTTTTACTCTGTACTATTTTTAACTAATTTTTAATTAGTACATTGATTTAAATTTTTTTAAGGATTTGGAGGGTTAAAGGGTTAAGAAGGGGGATTAAGTCAGGGGTGCCAAAGACATCTTTTTCAAAACCCGTTTTGAGGCCGTTAAAAAACCCAAATACGCTAAAAAAAATTTTTAAAAAGTTAAATTTTATTTATCAATCTATGAAAATGGCTAAATTTTGATGTTTTAATTTTGACCCCGCCAAGGGTTAGTCCCATGACAGACAGATATTTGATTTCAGGGGACTGTTTTCCCTCCTTTAGACGTATAATGCAATACAATTTTCCCCCCCCAGGGGGGGGGGGGGGGGGGGCCCTTTTTTTTTTAAAAAAAAAAAAATTACCCTCCGGGGGTGGTTATAAAAAGGTTTAAAAACCCCCGTCTAATGCGGGGGGGGGTAAAGAGGGTTTGGGGGGATTTTTTTAATTTTTGGTGTTTTAAACAATTTCCATAAAGGGGGGGGTTTCCATCCAATTGAGTAAAAGCCAACCCCTTTAAAATTAGAAGCTTAAAATTAAGTTTGGTGGTCAGTTTAAGGCCGGCGGGAAATTTGGGTTCGTTCCCCTTGGGGCGGCCTTTTTTTCAATTGAGTTAAAATTAAAATTTGGGGATGGTTGGAAAGGGGGCCGGATTAATTTTTGACCCCCGCTCGGGGGGTTTTTTTTTTTTTTTGTTTTTTTTAGTTTTTGGTTTTTACCTTTTGGGGAAAAAGGAAGCGACGATTAAAAATTTTTTTGGGCCCCCCCAAAAAATTAAACTCGGGTGTTTTTTTGTTTTTTGTTTTTTGTTAGTTTTTTCCTTTCCTTTTACCGGGGAAAAGGGGGGTACACTTATAAAATTTTTTCGGGCCTTAGTTTTGGTTGATGTAGTTTTTTGGGGAAAGAAAGGGAAAAATTTTCCATGGGTAAATTTTTAATTTTTGTTTTTTTTTTTAGTGCGGGAAAAATTTTTTTTCACATTTGGGGGATTCTGACCCAAAGGGGGGGGCCCAAAAGTTCAATTTCACATTGCATTGGTTTTTTAATGTTTTACCTTTTAAAAAAGTTTAAAAAAAAAGCTAAAACTTTAAAAAAAGGTTTTTAAGGTTTTAATTTTTTTTTCGATTTTTTAAAATTTCAGAAATTTTTACCAAAAAGGGTGGAAAACTTTCCCCGAAACAAAAACATAAAAGTCGTTCCACCAAAGCCAAAAACAAAACAAATTTTCCCAAAACCTGATACCCTTTATCCCCCCGGGTTTTTTTTATCCCTTTTGTAATTTTTAACAAATTTGGTTTTGGAAATTTTTAAAAATTAAAGGGGGAAAAAATTGGGTGTAAAAAATTTAGAAAAAATTTTAAACATTTTAACCCCCGCCCAAAACCAACAACTAAAAACCCCTTTTTTAAAGGTTGGAAAAGCCCAAAAAAAAAACAAAAAAATTTGCCCCCTTTTTCGGGGCAAAAAAGGTTTTTTGAAAATGGCAGGCCCAGGTTGCCGGGGAAAGGGGGGCCCCCCACACTCCAGGGGCGGCCGGGGGGGGTCCCGGTGGTTTGCTCGGGAATTAAAATGTAGGCTTGAGGGTTGGGCCTGAATGGGTTTGGATTTGGGAAGGGGAAAAGGGGTGGCCCCCCAAACTCAAGGTTGGAGGGGGGGAAAAGGAAACTTAATGGGATTAATTTTTTTCTTGCAAAAAGTTTAGGGCCAACGGGTTTTGGGTTTTTAGTTTGGATTCAACTTAGAAATTAAGAAAAAAATTTTTTAAATTTACCCTTGGGTTTAAAAATTTCCTTAAAAATTAGGGGTTTTTATTGAACGGTAATGAAAAAATTCAAAGTTCGCAGAGGGGAAGGGGGGGGGGTTTCGGCCCCTTGGAAATTTTTTAAAAACGGGGAGGGCGGGGAAAAAGGGGTACCGCCCCCTTGGGTTTTCCCCCCCCTTTGGAAAGGGCCCCTGTGGCCCGCGCTGGCCCGTGATTTTTTTCGGGGCCCAATTCGTTGGAAAAAAAAGCCATTTTTGGCCTCCAAAACTTCCTTTGGGCCCTCTGCCCTTTTGGGTTTTCAAAAAATTTGGGGAAATAGGGGATTGGTTTTTCCCTTTCGTAATTTTGTTTTGAAGCGTCCAAATGATTTTGATGGGCCAAGGGTTGGACCCCCGGGCTTGGCCCCTTTTCCAAGCAAATTTAAAAATTTTCGGTAGGAATTGACCCAAAAAAACTTAATTCCCCAAAATCAAATTTTGGCCCTCCGTTTTTTTTTTTTTTTGGTTTTTTTTTGTTTTTTTTTTTTTTTTTTTTTTTTTTTCGCGGGGGGTTTAAAATTCCCGTTCTACCCCACCCTTTCCCAAATTTTCAGGTAAAATTTTTAAAAAAAATTACCTAGGTGAACCCAACAGGGGGTGCCCCCCTTTGGGGAAAAAAAAACTTTTTGGGTAAATTTCCCTCAAGAAAAATTTTTAAGAAATGCCCAAATTTTAACCTCCCTAAAAAAAAAAAGCAAAAAAAAAAAAACTTAAAAAAAAAACAAAAAAAAAAACCAAAAAAATTTGGGCTTACTTTCTTCCTTTTTCCCCAAATTCCCTTAAAAAAATTGGAAAAAACCCGGGGACCTTAATGAGGGCCAGGCCTGGGTCCAAATTTGTTATGGGAAATTGTACTTTTGAAGAAAAAATTTTCTTGTCAGTTCCCACCCGGAAAGGAAAGGAAAGATTTTGGGGAAGGGGTTTTTCCCATTTTAAAAATCCTGAAAAAGAAAAATCCAAAAACTTTCTTCAAAAAGCACCCCCTTTCAAAGGGGTGGCGGAAACCCAAACCAACCAAAAACGGGCCAAAAACCCAAAAAAACTTACCCAAAAAAAACGCTTCCCTCCAAAACAAAGCCGGCGGGAAAAAATTTTAGCCCGTAAAAAATTTCCCAGGGTAAGGGGAATAAAGGCCCGGTTAAAAAGTGATTTAGATGTAAAGCTATAAAGTGCATTATATGATAAGGAGTAATGTTAGGCACGATTAAAGCTGAATATTTATGCTTTCTAAAAGTCCGAAATCACCTTCTTAGCTTTATTAGTTCCGAAGATATGGCTATTTTACTGCAAACCATGGCAAATATGTTGCATTCCCCCTTACCCCTCTAGAGGGCCCTAGTGCTAGCTATATCCTGACCTTAATGTCCATGTGAAATGTGAAAGTTGTAGCCCCACCCGTTTGGTCAGAATCGGCCCAAATGTCACGAAAATATCACATTAAAAATTTAAAAAAAAATCGTAAAAGTGTGATATTCATGAGAAATATTTCTTCGATTGTACCCAAAAACGTGGCACATCTAAGTTCGGAGATTTAGAAGGTCCCCTTCAATTTTCATCAAGATCGCTTATGCCGTTTGCCCGGAATCGTGCGAACAAACAGACAAAAACAAACACAAAAAAAACTAAAAAACATTAGAGCTAAATTTTTTGAGGGGTCAGTGAAATTGAAGTTTTTGCTTCGCTCACTACGCTCATCCAATTATTTACATAGTATTTACAATATTTACAAAAGTTTCATTTGATAAAACAGTACAATTAGTACAATTAAAACAGTTTACAATGTATGAATGTACAATGCAGATGTGATTTACAAAAGTTCCATTTGATAAAAGAGTCCAAATGGAACTTTTGTAAATTAAATAAAGGTAACTGTTGGATTCCTTTAACCGTTCCCCAATTCATTCACTAACCCAGACGATATTCTTCTGCTTTGTTCATTGTTCAGCATATCGTATTAATTAGTGTTGCTCATTTGTTTTATCTTCCTTGTGCTTTTCTGGTCTTGGTAACATACAATCAAACAATGCTTACTATGAGGGTACGCCTTTTTCTTCTAGACTCGTGAGTACCAATGCTCTTGCTCGTGGTATAGACATACCAATTGTCGACTACGTAATCTCGTATACTGCTCCCAAGTACATCAAGAACTACATCCATCGAATTGGTAGAACTGGACGAGCCGGTAGAAAGGGTACAGCAATCACTTTCGTTCTATCTACTGGAAAGGAGAAATTCAAACGGATGGTGGAAAGTGCAGGAAAGAGCTCAGTCGAGGAACTTGTTGTGACGAATCGTGAGCTTGAGCCCTATATGATTGATTTCCATGTGGCCATTAATCAAATGAGGAAGGATATTGAGGTACGTCTTTCCTTAACTTAACACATAGCAAATGTAGTGTTCATAGATTGATGGGTGTCCAATTGGCTTTGATAATTCAAACTAGGACGTAGGAACATGAACAATCATAGTCAAGTGTGGGGAAAGAAACGGACAGATGACAGCTTACCTTAAAAACATTGTTGCTGATTGTTAGTTTTGTCCACAATGATCTTTGTATAAAACACCACCGGTACCTTATCCAACATGCACTTATAAACTAGCAGCCAGAACCCGTGTGAAAAAGTTTTGTTTAACCCAGTTAACATCTCAGATTTGGCTTGATTACATGGAAGTATGCACCTTTTGGAACATCTCTAGGGAGGATTTCACTTCAAATTGTGGTATTTGTACACTTTATATTTATTTATATTTATTTTTGTAGTTTTTTAGGGGCCACTTTATGACCTACTGATCAATTGATATGGATGCATAATGTTATGAGTTATTTGGACTGTACACTGCACTTGAAAATAAAGAAAACTATGTGAACCAATATTTCGACGACAACTGTTCAGTTGTCTTGAACGGGTTTAATGAGTAATGACATTTGACATAACAACAGTACAAAAAAAACAAAAAACAAAAATTTAAACAAATACTGCCATATCACCAGAAAACTCATGCCTACTACCATCTTATAAAAATTAAATCAATTGAAGATGTTGCCAACTAACAATTAAGTTTTTTTAAACACCTTTATAAGCTATGACTGGCTCTGGATTGGAACAAACACTTTCCAAATACAGTAGAAGGAAAATCAATATTAGGACGTGTCTGAATTACATTCTCATTCTTATTTTCAGTCTCAATCTCGGTACTAGAAGTGTAACTTTCAGTCGTTTCTTGATAGGAGTATCAACAATGGAGGTTTTACTAGTATCTATGAACAATGGTATCAATATCAAAACAAACAGACAAAAAGATGTGGAGTTGACACATGCAGGTGGCCGACTGATTGCGATCTTAACAGTACTTTAAATTGTTTACATAATGTTTCCATACCAAATTTGACTCTGTACTATTTATAACTATATTATTAATTAGTACATTTGATAATTTATTTAAGGATTAAGGAGGATTAAGGATTAAGAAGGAGATTAAGTCAGGGCTGCCACTGACATCTTTTTCAAATCCTGTTAGAGGCCGTTAAATATCCGCAAATACGCGTAAAAAGTTTTAAAACGTTAATTTCATTGATCAATCTATGAAAATGGCTAATTATGATGTTTATAATTTGTGACCATGCCAAGGGTCTAGTCCTATGACCAGACAGATATTCGATGCAGTACTGTTCCATCCATTCAGACGTATAATGCAACTACAATTCAGAGCTTAAAATGTACCCGTCCTGATGGTCTAGTGGTTAAGACGCCTGTCTGGAATGCGGGAGATCCGTGGTTCGATTCCCGGTTGGGGCGGACTTTTTTAATTTCTGCATTGTGGTAAATAATAACAATTACACCTACGGGAGTGTCTCCCGACTAACCAAATCGAGAAATAAACCCTCGCTCATACCTGCGTAAAGGTAATGAGTAATGACATTATAATTAATGTTTGGTGGTCAGTTCAAAGGCAGCAGATATTCGTTGCAGTACTGTTCCATCCATTCAGACGTATAATGCAACTACAATTCAGAGCTTAAAATGTACCAATTCTGATGGTCTAGTGGTTAAGACGCCTGTCTGGAATTCGGGTTCGATTCCCGGTTGGGGCGGACTTTTTTAATTTCTGAATTGTAGTAAATAATTGGATGAGCGTAGCGAGCGGAAGCGAAGACTTCAATTTCACTGACCCCCCAAAAAATTTAGCTCGGGTGTTTTTTTGTTTTTTTGTTTTTCTGTTAGTTTGTTCGCTCTCTACCGGGCAAACGGCATATGCGATCTTGATGAAAATTTTAGGGGACCTTCGTTTTCTCTGAACTTAGAGGTGTATTGTTTTTGGGTACAATCGAAGAAATATTTCTCATGAATATCGTACTTTTACGATTTTTTCCGATTTTTAGTGCGGTATTTTTGTCACATTTGGGCCGATTCTGACCAAACGGGTGGGGCTACAACGTTCATATTTCACATGGGCATTAAGATTATGGTGATGTAGTACCTTTTGAAAGAAAAAGTTGAAAAAGTTAGCTAGAATCCATAGAAATAAAGGTTTTAATATTAGTTTTTCAATTTTTAGTGCGATATTTTCGTCACATTTGGGCCGATTCTGACCAAACGGGTGGGGCTAAAACGTTCAGATTTCACATTGACATTGTCGCCTTACACCTAAACTGTCTACTACTTTATCTACTGTTTCCAAACGTGCTATCTTTATCTCGGGGTTTTTGCATGCGTTCGTAACTGTTTTTAATCGATTGGTGGATTTTAAAATTACACGAAATCAATACGCTGTAATTGAGAGGTGGAAACATCTAACCCTAGCAAAACAACACACATAACCATGTACAGTGACGGAGCAAAGACACAACAACAATACAACTTCTGCCCTCGCGGGTCGAGAAGAGGTACCTGCACCTGGCACGCTAGTGCTGAGCCGCTCCACACTCCAGGGGCTGCGCACGTCCGGTGGTTGCTCGAATTAAAATGTAGACAATTGAGATTGCTGAAGGCTTAGAAATGACTTTAGAAGGAGGATAACGGGGTGTGCATGCTAAACTCAGTGAGTAAAAGAATTTAGATAAGTGGCATTATATTGTTGCGATTGCAAAATGCTAACTACTGACAACAGGTTTTTGGTAATTTAGGTTGGATTCAACTCATGCAAATATAAGAAAACATAATAAATTATACCCTGGTTACAAAGTCCTTAAGAATAGGTCTTATTGTAATACGTAGATTCGTAGCCTATCAATGTTCGCAGAGGGGGAGGGGGAGGACGTCGCCATCTTGGAAGTGCATCGCACGGGAGCGGCCGGGGGAGAGGGGTGGCCGACGGTAGATCTCTGCTACGGAAGGGACCCTGTGCCCGCGCTTGCCGTGATATCGGGGTCACGTGATCGTGAGCTAGCCGATTTCCAGCCGTCCTAAGAGACTGCCTGGGCCCTCAGATGAACTCGAAGTTCTCTGGTTCTCGAACAATTGGGAGAACTTATGGGATTATGTATCTTACTTGCGTAGATCGTTGAAGGTCCAACGGTGATGTAGATGTGACCCAGGTTGTCCCACGTGGCTGGACATACCAAGTCAAACTTACGTAGAATTGACCGAAAAACGTTGAATTACTTTTACTGCACTCGCATGTCACTCCGTATGGTGTTGATATAAGAATTTACCATAGTAATTGCGATGTCGTCGTTATTCGCGCATGGCTAATGAAAACTTGCCATGTGTCTAGCACGCTACTCGGCTATCACGAAGATTTAGCAGGTTAAAACTTGTTTAATATGATTAATTACGCGTGATGGTGCTAGACCTCAACAGGAGGTACAAGCCCACCTTGGGATTCATCCCCGCCTTTGGATAACTGCCCATGCTAACGAAAACACTTGTAAGAAGATGCACTGAATTTACAGTCGACTGCCGTCTTCAGGGGTGATGTTCGTAGTGAACGATTCGTTGGTAAAAACACACGCACTTCTGGCTTCCACTACTTCCGTTGGTTTCACACTCTGCCCTATGATTGGGTCTCACAACCCGCGCACTTTGAACTGAGGGCTGCTATTGGTCTAGGGGTCGCTGACGTATTTCCGTTTCTAGACGAGAATTCGCCTCCACTCGCATTTTGACTGACTAGTTTGCTTGTGCACCGTCCGCGCTTGCCATTGGCTGAGGCCAAGACGAAGATCGGCGAAGCGAGATGATGTGTCGGCTAGGTTTCACATTCCTGAGCCGAAAACACCACAACTTGCTGTGACAAACTCAACTTTCCGCCCTCGCTACTGCAGGGTGGTTGGAAATCCCGTTACCTCTACTACCTAACCCAATAACATCGGTGAAATTAACCAAAAACATTGACTCTCAGCTGTACTTGCACAACTAGAGTGACCACTGAAATAATACTTGCGATATGTGACATCACGTAAATTTGCACGCAATATGCAAATTTACCTAACCAAATAAATGTCATTATCGTTACAATTAAACCTTATCATATGCAAATACCTTAAATAAAAATGAAAAAAATTCTCTGGCTGAGGGCCTAAGTGAGACTGGCACAGGCCGTGCGGTTACAACATTAAGGTTATGGTGATGTAGTACCTTTCGAAAGAAAAAGTTGAAAAAGTTAGTCAGAATCCACAGAAAGAAAGGTTTTAATATGAGTTTTTTGAAGTTTATAATACCAATTAACAAGTAACAATAGAAACTTGACAACAATCACCTACAATGCATTCAAAAAGCACTTGCAAAGGAAAAGTGCGAACAAACGCACAAAACGCAAACAAAAAACTTACAAAAAAACGCTCATCCATCAACGCGGCGGGACTTTAGCGTTTTCCTAGTAAGAATAAACGAGCCAGAAACGCCTGTGAAAGATAATTGGATGAGCGAAGCGAAGACTTCAATTTCACTGACCCCCCAAAAAAAATTTATTTGTCTGTTTGTTCGCTCTCTACCGGGCAAACGGCATATCCGATCTTGATGAAAATTGGAGGGGACCTTCGAAATCTCTGAACTTAGAGGTGTATTGTTTTTGGGTACATTCGAAGAAATATTTCTCATAAATATCGTACTTTTACGATTTTTTTTTAGATTTTTAGTGTGATATTTTCGTGCCATTTGGGCCGATTCTGACCAAACGGGTGGGGCTACAACGTTCATATTATACATGGACATTAAGGTTATGGTGATGTAGTACCTTTTGAAAGAAAAAGTTGAAAAAGCTAGCCAGAATCCATAGAAATAAAGCTTTTAATATAAGTTTTTTACGGTTTAGTGCAATATTTTCGTGCCATTTGAGCCGATTATGACCAAACGGGTGGGGCTACAACGTTCATATTACACATGAACATTAGGGTTATGGTGATGAGTACCTTTTGAAAGAAAAAGTTGAAAAAGTTAGCCAGAATCCATAGAAATAAAGCTTTTTATTTTAGTTTTTTACGGTAAATAATAACAATTGACAAGTAACAATAGAAACTTGACAACAATCACCTACATGCATAGGCAGCAAAGCAAAGCACTTGCAAAAGTAAAGATATCCCACGCAAACCAAAAACTTAAAAAAAGCTCATCCATCAACGCGGCGGGACTTAAGCGTTTCCCTAGTTTATTTTTAAACAAAATCTTATTTTCTGACATGGTTAAAATATGCTTAGGTCTAGCTAGGCCCATGTGTTGTGTACAGTAATATAATAACATTGCAGAACTTGTTAATAACATATTAATCATGCACTAATTCTATTTTTCACATTTAAGATCACATACCAAGGGGTGTGTAGGGGTAGTACTTTTCACCAGGAATGCCTGGACACTGGTCCCCGCACATCCCAGATGTATGATATGCGCAAAACAGGACAAAAGTGTCCACATATAGCCTCTACATACCCAATATCGTCTTGTGCGTGGTGAAGAGCCACAACCTTCCCGAGGTGGTACTGAGCTACGCAAAACACAGCGGATCTAGAGGAGCAACACCTCGACAAAAAAACCCACATGGGAAACCTAGGTTAGGGCAATGCCTTAGTGCTACTCATAGGACTGGCCTACCTAGAGTGTCGTCCTCGAAGCAGGGGGAGGATAAAGGGTGGAGGCGGAAGAACCAATAAAAAGGTCAACGGCTGCACCCATAGCCCCAGAGAGGGTGCCCCGTTAGGGGTGTTGGCTGACCAGTGTCTCTTAAACAACCTGCCAAACAAAAATCATGGGAAAACAACCTAATTTGAATGGAATGCGGCTAGGGCGTCCCCCGCAGCAAGCGACCCGCTGCCCCCAGGCGACCTCGGGGGTAGTGAGAAGTGGATTACTGGAAGATAAGAGGAAAGAAAGGAATGTAATTAGAATAGGCACCGTCAACCTCATCACCCTTTCGGGGAAGGTGAATGAGGTGGTCGATGTTATGGTGGAAAGATGGATTGACATCTTGGGGTTGAGCGAAGTCAAGTGGAAGGATGAAGGAAAGTTAGAGTTGAACGGTGGGTACAGGTTATGGTGGAGTGGAAATAAAGAAGCACGAAGAAATGGAGTGGGGATAATAGTAAGCCCAAAATGGAAGGAAGAAGTGATAGAAGTACGGGAAGAAGGAGATAGGATAATAAAGATAAGGATAAAAGTAAAAAATGAGGAATGGGACATATGTCAAATATACGCTCCACAAGTAGGGTGTGATCAGGAAGCAAAGGATGAGTTCGAAAAACATCTAGAAGGGTTGATTGGTAGACGAGACATAATCATAATAGAAGATTTCAATGCCCAGATTGGTGATGAAAGGCATGGTTATGAGGAAGTAATTGGAAAGTATGGGTATGGTAGGAGAAACACACGAATAATCTTTGCCGTTGAAGCGCCCTAAAACTACTAATACAGAGGGAGAAAGGCTGTTAGACATGTGTGCCAGAAACGGCCTGGTAATTGGAAACACGTGGTTGCAAAAAAGGGACAGCCACAAAATTACCAGGTATAGTTGGAACGGGCAACTGAAGACACAGATAGACTATGTGGTTGTTAGTAAAGACAAGCATAGGAGTTTGAAGGATGTAAAGGTCATCCCAAGTGTAGGACTAGATGGGGATCATAGGCTGCTAGTAGCAGATATCCAAATAGAAGGAAGTGTACGAAAGAGAAAAGAACATGCGGAAAGGAAACTCAGACGTCAGTCAGAGAAGAATATCAACAGAAGATTATAAAGGAGGTTCCAAAGGGAGAGATCCAAGAAGTGGAGAAAGAATGGGGGGAGTTTAAGAGAGCACTGGTGCAGGCAACAGAGGAGACGTGTGGAAGAACAAGTGGCGTAATAAAAAAGAGATGGTAACAAGTTGGTGGAACATCGAAGTAAAGGAGAAAGTACATCTAAAAAAAAAACATGGAGGGAGTACTACATGAAAGACAGAACAGATGAAAAGAGAGAAGCTTACAAAAATGCAAAGAGGGAAGCACAAAGAATGGTTAAAGAATAGAAAGCAGAAGATTGGCAGAAGTTTGTTAAGTAACTGGAGAAAGATGCAAAAGGAAACAAGAAGATGTTGTATGGTATAGTGAAGAGTAAGAGGAAGGAAAGAGGGGGACAAAGGTTACGGATGACTCGGAGAGACTCATTACAAATGCAGAGAAGATCAAGGAAACTTGGAAAGAGTATTTCAATCAATTGCTGAATGCAGGAGCAGAAGCAGAAGACAGATGTAGAGTTGAAAGGGGTGACGGAAGAAGCAGATGAGAATGGACCAACCTGGCAAGAAGTGGAGATGGCATTAAAAAGGATGAAGAATGGGAAGACTGCAGGAGTTGACGAACTGGTGGTGGAAATGATCAAAGCTGGGGGCCCAGTTGTTATGCATTGGCTATACAGAGTGATCAGAGTGGTATGGAGAGAAAAGAAGATGCCAAGAGATTGGGAGATAGGAGTGATTTATTTATTTATTTATTGACAAGACCAATATACAAGAAAGGTGATAGAAAGAAGTGTGGCAACTATAGAGGCATTACTCTACTATGCCATACATTAAAGATATATGAAAGGATAATAGACAGAAGGATGAGAGTAGAGATGGAACATGTGCTGAATGAAGAACAATATGGGTTCAGATGGGGAAGGTCAACTATAGACCCGATATTTGTACTTAGACAAGCCATGGAAAAAAGTTGGGTATGGTCTTCCTAGACATTGAGAAGGCGTATGACAGTGTGCCAAGGAATGTAGTGTGGGAAAGCTTGGAAAAAAGGGAATGGATAAAGGACTGAGACAGGGTAGGAAGTATGTACACAGTATGTGAAAGTTGTGTAAAAACACAGTTTGGACTCTCAGGGTGGTTCCAAATAACACAAGGGCTGAGGCATAGAAGTGTGCTATCACCACTGCTATTTATAATAGTGATGGATGACATCCACAACAAAGTAAAAATGGAGGAAACGGAGGAGGTAGAGGTTATGCTGTTTGCCGATGATTTCGTGGCATGGTCGGAATATGGAGAGGTACTCCAGAGATACACAGACCTATGGAAGAGGCACATTGGAGAGGCCGGCATGAAGATAAGCGTGAGCAAGAGCAAGGTTGTTACTATGCCAGGAGAAGGAGACATAAGGAACTATCATGCAGAGATCAAGATTGGAGAAGAAACCCTGGAAGTGGTGGAGAGTTTTGGATACCTAGGAAGTGAAATAATGGCAAGTGGGAAGATGAAAAAGGAAATTACCAACAGAATACAAAAGGCCAGTAACTTCTACCAGTGTGTAAAAGGCCTGGTGTGGGATAGGGAAATACCCATACAGTGCAAGATGACACTATACAAGACCTACTTCATACCAATCCTCACATATGCAGCAGAAACCTGGACTATGGGTGATCGAGAAGAGAGCCAAATACAGGCGGCGGAGATGAGATTCCTGAGGAGCACAGTGGGCAAGACAAGAAGAGATAGAATTAGAAATACGAACATCAGAGAGATGCTTGGGGTGGAGAAGTTAGGTGACAGGATGGGAAGGACACGGCTGAGATGGTTTGGGCATATGAAACGAATGACGGAAGAAGATGGGAAGGACAAGTCTATGAGAAAAGGATTGAAGGAGGAAGAAGAAGGGGGAGACCAAGGAAGAGATGGAAGGAGACCATAGCAAGAGACCTACATAATAGAGGAGAGAGCTGGGAGGATGTAGCAGAGACACGATTGTGGGAAGATATAAAGAAGTGGAAGAATTTGGTTGCGAAACCCAAGCTGACCCTGCCAGAAGTAGGAAACGGTGATGGATAATGATGATGAAGATCACATAATCCAAACTTTATAAAGAAAATCAAAAGAAAGCAAATTTTGTATGCTCCCTCTACATTGTTTGTTCTTGGCTGTTCAATTTAACTTGCATCCCCCAAAAAGCCACTGTTCTTGGCTATTCCTCCTCAGTAGCAGTTCCTATACTTGCCGTCACCTTTAAAAGGAACCAAACCTGAAATCACTTCACTGTGTGGGTGGGATTTATCTGCCCAGTTCATTTGAAAAGAGCGAGCACATGGCAAAAATCCATGTAGCACGTGGTCAACTGTGGGCCTTGGTGGGCGGCGGGGGGAGAGGGAAATTAATCCCAGTACCACCTGCACCCTTGTTAACGACCCTCTTTTCAACCCAATTTTAATAGCTTTTGACCTAAAGAGCAAGGTGCATGTTGCCAAATCTTGTGACAATCTTCACTTTCTTAGTTGTCTTTGCCAGTCAAAGACGCTTTACTGTTTGTCTCTAATACGTGTGCTCGGTGCTCTTGATAATATTTGATATTGAAGTTTGCTTGCGAAGTGTGGTATGGTCTGTACCACGGACGTGCTAGTTACATTTGGTTATTGTACTGTGCTAAGTTGAGTTTGTTAGTGTATAAAACAATTCCAACTATGATTTAGTTATTAGAATGTCATTATTGTTTAGTTAGAGTGAAGTGTATTGTGAAGTGGTCAACGGTGTCACAATGTCAACGGACATGTGAAACAATAATATATTGTGACCATTGTTAAATATAGATCGACCCACCATGTATTTACCTGTGTTGTATTTTATTACACTTTATCGTTTTGTGCGCGTGAAGGGTAACGTATAATTACTGTCAATGTCAGTGTGCTATAGTAACAGTTCTCAAGAATACAAACAAACAACAACACAACAACAAACACGGATGTACCGATTTCTCCCGAGTGTTATAAAAGTGCGAGGAAGAAGGGGAATCATTTATCAACAAAAGTAAGGGGAATAATATTGAATGTCTACAAGCACCACAGGTCAACTATTGTCAACAATGGGATTATGGGTGTAAAAGAAGCAGCTATGAAGAAGGGCAACGGAGACAAAAGTAGGCTATAAGACGATCATCAGTATAAAGGAAGAATACATGAAAAGTCTTGGAAAACTCAAAACCCCGAGGAAAAAACGAGCCCATGAATCAAGAAGAAGGCGTGTTGATATCTATGATTCGTTTACTGTGTGTGCAATCAGGCGACTCATACATGGAATGTAAAGAGAAATGAACTGCCCACTGTAAAGAAGATATTAAAACTTATAAATGATGACAACACCCTACCGGACTTTTCTGCAGCTACTCTACGCCGTCTGATGTCCGATATGGGATTCAAATATGTGAAAAGAAAACGCGACTCCCTGTAATCGAACAAGATGACATAATTGCTTGGCGGCACAGATACCTGAGGGCAATAAGGCAGTACAGAGCCGACAATAGACCTATTATCTACACGGATGAAACATGGGCCAATGCAGGACACACAAAATTAAAGGGTTGGATTGACAAGACTGTTACGTCATCCAACGACGCTTGGCGTAAATGTTTGACAGTCGGATTAAAAGCACCGACGGGACGCGGAGAGCGAGTGCTCCTTGTACATGCAGGGGGAGAGGAAGGGTTTGTGGACGGCGCTCTGTACATCTTTGATGGCAAGAAAGAAAATGGTAAGAAGAATAATCTACTTGCAGAAGAGATTGATTACTACAAAGAGATGAATGCTGAAAAGTACGAGAAGTATTTCTGGAACCAGCTACTGGCAAATGTACCGCATAATGCCGTGAAAGTGATAGACAACGCGTTAACAGCTGGTTGTACATGTAGTGACAGCTAGCAGTGTGTGTAGCTACCATGTGTGTGCAGTATAACGTCACTATGTAGCGTCACGACCACACAGCGCCTTGTAGCTCTAAGCGCCGTGTAGCGCCACATCACTAAGCAGCGTCATGCAGTATAACGTCACTATGTAGCGTCACCATCCACCAATCCAATCCAATCCAATCGAGATGATATGGGGGCAGGTAAAAAACTACATTGCCGCAAACAAGCCGTTAAAGTTGCCAGAAGTACGCGAGCTAATGACCAAATCGATAGATGAAATCATCCCCAATCATTGGGCTAACCATGTGCGCCATGTCATCGACGTCGAAAAGAGGTTTTGGGATGCTGACGGCCTCGCTGAACAATTCACCGAGAGGATGATAATCAACGTGGGCGGAGACAGCGATAGTGACAGTGACAGTGACGACTCCGTAAACGTGACTGACACAGAAGAAATGGACTTTAGTGGCCGACAGTCTGAGGACGAAGGGGCAGGGTCGTCGAGCTGGATGGACGACTTGGGATGTGCTGCACTATCACCGTTACATTCACGGCTGTTATGTAAGTGACAAATTCATTTTATTATTTTTGAAATAATGTTGCTTAAAAGTAAGCATTGTGTATAATAGACCAGGAGCCAGAACCTTTGGGAAAAAGTTTCGTTCAACCCAGTTAACATCTCAGATCTGACTTAAGGTTAAGGTGCGATTCCAATGCGACGGCTGATACGACTATAGCCGCGCGGCTGTAGTCGCGCGGCTGCAAACACTACATGAGTCACACTCCTTTATAGTTAAATGAATGGAACCCGTTCCAATGATGCGACAGTGGCCGCGCGACTGATGCGACTCTTGTGAGACGGCTTGAGCTGGACGACTCGACTGCCTCCCATAGCAGTCTAGCCGCAGCCGCCACGCGATCGGAAGTGTTTTCCTATATTAAATAATAGAACCATTGTTGTTTTCGTGAAGCTGAGTGACAAAACGTAATTGAACAGTCAATATTCAAGCAGAAAAACTTCCTAAACACTGATGCATCGTCCAAAAGATGTCTCTGTATAAGAATACTTTGAAATTCCTCCTCGTCCCTCGCCAAGTATATTGGTTAAGGGTCACTTCTTTTTAATTGATTTTATATATTTAGTAACAATAGGCTATTTGCACAAATTCTGTAAGTGTATTTTTTCGATAGCCACTAACACCCTAAAGAACACCAAAAAAAATTGGATCTCTACATTTATTAGTTTGGCCGTAATATTGTTTTTAGTTTTCTTTGTCGAATGAGCCTTTTGAAACGCACCTGATCGCGCGCCATTTTCGTGACGTCACCGGCCATGTAGGCTACCAGCGGACGCATTGGAATAACACGCGCAGGGGCCCTGCTTTCGCGGCAATCAGCAATGAATATCGAATTATAAGTATTGTGTTGTTCCTTTGTGCACTAGCACTTGTGTAGCTACGCTAAATAAGCTGTATTTAAGTGTTCCCAAAGATTTGAGGCGTAAATTGACATGTAACATAGGGAATGTTGTGTTTGCCAAATGCCAATACGAACTTTTAAATTGTAGACCGAGCTATATGCCCGGCCTATAGGTCAATTATCTCGGGGGTTTCGCACGGGGAAAAATTGTTTTTTACACATTATATTCGTTTTAATTAGAGGTGGCATTGTATTATGACTAGGAAAACGCTCAGTTGGACGCGTTGTTGAGCGAGCACCGGTACGTGCAACATGACCCGAGTACGACATTCCCATAAGGCCCACCACACAGTGTAGGCCTAACTGGATATTGACATTGTACACTGTATCCGGAGAAAAAAGGTCCGGTGGAGCGCTAGTGAGCCATCAGCTGTTTAGCAAGATGGCCGGGTAAAAGGGGATAGCTGCCGTCCACACGCTTGGCTAACATTGCATGGACCCAATCTTGAAACCTACTTTTTCTGTTGAAAACGTCCAGTTACATAAAAGAAAATGATTCAGAACTATAGGTTGATACCTTGTGGTATAGTTAAAGTTTAAACATAATGAAAATCTGTAAAGAATAAGTGATTTTATATAGGGTACGTTCTTCTCACGTACTGCATTTCAAATTACTAGCGCCTATGATTTGTTTGCCCTAAATCTAAAACAAAGAGCATCAATTACTAATCCCAGAGTATAAAATATCCTTGTAGTATAATATGCTAATGCAAGCGTGGACTAGGCCTAGTAATTTGACAAAATGTTAATGGTCTAGAGCTGTGATAAACTAAGAGAACAGCGCGGAAAATTGACGGCCGCCTAGCTTGGCCTAGGGCCTAGGCCTACTGCTTGCCAGTTTCAACCATCCCTAGGTGTCAAATGACTCGGCTAGAAGAAAACTAATAATTTTTGTTACTAAAATATAAATTTAAAAAATAATTAACCAGTCTGTATCCCAAAACTATCAATTTATTTCAATAAATTGGATAGGCTCCGTCAGCTGTATTGTCTAGGCGTGTTGATCTCGCATTTACAGCCAAGTCGCCTAGGCCTAGCCTAGGGCCTAGCAGACGTGTAAAACTCTGGCTTAAATAATAATATTCTGGCCATACTTAATTTCGTATGTAGGCCATCACACCCTTTCGAGCTTCTTATATTATTAAATGAAGAGCCTACACAAAATAATTAAACATGTAGGCCCTAGGCCTACTTTGACACCGCACCAAAGCAAATCTAGGCCTAAAAATCTCGCGTGAACGGCTGACAAAGGCATTTAAATGTGCAAAACGAAGGGCGATATGAGGTTAAATCCATTTTTCAAACATCTGGTGTAATCTGCTTACATATAAACACAGACATTAATCGGTAGTGTAATCGGCCAGATAAAATAATGTCCCAAATATATGCTTCATTCAAGAACCTGTCAACATTCACTGCCGAGACCCAAAAGTCAAGTTTAGATAATACCTTTCAGGTAGTTTTGTATGAGTAAATGGTTGAAATGGATGGAAATCTATTTGGTTACTGTATTTTATTGCTTTCTAAATTGCAAATTTGGTGAATTAAATATACAATCATAATATTTCTTAGTATTTTCGTAGACTGACGCGATTCACCATGCGTTTTCCTATCAGGTGGGCGTACCTATCCCCGGTTCTCTAGTTCCTCACTCGCGCGCCAGAGAGCCATACTGTTCCTTGTTTCCTCGGATACTATTCCAACATCTTTGCATTGTACTAATTCACGTCATGCCTTCTAAAGTGTATCTTTGTATCTTCACTGCCTCCTTCATTTTTTAGCATCATTTTTCGAATTATGATTACCAATAAGTCTTTAACGTCTTGACCGATTTAGCTGAAAATTTGAAAAATAGAAGAGAATGGTGTACTTATTGACCCTGCAAAATTTCATAACGATCGGAACATTTTTATTTTTTTATTTTTTTATTTTATTTTTTATTTTTTATAACCAACGATCGGATTTTGTTCAAAAACTATACAGCAACCCGCCTAGGTGGTATGTACATGTGTGAAAAATTTCAGGTCGATCAGAGAAACGGTGCGACCTGTATCGAAGCAGTAACAGAAAAAAAACAAAACAAAAAAAAAACAGACATTCGAGCCATAAGAGTCAAGTGGAGACGCTCGCTTCGCTCGCTCAATAAGTTACTAATTTATCTTAATATATGTTACATAAATATGTATTCTTGTATGCATTACCCTTCTTGGCGTCGAATAGCCATCCTATACAAAAGTGAAAATCCTGATCGCTAACCTCACGGTGGTAAATTAACATGGGTTGTGGTTGCCAAAACTATTATGCTAGTTACTAATGTCCGTGAGCCTTTAAAATCATTTTCTTTTCTATAAAAGTGCAAAATTAACTTTTTATTGTAGGCCGAGCTATATGCCCGGCCTATTAGGCCTAAAATCTCGGGGGATGCACGGGAAAACATATTTTTTTGGTACGTTATATTCGTTATTAATTAGTGGTGGCATTGTTTTATGATAAATTACTCATGTGTCTAACTGTAGGCCTATAAATTACGTACAAAATTAACTTTTAATTGTAGGCCAAGCTATGTGCCCGGCCTATAGGCGTACAATCTCGGGGGTTATGCACGGGAAAACGTATTTTTTTTGGTACGTTATATTCGTTATTAATTAGTGGTGGCATTGTATTATGATAAATTACTCATGTGTCGTACTGTTTAAATTACGTGCAAAATTAACTTTTAATTGTAGGCCAGGCGTACAATCTCGGGGGTTATGCACGGGAAAACGTAATTTTTTGGTACGTTATATTCGTTATTAATTAGTGGTGGCATTGTGTCATGATAAATTACTCATGTGTCTTACTGTATAAATTACATTAATAAATAATTAGCCAGCGGTTTAGCCGAGCTCGTTTAACCGGTTCCCACTCGAACACCGAAGTTAAGCAGAATCGGGCGTGGTCATGGGTAGAGTGGGTGACCGCTCTACCCTGAAACTCACGTATACCGCTGGTTAGAGCAGATGGAGGGTTCGAAAGCTAGTGTAACGGCTTCGTTCTCCTTGACGTCTGCTCGGCAGTCCGGGTTAGTGGAGGAACCTATATGACTGTCAAAGTTGCACCGTCCTGTCGGATGGGACGTTAAGCCGTCGGTCCAATAAATTTACAAAAAAAAACTACTGTCTGTGAATCGATTTTATTCAAATCTAACGATTATTTTATTTTTGGTGGATTGGACCGGATTGGACTTTGCTGGCAATCTATATTATGCTGTCAACAGAAGTAGTATTTCTCGTGTACAAAAAGAATACTAACCCAGAGAAAAAATACGATTACAATACAATTTTGCAAATTATTTATATATTTCACTGTAACGATATGTTTTAGAATGAGCCTGACCTATTTCCCCGAGCATAACGCTTTTTTATAATCAAGGCATAAACAAATGACAAATAGGTCTGGCTCAATAAAAATATTTTTTTGAACAAAAGATCGCGAAAAAATTAATTTAAAATAATATATAACCATAACTCACTAAATACCTCAAATAATAGGCCTACTATGTTTTAATGAACACTGTTAAAATATTCAATGGAATATATTCCCGGTGATTATGTGTGCAGACAGTCGCGTAGGAAGGTGTGTTTGGTGATGGGTACCCCCCCCCCCCTTTCCAGTGAACCCCACACTGTCACCACCACACAGTACATCACAACGATACACAACACTGAGAAAATAATTATACAGTCAGAATACTAGAGTGTTGTATGTGGAAGAAAAAATCTCATAATACTCATGCCAATGATGGTAATTGCACTTGTGAGGGCGCGTATGCCCTGTTGCAATGTGATCATAAAATATAATTTCCCCCTCGCCCAATCACTTCGTTACAAAGCATGACCACGTATGACGTATCACGTAAAAGACATAGAGGAAAGAGGACATTTTCTCTCAATCATCAAAACAAGGTCCGCAGCAGGCACGTATTTCAAACCGCCTATGTGATAAGATTCTCCTTCGGGACCGTCTAGCAACGAGAGCTTTGTGTTTGAGTTAGATTGATCATTGACAATGACAATATTGTATTTGATCTTTAGGAAGGATATCTTTAGTACGATACATTTACGACATTGATTAAAGAAGCCATCGTTAATCAATGATTATTTACGAATAGACCACTGTGATCACTGTGTGATCTAAAGCAGATTGCGAATATAATATGTAAACATGGTTCTGAAAAATGTTTTTAACTGCTATTTTGCATCTTTCACACGTTTTATTTCCATGCGCTCCGTTTTGCGGAAATACATGCCCCCCCCCCCCCTCTCTTCAGAGCATGGTTCCTCAGTAGTCCCACAATCATTAAAACTCCCAACCCCTCGCTATCGCATTTCGACCCCTGCGGCAAGCCGTGATAATATAAGCAAGTCCTCGGAAGACAAGAGTGGCTTCGTTTGGTCAAGCGATACTAATGCGCGGTTGCATTACAATTACATTACATTACATAGCATTTGGCAACGTCGGAGTAGAAGCCGAGCCCGCGCGCGTCTCTGTCTCTGAGAAATTCCAGACCATTGTAAGAAGGTATTTTTGTCATTCGGCGCTCAAGCCTCACATTCACAGCCAAATCTTTGGACCAAATTAATAAATTACGAATTATGCAATTACTACGAACTGAGAAAACTACTGGTACCGTAATTATTCTATTATGCATACTACTTTTAACAAAATAATGGAAATGTGTAAAAGAACTTAATTCATAATTTGATTGATTTTTGATTGGATATTGCTTAACGTCTCATATTTATGCTAAAAATTTTAGACGAACTTGAACTTTTTAAAAATTTTAGGTTTTAAAATAACTTCAACTTTGAAAAAGTTCTTTATTTGAGCTGTGAACTGAACGTTTAGAAAGTTCATTTAAAAAATGAACTGTCCCAAATCTGGGTTGGGGGGGGGGGTCTAGTGGGTTATGTGTACACAAACTAGAAGCCGGTAACGTAATAAATCGTATTCGTTGATACAAATCAGATTTTCGAAACGGACGGGGAGAAGAGACATTGGCAATAATGTGTTACCTCTTGTCTGTGAAACATGATGAAATGCATAGAATTCATGCCAACGGCCGATTCCTGGACCTGCTCACAGTTTAACTTGCTTGTTATGCAAAACAAATCCGTCCCTGAAGATCAATAATTTTTCATCTACAATAATATTGTCACAATGAGTAAGAAGATACAAACAATGAAAATTACAATGTTGCTGCTGGCCAAGATTGCATGACATAATATTGGTCTCCTCATATTCTAATGATTTTCACGTTATAATTTGACAGCTCTGGCCTCTTGCCAAATTAAATTATTACTTTATTATATCGTTACGTTATTTCTTGAATGAGCGTAGCGAGCGAAGCGATGATTCCATTTCACTACACTGGAGAAAAACATCCGGAATGTTTTTCTTTCTTTCTTTCTTTCTTTCTTTCTCTCTGTTTGTATTATTGTGTGTCTGATAGCACTATTTCGGCTAAACCGATACTCCAATTGCGATGAAATTTTATTGAGGCCTTCGAAATCTCTGAACCAAGAACTGCCACGTTTTTGAGCGCAATCGAAAAATTATTTCTCATGTAAATCGTAATTTTACGATTTTTTTTCGATTTTAAAAAAAAATCTTCGACTTATTACACCTACATGCTTTATCCGAATGTAATGATTTTTTCACAGAACCTTTATTTCATGAATTTATATATTCGTGTGGAATTCGAGCGCAATAAAAAAATTATTTCTCATGAAAATTGCAATTTTACGTGTTTTTTTTTTTAACTTTCTTCGACTTATAACACCTAGGCCTACATGCTTTATCCAATTGTAATGATTTTTTCACAGAACCTTAATTTCATGAATTAATATATTCGTGTGAAATTTGAGGGCATTCAAAAATTTTTTTTTTATGAAAATCGCAATTTTACGTTTTTTTATTTTTTTATTTTACATTTCTTTGACTTATAACACCTACATGCTTTATCCGATTGTAACGATTTTTATACAGAACCTTTATTTTATAAATTAATATATTGGTGTGAAATTTGAGCGCAATCAAAAATAATTTCTCATGAAAATCGCAATTTTACGCTTTTTTCGTTAAAAAAAATTACGCTCATCCAACAACGCGCCTGAAAAAGCGTTTGCGAAGCTTCCTAGTATATTTCCTTTTAATACACTTCCTTATAAGCATGGCGTTCCTAGAACAATACCATGCAGCTGCAAAATAACTTTATTACCATGACAGTTTAGAGAATTTAAACTTTTCGAAGTTTCAAATATAAATACATAATATTTTATGTTAAAATATATAAAACAAACAATATATGACATATTCATTTGTATTTTACACTCGAAAACAAGTTTATTTGTATGTATAATAATATTAATCGCGAAACCTAGAAACGAAATGCTTGTATCAATGTATCTTATGTTAAAATATTTCCGCGCGTTCTAATTTAAATTGACATCCGGTTCTCCACTAGAGGCCTACGAAGTTACTCCGATTGCTGCTAGGTAGCTGTAGCTTCGCTCGAGCTGTCGGGCACGCTGCCTAGCATGTCGGCAATGTACTACATGAGCGGAGGAAAATTTTTCCGTAGACACTCAGCATAGGCCGTTACGACTCTAGCTATATATTAGTCACTCAACGGTAGTAGTACTCTCAATGTATAACATTAATTAACCTACCACTTGTTTGCTAGGCCTATGCTTGTAGATAGTTCTCTTTACTTTTTTGCAATTTTAGGATATATGGCAGCTGTCCAGAAATGTATACATTTTTTCATGAGAGCATCTACATAATTTTTACTGTAGCTAATTCTGTATATGTCTACATTTTGTGTTGTTTCAAAATCAGGATCTGCTACACAGAATAAACCTGACTGTTTCTTTGAAAAATGCATTTGTAATTGAATTTGACCAAGAGCTTTCTTAGTGATTTCTCCCTTTTTGTTAACATAACGACAAGATGCCGTTTCTGTTGTTGGGCATTTAATTTCTACTACAAAATTTTCGCTTATTGCATCCGGAGATGCCCCAAATATAGGGAAGTCTCCATCGAGAAGCAACCCAACCTTGGAAAATAAAATATCCATTTTTTCCCCTACTACTTTTAATACATGTGACTCTAATTCCCGCCCTCTTCGCATCGCCTCTGTATCAACTAACTTGGCCCCAAGTAGCGATTCAGTTAGTGAGCCATCTATAGTGCTACAGTGAGCAGCCTCGTGGAACTTAGATGCAGTAATCCTGGCAAAACGCAACTTATGCCACATGGAAGAAGAAGCTTGGGCACTTGTGTCACTTGCAGGCTGACTCCGTAAAAAATGGCTTGCAAAACTTTAAAAAATCATCTGCGGAACCCCCACCCTTTTCTTGAAATAGATAAGCTAAATTATTTATAGATAATGATTCAACATCTGTTAGTGGATGGAAGTGTTTGATAAGCTGAGAATTTGTTTGTAATTCGTTTGCTTTTTTAACCAATTGCATCAGAAATGATCCTGCTGGTTCTGTGTTAGCTGCAATGTCTGATTTCTTAGTCGTACCTCGTGAACATAAATCAGAGCTTTTAACCAGTTTGATAGTAGTTCCGACTAGAGAGAGCCTAGACTTCTTCCAGTAGCATGTGGTTTCAGTAGGAGAGGGCTCCTCACTTCGTCTGTGCACCCAAAAGATCAGTGCAACAGCATGTTTGCAACCACCTTAAAAGTAGGATGTAATTACCAATTAGACGAATAAAACCTAGTCTAGTATTTAAATAATAAGGCACAATTTATTAATGAAGATCTACATACCAGAAGAAGCGGCACAATCTAAGCACACTGCACTCTCTATGTAGTCTTCTTCGCTGTCAATGGTCAATAAGACTGTGTAACATTTGCTGCGAACCTTATGTTCCGGTGTTACTCGTGCCTTCACTATACATTTTCCAGGCTCTCGTTTGACTTGCACATAGCCTATGGCATCGTCTCCGTACGAGTTCCGACCTGATCTACAAATTAAAATTGTAAATCATCACAGTGTGTTTATTGATTGGTGACTGAGATAATCTATGTAGGCCTATAGGCCCTAGCCAGGCCCTTGTACTGTGATGTTTGAATGAAGAATGTAGGCCTATACCTTTGCCTGTCCCTAGGGCCCTAAGGAGTATGTTTTTAATCTTCATCCTAGAAGTAAATGTACAAAATAGTGTAGGCCCTACACCCTAGTCAAATTAAAAATAAAGCTTGGACTTTGGCCTCCTAGGCTAGCCTAGAAGTGGGCAAACTATAACCCTACATCCACGTACCTGTCTCTTTTTACTCCTCTAACCTCAGCAGAGACGTGACTGAGGCTATTTGCGAAGTATGTAGCCACCATAACTGCATTCACATGAGGTAGATTTAAGGAGTCGTCTTTCTCAAACCCCTTTTCAGTCATCATGTGTAGAACGTCGGCACTGACAGACGTCAACACTCAACACCGATGGTAAACACGCACTGTTTTGACAACGCTCAGTCCGCAGTCGGCCTCGCCTCACGGTGACGTCACAACCAATCAGAGCGCGTACATAAATCTATGCGCGGGAAGTCAAAACCCAGGAACTTTGAACATGCATAGAATCCACAGATTTCATTTTTTTAAGTTTATTTTAATTGCGTTGTTTATTAAATTGAATATTACAAATTACTAAATACGTGTAAGATATATTTGAAACTAAGGACAGTTCCCTATTGCAATTTTACGATTTTTTTTATTTACAAAAATTACTTTTACTTATAACACCTACATGCTTTATCCGATTGTTATGATTTTTTCACAGAACCTTAATTTTATGAATAATTATATTCGTGTGAAATTTGAGCGCAATTGAAAAATTATTTCTTATAAAAATCGCAATTTTACGATTTTTTTTTTAAATAACATTTTTCGACGAATAACACCTACATGCTTTATCCGATTGTTATGATTTTTCACAGAACCTTAATTTTATGAGTTAATTAATTGGTGTGAAATTTGAGCGCGATCTAAAAATAATTGTTCGTGAAAATCGAAATTTTACGCTTATTTCGTTTAAAAAAACAATTCTTCGACTTATAACACCTACATGATTTATCCGATTGTAATGATATTTTCACATAACCTTAATTTTATGAATTTTTATATTTGTGTGAAATTTGAGCGAGATCGAAAAATAATTTCTCATGAAAATCGCAATTTTACGCTTTTTATATGCTCATCCAACAACGCGCCTGAAAAAGCGTTTACGAAGCTTCCTAGTTTATTACATGGTAGCGTTACTATAATCATATTCATATACAAATAGTGAAAACATTGTGGCAACTACACTCAGAAACAGTGTTGAATCCAGCTATGATCCCCCCCGGGAACTGTCATTCGCCCCCCCGGGATTAAATTGACTACATGCACTATATATTTCCTCATTTTGAAATGTCTACCGTTTTTGAAGGGCACGGGCATTTGGCTTTGAAGGTATTTGTTAAGGTTTATGTTTGTAACTGTAATCAAATAGGCAGACCGGACCCTACGAAAAACGTGTGGGCAACTCACGAGGTCAGGAACTCGATTTGTGAATGTATAGTCATTCGAAGGGTTCCGACTTCTGTTTAGTATATTCACAATTATGTCTTATTTTGTACGTTGGCTCGCAGTCGCGCCTTGACTCAAGTTAGAGGATATGCGCTTGCTGGACTGATACAGGGTGGTTTACACAGATGCAGTATGTGGGGTAAATGGTCAGTGTACTTTTCGATGCGAAAACACTATTATCAGTTAACTAATGCTTAAGCATCCTGTAGAAGGAGGAGTCAAGGACGAGTGATTTTTTGCTTCCTATTAGTCGAATTTTACAAGATCGTGCTGTGATTGGTAGACAGCTGTCTCTAAGACTCCACGTGGAGTAATATCGATTTTTGTTGCCAGACACTTGCAGCAATTATACCACAAAAGAAAAGGCTCCTTATTGTTTTCTATGGATGTTAGAACTTTGATCTTGGAACTACATGCAGGTGCTCAAATTTAAAATTGTCATCTTGTCTGTTAGCATGAATGTATGTTGTTGCGTTCGAATAAGGAAGGACGATGTTGTAAGGGGAGGGGGTGAGGGAGGGGTTGTGTCTTAAGAATGAATGTGATTTTGAAACTTCAGTATGTCCTGAGCGTCGAACGTGAGTGGACATCTCATACTGTGTATGTAATTCAATTGATATTGTTTAAAATGTCAAAAAGTCAAAAAAGCATCGATTCATTTTTTGAAGTCATTCCGTCAACCTCTTCTAAACGTGATATTGGTGAAAAAGGGGCGGAAAAGACTAAATTTAAGACAAAGAAGAAGTAAATTCAAAGAAGGCTCGTGTTGAAACTGAAAGTGATAAAGTTAGTGTGAATGTTGCCGAGAAGACTGAAAATCGATTCTACAATCAACACTGGGAGAAAACGTTTAAGTGGGTGTATGAAGACAACAAACGTGGCGGTGCGTTTTGTAAATTGTGTGAAGTGCATGTGAAAAGTGACGAATTCCTGATTCAAAGAAGTGGTGGGGTTTTCTTAACAGTACCATTTACAAACTATAAAAAGGCACTCGGAAAATACGGGAAGCTAACAAAACATGCATCGTCAGGGCCACATCTCAAAAGTGTTGAGCTTGAGCGACTTCGGATCCATGCATAAGGTAACCCTATACACAATCAGATACTATCTCAAAGTGAGGAAGAGCGTAATACAAACAGGCAAGCGTTTAGGCTGCTTGTTTCTGGAGTATACTTTCTTTCTAAAGAGGAGATTGCACACACTACTAAATATGAACCATTGGTGAACCACGCTTACGAAAATCTAATGAAAATCTAGATGCGTGGGTGAATGGTCAGAGTGAACGGTCCACGTATGTAAGTAAAGCC
The DNA here is from genome assembly GCA_024449915.1 of Sweltsa coloradensis. Taxonomy (NCBI): domain Eukaryota; kingdom Metazoa; phylum Arthropoda; class Insecta; order Plecoptera; family Chloroperlidae; genus Sweltsa; species Sweltsa coloradensis. The sequence goes on along the minus strand of JAMZAV010002433.1, from coordinate 101,331 downwards.
ACTGCGTCCGAGCTTTTATGCTGCGTAGGCGAAGTGTTAGATATGACTCTCACGAAAAAACTTGAAAACAAGCCGTTTTCACTTATGGCTGATGAGAGCACAAATGTGAAAAATGAGTCTGAAGTGTCTATTTGTTTACGATTTGTGGACAATGGTGTGTCTATTGAAAGCTTTCTGTGTGTCACAAAAGTAGGTGACACGAGAGCTGAAACAATTGCACAAGTGATAGAACAAGAGCTAAAGAAGCGCAATCTTGGGTTCGATAACTTGGTGTCGTGTGCATTCGACGGCGCGGCTAACATGTCAGGGAATAAAAACGGTGTTCGTAGAAATATCAAATAATATATTAGACATGAAAATGACTTAACTTAACTTAACTCGTCTCCTTCAGAAACGTACTGTACCAGCTTGTTACAAGCTGCCAACATGGCTCTACTTATAGGAATATTTGTTTCCTACTAGAAAAACAATGTTGGCATTTTGAAATTTTCGGTTAACAACCCTTAACATTGGAACTACCCCTTTCGGGCCATGTTTTATAATTAAATTTGCCATTTACTAACTATTTACTTCTAATATTTGAAAAAAATCTGAAAAATAAAAGGCGGATTGAGGTATAAAATGGCTAATCCATAAATACTCCGCCATAAAAAAATATGGGGGTTACCCCTCCTGGAACGTAAATATTTCCCTCTTTTGATAAGCGTACAAAAATATATCACGCCGTTTAAGGTAGTATTTATAAACTTCACGAGTGCTGATTTTACCAAAAACTGCGGGCATCCTTCCAGCCCACGATGGTATCATCAAATTGTCAATAGCGCTATTTAAACGTATGCAATTGAAATTTGAATACCACGTTGTGCACGTCCATTGCGCTCCGCTCGCCTCAACTCGTGCCCGTGCGACACAGACTGCAAGAGCTCTCGCGCATCCTGATTGGTTCCCGGGCGATTAGACCCGCCCCCACCCTCTGCCACTTCTTCCCGCTTATTGAAACTGTGTTAAACTGTGAGATGTTGATATGTTTTCTTGTGATCCATTGATTTACAGGGTGATTAATAATGATTAAATTATTGAATGATTCTTGGCACCATGAGTGTCAACTTCAATCAAAGTTTATACATTGTCTGCCAAAAGAAAGAACAAAAGTAATAAACAATGTGCGACCGAGAAGGGATCTATTAGATTACTAGAATTCCTTGCACTCCGTAAAAGTGCACATGTTATTAAGTATGCATTTTCGTTCTATCATATTGAAAATGCACTCTCTTCACCTAATAGTAGTATTACATTAATTTGGCACAGGGAATATCATTCAGACTTTACAAACAAAACTAATATTAGCAGACTACAGCTAGCTTGCCGAAAACGAACACTAAATCTTGGGAATTCAATTGATAATGCATGGGATACAAGTAAGCCTTCCTCATCGGCGGTAAAGATAAAACGAGGTCGCAATACCATGGTGACTCGCATTTCATTCCTGGCATGTGTTTGTTCTGTCGGCGAGATATAGATAATGAAACACTAAGGAACCACAAATTCCGTCCCTGGTTAATCGTTACAGAATATTTTCTATTGATGCCGAAAATCGCACAGTCTTACAAAATCCTGTAACCAAAGAATTGGCTATACAGAGGAAATCCTAGAATCCTTGATTAATGCTTATGCAAATGGCAAAAGTCAACTCATGACATTCGTAAATACTCGCCTTATATCAAAAGAGAGTACAACATACCTGCCAAGTTTTACGAATTATTCGTAAAATTTACGAAAAACGGTAGTCATTTACGATTTTACGATTGCCCTGTCAATTTTACGAATTTTTCAATTTTCAAAAAATTTCAATTTTTTTTTTTTTTTTTTTTTTTTTTTTACAAAAAATCGTTATTTTATATTTAAAACTGGCGCGCCGTGTGAATTTCACGTTTCTTGCCTTCCTTGGTATGTGCAACCCCCTCCCCCTCACGGGGGTAGGGGGGTAGGGCGGGCGGGCCGCCCGCCCTACCCCCTCCATCGAACATGCCGAGGAAAAAAAAGAATGATTAAAGTGTCCCCAAAACTCACTAAAACGCACCAAATTGCACCAAGATTGTAAAAAAAAAATTTAAAAAAAAAGCGAACTAAGGGTGGTATACCAAGAAGACGCGTAATTGTAGACGGATTAGTACCAGCTCCAGCTAAATGGAACGACTTCATGGCTCTGGCAAAGAACAAAGACGATCTTTCGCGTTTCCTTGGAGAGTAACTGCTAAGCAATATCTCAAGATAAACTGTTAGTTGTGGCAGGAGCCTTTACCGACGAAGAAGTAAGATGTAATAAAGACATGATTGTTGATCATCTCACGAAATGGCACGAAGAAGGTGACACGCGTTTCATTCTTCACGCGCTGGATAATGGATTTGAAACTGTTGTAGTCATGGCCAACGATACAGATGTATTTTTGCTTTTGTTGGCATATTCGAAAAAATATCGGCCACCTATACGTCTGGCTTATAACAGGAACAAAACATAAACGATTCTATGTGCCCAATTGACTTGTAGCTGAAACACTGCCATTTGTCTCTACTGTTAGTCTACTTTCCATGCTATATCACTGGCACCTCTTTTGTATTTAACCATTCAAAGAAATCATCGTTGAAAGTGTTTTTGTCACATTTCTCGCTTCTTGAAGGGTTGGGTGAGAATGAATTAACCATATAGAAACTTGAGAACGCTGAACAGTTTATCTGCAAAACATACAAACTACCAGATCACAATGTGAGGGAATGTGCAATCTATTTTCTAAAACAATAAATCCTGAAAATATGCCACCGACGACCAACGCCCTAAGATTCCACATAAGAAGCTGTCACTATCACCAGAGGAGGACGAATAAAAGGTATCTTGTCTTATGCAGTTGGAACTGGAATTGGGGTACATTGAATCATCAAGTTCATTTTCAGTGATCGTCATTCACGCGCCCGCACGGCACTTCATGAGTTAATGCATTCTACGCATCTACCCCAGAATTAATATTGTTAATTGAAATTATAATGTAATGTATTATAATTATTATTATACATTTAACAATATTATTGGCCTACGCCAATTACAAAATAGTGTGTATGCGTGTATCAAAATGATTCGAGACTGTTGATAAGCATAAACCATATATAAAGCTTTGATTAAGATAAACAATGTTTACAGTTTGTACAAGTTTGCGGGATGTCGCCTCGTTCATTAACATTGAGGGGTTAAATATGTGATGCGCACAATCAATATGTCAACTATCTTTTTTAATGTGTTAGGTAAGCATCGTTTAACTTTTTAAATCATGTTCCTAGGACAATAATTACGAAAAGTGGAGTGCATTTAGCAAGCTACGCACGTCATCCCTTAACAACTCGTTTTAGGGGTGAAAAAAAAATTTTACAACTTGCCAACATTGTTTTTTGAATTCAGCACATTAAAATCAGTAAATACAAGTTTTAACATTGCTTGTAACAAGCAAAGGCAAAAAGCTTGAAATTTTTCCTAATATTTCTAGTGTATAAGGCTGAGAGAGAAATACCGTACGTCCACTGTAGAGCCCATATCCTAAATCTGGCGCTGACTAGCATGCGAAATAAATACCCAAAGATTAGACGTGTGCTGCATGTTATAAAGGACGTATACAAACTTTTCCACCAATCTCCAAAAAGAGAATCAATATTGCATAATATTCAAACTATTTTAAATGATCCTGTGCTCAAAATCCCCGAAGCTATTGACATAAAATGGCTAAGTCATTACAAAACTGTCCATGCAGTAAAACAATCATACGTGGCAATCATGATGGCGTGTGAACACATACATAAGGATGGCGTGGATCTAGCTTCTTTGGCGGGAGGTATTCTTGTAGAGTTGCAAAACAAAAGTTTTTTGGTTACGTTGTGCGGATTAGATGAGGCTTTAGGAGCAGTTGCAAACTTAAGTTTAATTCTACAAAAATCAGATCTGCGTGCGCCAATATTACCAGCAATAATAGAATCGACCACATCGCATCTACAAGAAATATCGCTCCAATGTTCGAATAAAAATTTAGATAAAAAAATACAATTATTAATTGTGTCTATGAAATAATGATAAAAGCAGCGTCAACTAGAACTCTTCTGAACGACGACAGAGAACTTTCTTCGTTAAATGATGTTAAGAAGTTTGTGGAAGCTATGGTCTACGAAATGAACCGTCGATTCAACGACACAGCAATAAAAATGATTAATGGTTGTGCAATTTTCGAAAATTTCGCCTCATTGTGCAGTGCGTCTGAGAGTGATTTAGAAAGTCTATGTAGGGTAATTGTTTTGAAGGACTGGGTTTGGACCTGGATGGTATTATAGCTGACTTCAAATAGTTTTGCTTCTTCGCGTCGAAGCAAGACCCAAAGGAGTCGCCTATCAACAGTCTGTTAAACGCTTATATAGGCTACGATAATCTAAGAATGTTAGCTGAACTGGTAATCTGCGTTCCGGTGACAACAGCGGGAGTAGAACGGTCCTTCTCAACAATGAACCGAATAATGACGAAGCTACGGAACCGAATGGGAGAAGACACACTTGACCACTGTATGCGCATTAGCATAGAAGGGCCAGAAACGATGTCAGAAGAGATGATAAACAGTGTAATCGACAAGTACGCCCAGAAAAAGCAGAGGAGGACAAGGCTGATCTAAATTCCACCGCCGAAGATACCAGGTCCTAATCTGTTATCAATGTCCGAGCAGAAGAAGAGACAGAGCAAGAAAGCGATAGGTAGATAACTTGAGTGCGAGAAAAAAGGAGGGCAATAAAACCAGCGCAGTGTTCTGCTATCAAGAACATACATACAACTAGGAAAACGCTTAAGTCCCGCCGTGTTGATGGATGAGCGTTTTTATAAGGTTTTAGTTTGCGTGGGACCACTTTTCCTTTGCAAGTGCTTTGTGAATGCATTGTAGGTGATTCTTGTCAAGTTTCTATTGTTACTTGTTAATTGTTTTTATTTCTATGGATTCTGGCTAACTTTTCCAACTTTTTCTTTCAAAAGGTACTACATCACCATAACTTTTATGTCAATGTGAAATATGAACGTTGTAGCACCACCCGTTTGGTCAGAATCGGCCCAAATGTGACGAAAATATTGCACTAAAAATCGAAAAACTCTTATTAAAACCTTTATTTCTATGGATTCTGGCTAACTTTTTCAACTTTTTACATCATCAAAATCTTAATGTCCATGTGAAATATGAACGTTGCAGCCCCAACCGTTTGGTCAGAATCGGCCCAAATGTCACGAAAATATCGCACTTTTAATCGAAAAAAATCGTAAAAGTACGATATTCATGAGAAATATTTCTTCGATTGTACCCAAAAACGTAGCAGGTCTAAGTTCAGAGATTTCGAAGGTCGTCTCAAAATCTCATCAAGATCGCATATGCCGTTTTCCCGGAATCGTGCGAACAAACAGACAGAAAAACAAACAAACAAAAAAAAAACATTAAAGCTAAATTTTTTGAGGGGTCAGTGAAATTGAAGTTTTCGCTTCGCTCATCCAATGAATGCAGTCTGTGATAGCACTCTATCTCTTAATTTCGGATTGTAATCAAAGCGTAAATAGAGATCGGCGAGTGTAATGCGATACGATCGTTAGGTGCAATATCAGGTCACAAGTTTGAAGGTTCCACCCTTTACCTAGAATATGAAAGTAAAACTCGCGACTGCAGCTTACGCTGTATGTGAAGTAGTGAACAAACAACGGTCAATCGGTCATTACAAGTTTTCTGACTAATTGACCCCAACCAATGTTCATATTATCTATAACTTTGTATTGATTTAATTTGTTTACGACCTGAACAACCTGTGGCTTCTCCTTATAGTTTCGATTAATTTGATTCATTGTTGTAGTCGAGTGTTGCTATTATAGAAGACTAAACTTTCTCGCAATTGACGTATTTTCCCCCATATCTTCTGTCTGTACAGAAGTTACGTGTCAACTGTCGGTCAATCTTGTTTTATTTCCGCTCGAGACTAAAGGTCTGTTCGTTGGACCTGCTCGACTTTGCTCGAAGATCACTTTAGAGCCTGGTTGAATTATGCCACGCCCACGCTCGAGGAAGTTAGATCACAGTACTCTTGTGTTTTGAGACGAACGCTTTTTGAGGCGAACATCTACTCTAATCTGCTCTAAAAAAGAAAAATCAATCCAAAAAGAAAAATTTCGTTCACATTTATTGACAAATAATTATTCACACTTCCAGCAAACGAGGAAGCCATTTTTATTGATGAGCGTAGCGAGCGAAGCGAAGATTCCATTTTACTACACTGGAAAAAAAAATCCGGAATGTTTTTATGCACCTTTTGAAACATATTGTGGTATCAGTTGTTTTTTAGGAGCCATTTTGTTTTTGGATGTGCGATCATTGAAACGCTTAGTTGGTACAATCTTAAAATGTACATAGCTCGTGACACAGTTAACCGATTTTATTTTTTCTTATACCGATTTGTAGGTAGCCTAATTGTATGTTCTAACTATTGTTTACAACCAATTTCTAATAGCCATATGATTTTGTTGTTAACAAAAGCAGACATGGCAAAAATAGTGTAAATAATATTACTAAAATGTGATTCAAGCATAAAGTCACAAATTATTTTGGTCAGTTAACGCAATGTTTTTTTACATTATTAGGATTTATAAAACTAGCTCATGGACAACATACATAAAAAAATACGGATTATTAGAGCTATGAAAAAATGGCATTTATATTCTGAATATTTAGCATTAATTTTTCAAATTTAGCATTTTGTGGCATTAATTTTCTTCTTTCCACCAAACCCCCAAATGTGGGTAGTTTCTTGTATTTTTAATGGGGAATGAATTCAAATTATGCTTTATAGGAACATTTCAATTCAATGTAGTCACTTTATACATTAGAATACAATGCTAAACCAATTCTCAATGGTATAGGTAAACCTTATTTTCAGTAAATTTAGCATTTTGTAGCGTTTTTAAGAATTTATAGTCACTGATTTAGCATCAATAACCTAAAACGCTAAATTTTCATGCCTCTACGGATTATTGCATGTTTAAGTATATATATAAATTCAATCTTTATTGACAGCTGGCCAATTATAATGGGTGACCACGGGGATCCAGCGTACTAATCAATACAAAGTACATGTTTACAAAATGAAATAATCGGATGAGCGTAGCGAAGATTCCATTTCACTACACTGGAGAAAAAAATCCGGAATGTTTTTTTTCTTTTTTTTCTGTATGTATTATTGTGTGTTTGTTAACACGATTCCGGCTAAACCGATACTCCAATTGCGATGAAATTTTATGGAGGCCTTCGAAATCTCTGAACTTAGAACTGCCACGTTTTTGAGCGCAATCAGAAAATTATTTCTCATGAAAATCGCAATTTTACGATTTGTTTTCGATTTTTACAAAATTTCTTCGACTTATAACACCTATACATGCTTTATCCAATTTTAATGTTTTTTTCGCAGAACCTTAATTTTATGAATCAAGATATTCGTGTGAAATTTGAGCGCAATAGAAAAATTATTTCTCATGAAAATCGAAATGTTACATTTTTCTTCTTTTTTTAAACAATTCTTTGACTTATGACACCTACATGCTTTATCCTATTGTAATGATTTTTTCACAGAACCTTAATTTTATGAATTAATATATTCTTGTAAAATTTGAGCGCAATTGAATAATTATTTCTTATGAAAATCGCAATTTTACGATTTTTTTCTTTTTTAAAATTACTATTAATAAAAAAAATAAAAAAATAAAGTAAATTTAATTTAATAAAAAAAAAATCGACTTAGTAATAATTTTTCACAGAACAACAGAAAATCCGCATAACACATGGCAGCTCAATGCACCAATTACGCTCATCCAACAACGCGGCGGGACTTAAGCGTTTTCCTAGTTTAAGAAAATATAACAACAGTATGAAAATAATGATGATGAACATTGTTGTATAGATGATGAAGTCGATTATTGATTAGTATTTCTTAATTTTTGGAAACGATTTAGTGAAGTACAACTTAAGTTAAACTGTTAAAGAAAGAAACTTTGGCGGCCCAACTTTCTACACTCCGCGGTCCGGATTCGGACCGGGGTCCGCCTGTTGCCGACCCCTGGTTTAGGGTGTACTGTGGCTATCTAGGGCCTACTAGTTTCAAATAATGCCAACTTTGTGATTTTTGAAACTTTTGGCCCACAGGTTTGGAAATGCTATCCTACAATCCCATACTTATTTTTAATCAATATTTTCTTAAATTTTATGTTGCAGCGACCTGTGTCGGCATTACTCTACTTGCCTAGTGTTTCATATGGGCTAGGTTTTAGTGTATCCACCATGAAAACTCAGTCACACACAAACTAAAAAAACAATGTGCAAAGTAATAACCTAATATTCTTGTTGCAGAGAGAGCGGAATGAAACACTTGAAGCGAATAAAGAAGAAAAGAGAAGCAGGAAACTAAAACGGAAGAAGAAACAACACCAGCTTGATGCAAAGAAGGCAAAGTTTTATAACAAAAATTGAGGACGCCATACATCGTTGCTTGTTTTTACAAAGTGCCTTTTTGTATCTTTTTTGTTTTATATATACATACTGCCTACTTCTTCTTTTCATATGCCTACAATTGTAATTTTCATGTCATCATGTGCATTAGTTTTTTTTTCACTCCAAACCATGTCATTTGGTATTTAGTTCTGTTCAACCTTGTTATATATATATACATTCAAAAATGGTACCAGGACACTTAGTCTAATTTATTTAGTCAAAAGACATTTCGTCTAATTCTTAGACATTTCGTCTGCAGACATTTCGTCTAACCCCCTTTGGTATAATCAGACATTTTGACTAAAACGTCATTTCGTCTGAGTGATTTTTGTCTAACCTCCTTTGGTCTAATCCGACATTTCGTCTAAAACGTCATTTCGTCTAAGTGGTTTTTGTTACCACTTCCCTATTCACAGGACGTTCATAACGTTCATACGGACTTGGAAATTGCAGCTATCAATGCAGTCAAGACATGTTCCCCTCAAACTTGCTGCCGTGGTTGTCTCTTTCATTATGGGCAGTCGATTTGAAGGCATGCTGTTCAAAAGTGTGCATTAAAAGTACCCTGTTCAGAAAATCGAGAAATTGGTGACTCTGTCAGGATAATATTAGGCTTACTTGTTCCATTGGGAGATGTTACCGACGTCTTCAACGAATTAATGAATGCATTGAATGATGATGTAATAGAACTAGATAGCTATGTAGAAACAAACTACGTGAATGGCAGGCCTATAGTGCGTTTACTTGCGAGTAGAACACATTGTTCTCTTCGAGAGGGGAGTTCTTTTGTATGTCAGCTAATTGAATTCTATACAATTTCAGATTCCGAGGATCAACACGGCCGATGATTGACAATAGGATTAGACTATAGGATGTCATAAAAATATTTTATTAATAAAGTGATAAATAAGTTTATCCAATACAATCATTAACTCTTGAAATCATTATTGAAATCAAAATAAAATGCTATTACAAAAATGTATGATTTTTTTGTAAGTTTTATCCACTTTGAACGAAAAAAATCGGCCTTTATTTACGGTTTTTAAGTATTTTGTCATGATACAAAATAATGCAAATAAAATACTTAAAAACCGTAAATGATGTCCGATTTTTTTCATTCAAAGTGGATAAAACTTACAAAAAATCATACATTTTTGTAATAGCATTTGATTTTGATTTTAATAATGATTTCAAGAGTTAATGATTGTATTGGATACACTTATTTATTACTTTATGAATAAAATATTTTATGACATCCTAGTCTAATCTTATTCTCAATCTTCGGGCTTGTTGCTCCTCGGTATCTGAAATTGTATAGAGTTCAATTAGCTGACATACAAAAGAACTCCGCTCTCGAAGAGAACAATGTGTTCAAGTCGCGAGTAAACGCACTATAGCTAGAGGAAGACGACGTGCTGTTGGGCCGAGTTTTCCTCCACAAACGTGTAAAGTTCACGATCTAGTTGTAAGTGGCAAACAGCGCACAAATAATGCTGTCGAGGGTTGGCATAGTAGATTCCAGAAGCTTATATTTACACATCACGCATCAATTTGGAAGTTCATAGAATATTTCAAGATAGATCAGAGGGAAACAGAAGTCATAATGACACAGCTTGCAGGTGGAAATAACACATTAAGGCGACCACTTAACAAGCGCTATCTAACCAACCATCAACAAATTGAAAATGTTGTACAAAATAACAAAGATTACAAGAATAACAACAACATTAGAAGAAGAAAAAAATTAGACCTTTTTATTTAGGAGATTAGACCAAATGTTTTTATACCTCAATACATACTAGACAAAAGAACTATAAACCAAAAAATACTAGACCGAATGTCCAGTTATACGATTTGTCGCCTTAGACGAAAAAAACTGTTTAGACCAAATGACTGATTATACCAAATGTCCATAGACAAAGAGTCAGCGCACCTCAAAAATATGTTTCCTGTCTTGTTCGCCAGCTCCACACATCCATTAGACACTAGATTAAATGTAGTTTATCTTTCTCAGCAATCTTCAGTTAGGTAGTAGTAGGGTTTGGTATTAAAGAACAAGCACTACATGATTACATTACTATAATATATTGATATAGATACACAAGGTTTTATGTGACATTTTCCCAACACCGAGGCCGACAACAGAACGTTGTCGTAACTGCATAAACACATATTAAGACACAGCCTTGTAAAGATAAAAGCATGGACCAGAGGTGCTTCCTTTAAACACTCAGTTGATGAGAGATTGCTATATCACTATTCCCCCCCTCAATTTCACATCTCTTTACAAGTATTGACTAAGTACTAAACATGAATACAAGTGAAAAACATAGACCACAAATAATGAATGTTCAAAGTTCAAAAAAGAACTTAACCTTCAACCAAGTTAATCTAAAGGTAGGATACCTAGACCAGTTCTCAATTTGTGTATTGAACAGAAGGTAATCCTTTAGTGTTTAGGGAGTATGTCAGCTATTTGCTCGTCACTCTTAAGATGAAGAACATTTATTTGATTTTGTGCAACTAGATCCTTGAAAAAATGATATTTGACATCTACATGCTTTTGCCTGAAACTATCTGATTTACTGAGCTGATGAATGCATAACATATTGTCCTCATATATCAAAATGGGTTCATCAGTTTTAACAAACACTTCTTGAAGCAATTTTTTAAGCCATAATAGTTCACATGCTGCAAGAGATGAGGCAATATACTCGGCTTTAGTCAATGAAAGTGCAACCACACTCTGTTTCCTGGTACTCCATGAAACAACTCCACCAAAAACTTCAAACAAATATCCTGAAATAGATTTTCTATCAGCTGTCTCACTGGCCCAGTCAGCATCTGGGTAGCCAACCAGCATCATCATACAGCAAAACATACAAAATATGGTCACCATCTTTCTTAACATACAGACAGAGATCAATTTTACACTGCTCAAATCCTTGACCTTGTATACAATCATCAAACTTTTCATTCCAGGCTCGTGGCGCCTGTTTCAGTCCATACGACTTGTTTAATTTACACACGAGAAGTTCCATCATGCATCTACACCTTGAGGCTGCTTCATGGGAGATTGAAGTGAGCTGTGGCCATGGCTTCATAGGCCTTGAAGAACCTAAACGTCTCCGATTTTTTTTGCCGTGCAAAACACCACAGTGAAATGTGTAAAATCGTCAACTTAGCTTAAGGGGAATCCCTAGAAGCCTATTTTAGGTCATGCTACCAAACAGCTTCAGAATTCACTATTTCATTATGAACGCTATTACGTCACCCCAGCGCGAATAATCTTTGCCGTTGAAGCGCCCTAAAACTGCTAATACGTCACCCCCCCCCCCTCCATCACTTCGCGGCGACAAAACTCGAGCCTTGAAACGAGGCGGGCCAGTCGAGCATGGGCCGTAGGCTAGAGAGGACCCGCACGTCGAAGGTCGGTGGTGTCTATTTGACCCTCGCTGGCTTCAGTTACTTCACTGCAGCACGCGGCCCGGGAGCTAGGCGATGTTGCAATCTCTACGGCTACATAGACTAACTCTTTGAATACGACGCGCTTACCACATTGCAGTGGGTGACGTGGCGTGCGCATAGTTGTATCAATGGGGGGAGGGGGGCACATGAAAACTAAATATCTTCCTTTCTTCCTTCTTACATTCATTCCTTCATCATTCACATTCATTCATTTTTCAGTTTAATTTATTTCGTTGATTATTTCCAGGTTTTCCCGACATATCGACACCCAGTCAAAATTAATGCCCTCCATGCGCACTCAGTGGGGGGAGGGAGGAGGGGCACATGAAAACTAAAGGCTCCGTCAAGTTGGCCCCCCCAAAACTAAATTTCACACTGAAAGTTATGTGGATCGTTTGTGCATCGTTAGTGCACGTTTGTGCACGAAAAAGGAAATAAAATAACACCATTGGTTCCAAGAGAAATAATATGTCCACGTGTAAGTGTGATTTTATTTATTTACTTTATTTATTTAACGTCTACCCTTTCCAGTTTATAATCGGATTAACAAAGGATGACAGCTAAATAAATCTAATATTAACTTCATAAATGTATACACAACAATGAACTAAGTGAAGAAAATATTTGAAATATTAATATTACAACAACAATGTATTAATTATACAATAATTTTGATAACAAATTCAAAGAGGATATAAAATGAAATTAATAATATACCAGATGTAAAAAAGGGGAAAACAGAAAAGAAAAAAGAAATTAAGTTAATAAGTCACGAAAAAACGAGAAATGAAAAGAAAGAAATATGATTTATTAGACAATCTCACTCAAAGGAATATGAGGTTTGTAAAAATCAGGAACATCACATCAGCGAGTAATTGAACGAGTGAGCGTAGCGAACGTAGTGATTTTCATTCGACTTAAACGACCCTTATTGTTTTTCTGCGTGCGTGTGTGTGTGTGTGTGTGTGTGTGTGTGTGTGTGTGTGTGTGTGTGTGTGTGTGTGTACGTTGAAAATCGGCCGAATCGCTGAACAGATTGCGCTGAAATTTTAAACGGACATCCGGTACGAGTTTATTGAGAACTGCTAACAAAATCAGCAAGGTTCATTGCGATTTATACAAGGGGCATTCAAATTCCAACTCGACACCTTCTCGCGGTTTGGCCCGTGAATAGGGGAGTTTCACTCCCTGAAACTAATGGCGAGCTCTGGGTCGTCGTCGGGGAACCCCTTCCCTTTGACTACCTCCCCGACGGCGACGACAAAGACAACACGAACGGATGATGACACAGACGGAGACGACCACGACGTGGGGGAACCCCTGCCCTCCCCATATGCTTGTGGCTGGTTCTGACCAGCACAGGCCTGTCCACCCCTTGTCCCCCCGCGTCATCCCTTACGTCCCTCCCTTCGTCTCGATTAGCCAAGTTGCATAAATATGAGACGTAAAGCAATATCCTATCCAATCCAAAAATTAAACCTACAAGAAATAATAAACTGAAAAATAGACTTCCAATGTTTAGAAATTATTTTAACGACAATGTTTTAGATTTTGAAAATATATTTTTTGTTTGTTTTTCGCCTGGCCGTGAAATGCCGTGCCCATGCAAGGTCAGTCGAATGTTGGACGTCAAGGTATCCCCAAATTCCGCTCGTAGATTGAGTAAACCTTGCAATATTTTCACGTATTTCGTACTGGCTATGTTTACCATAGTAGGCCGGAGGCCCTATTGCCACAGATGATGGACTACACTGCGTTATATGCATTTCAAAACATGTTTAATTATTTTTGAAATGCAATCTAGAAATTACAAAATATTTCCCGACCAGGGGATTGAACCCACGTCTCCCACATTTCGGCTACAAGGGCGCTTTAGCCAACTATACTAGGGAAACGCCAAAGTCGTAGTTAGACGAGTGAGCGAGTCATGTGGTGAGTACCCGGGAACATTTGCATTTGAGTTTGATAATTATATTCGTATAGGGTATTGGTGGAAATCACTGTGCCGGAGGTTGCTGTTGTTGGCAGTCTTCAACTGAATATTCCGTGTGACTGCCGTGTCTTGCTTAATGGTAGATTGTTGGTCCGGGAGTTGTGTAAAAGTTTAGGCCATAGTTTAGGCCAAAATGCTCCACTGTAGCCTATGTTAGGCTAGGGAGGCCTAAGGTAAGGGGAAGTAAAGAAATGTTACCGGGTACTCAACACATGGCTCACTCACTCGTCTAACAACGACTTTGGCGTTTCCCTAGTCCTACTTTCACAGAACAAACCACCGAACGCGAATCTTCATTCTTCTGTTCAAATCTTGATAACAATTTAACACAAAAGATCTTGACCCTTAAAATATATTTATATTAGACATAATTATTATTGAAAAGTGTATAAGTCAAAAACTGATCACAGCAATGATGAAGACACCTAAATTAGTTCCGGCCTACCATATTGACTCTGCAATGCAAAAGCAATTTTTGAAAGTTGTTGGAACAAAAAGGCACGTGCTTAGGTGTTGATTATTGCAGCTGAACGGTTTTGTTTATTGAAAAATACACCTAATAATAAGTATAAAATATTCATGGTGGTAAGACCGATAATAATTTTTAAATTCATAGAATACTAAGCACACTTAAACAGATTCATATTTTTTCTAGAAAACTTTAAAAATATATTATCTTCTCTTCTTCCACAATGTTCTGTAATTATTCCACTCAGACATTGTTCTGTTTAGTAACGAAAATTTCTCCATGTCAGTCTTAATGATGTATCTTTTAAATTTCCAATTATAATCCCCCTTTTCCTTATATAAGATTCTCTCTCCACCCTTGTAACCAGTGGCGAAATAATTCTTGACCTTTACACAAATTGCAACAGATATTTTTCTTTTTGTAATGGATTCAGAAAAAAAAAACTATTTAACATACTCAAATTTGCAGAAAGACTAAGTTGTCGAATTTTATCACATTTGCACATCAAATTAAACAAAAGACGTGAATTAAAATTAAAATATACAACGCGTTCCATACATTTTTCAAAGAAACTATACACGTGAAAGACGTGAACGTAAAAATTATTATTTGTGATTTGTAGCATTCATTAATTGTTACTAGGAAAACGCTTAAGTCCCGCCGCGTTGATGGATGAGCGTTTTGGTCAGTTTTTAGTTTACGTAGGACTACTTTTCCTTTGCAAGTGCTTTTTAAATGCATTGTAGGTGATTGATTGTTGTCAAGTTTCTATTGTTACTTGTTAACTGTTATTATAAACCTAAAAAAAACTCACATTAAAACCTTTATTCCATGGATTCTAGCTAACTTTTTCAACTTTTTCTTTCAGAAAGCAATACATCACCATAACCTTAATGTTCATGTAAAATATGAACGTTGTACGTCAGGTCAACCGTCTGGTCAGAATCGGCCCAAATGTCACGAAAATATCGCACTAATTTTTTTTTTTAAATCGTAAAAGTACGATATTCATGAGAAATATTTCTTCGATTGTACCCAAAAACGTGGCAGGTTTAAGTTCAGAGATTTCGAAGGCCTCCATAAAATTTCATTGCAATTGGAGTATCGGTTTAGACGGAATCGTGTTAACAAACACACAAAAATATAAACAAAAACAAAAAATAAAAATAAAAAATCGTAAAATTGCGATTTTCACGAGAAATAAGTTTTCGATCGCGCCCAAAAAGGTGGCAGTTCTAAGTCCAGAGATTTTGAAGGCCTCCAAAAAATTTAATCACAATTGGAGTAGTATTGGTTTAGCCGGAATCGTGTTAACAAACTAGCAAAAACACAAACAGAAAAAAACAAGAAAATCGAAAAAAATCGTAAAATTGCAATTTTCATGAGAAATAATTTTTCGATCAATTTTTCGACTCGTGCAGTTCTAAGTTCAGAGATTTCAAAGTTCTCCAGAAAATTTCTTTGAGATTGGAGTATCGGTTTAGCCGTAATCGTGTTAACCAACACACAAAAATACAAAAAAAAAAAAGAAAAAAAAAAACACATTCCGATTTTTTTTTCCAGTGTAGTGAAATGGAATCTTCGCTTCGCTCGCTACGCTCATACAAAAATTAATAAAACATGTTAACTGTGACAGTTAAATTCATCACTATTATTGACATTCCCAATCTTGAAAATCTTTCTTAATAATAATGAAATACACGTCATCATAACCGTGGTAAAACAACTAAATTGTTGATTGAAATACAATTAATTGATTATAAGATGGTGTATTTGCAAGGAGTCTATAATTTAAGATCCTCTAAGAAGAGGATACGGTGTTATACCAAGGTGGTTCGCCTCGATTCTCCGCCAGGATCGCGTGATCGAGGAGTGACCACAGGACTCTTTACATTTTGGTTCCTGTTAGCTAGGCGGATTAGCCTAACAATTAGGGGTTTTGTGGTAGAGCCGTGAATTTTGGATTGTATATCCAGATCAATATTCTAAGAAAATTCCCTCGAGGTGCCATGACAAAATTCGTCCGGTTAAGGAGATGGAAGGGGGTGAAAAAATGGAATTTAAAAAAAAAAATTAAAAAAAATTAAATTTGAAAAAATTTGAAAATTCAAATATCAAACTAAATTTAATCCTAAGATTACAAAATTAATACATATTGTAGATAAAAGTCCAAAATTTAATAACAAAAAAATAAATTACCATATATTGTATATCTAACCAGATTTTGCACCCTTTGACTTTTATTCACAAATTTTCGTACTGTGCTGGGAGGATTAGCCTACCAGTCATGGGTTTTGTGATAGGGCCGTGAATTTTCCCTAAAACACTCAGAAGAATGTTCTCTAAAAAATGGCTTGAGGTGCCCTCAAAAGAGTTGCTTGCTTACAGGAGAAAAAGGGGGTGTACTAAAAGGGGTTGATAAAACTAAAATAAATAAATCTGTATTCAAATATAATATTAAGGACGCCAAATTAACAATTATTGTAGATTAAGATCTAAAGTTTAATTTAAAAATTTAAATTTCAACATATATGTAAATCTGATCAGATTATGCGCCCTTTGACCACTTTTCATAAATTTACTCAATATTAACGAAAGTGTATCGTGTGACCACTTGTTTTGTCCCAAATTATTCCAATATTACGAATTAGGACGAAAGGGACATGTTGCCATGCCTTGGCTACATTTTCACACAATGGACTTTGACCCATTTTCACACATTTACTCAAGATTAACGAAAGTGTATAGTGTGACCACTCGTTTTGCCCCAAATTATGCCAATAATACGAATAAGGACGTAAATAAGTTATTAACACCTTGGGTGGGGCCTATATTTCCACACAATGGACTTTGACCCATTTTCACACATTTACTCAATAGTATTAACGAAAGTGTATCGTGTGACCACTTGTTTTGTCCCAAATTATTCCAATATTACGAATTAGGCCGAAAGGGACATGTTGCCATGCCTTGGGTACATTTTTACTCAATGGACTTTGATCCCATTTTAACAAATTCACTCAATTTTAACGAAAGTGTATCGTGTGACCACTCGTTTTGTTCAAAATTATGCCTATAATAAGAAAAATTATAAAAAAAAGTTTTTTAACACCTTAGGTACAGTTTCACTCAATGGACTTTGACCCCATTTTCAAAAGTTTACTCAATATTAACGAAAGTCTATCACGTGATGACTCGTTTTGTCTCAAATTATACCTACAGCTAACTACCTACAACCTACAGCTACTACAGCTAACTTTGCACCATGGTCACCCCTGAACGGGAACGTTTTTCGATAGACCACCTGGAAAATTATTCAGTGCATTTTTCTGAGTAAATGGTCCAAAATTCAGGCTTCTATCACTAAACCCCGAATGGTTTGTCTAAGCAACACGCTATTAATCTTACGGTAAGTTAAAAATCTGTACACTTGGATTAAATAACCGAAGGTGATCAAAATGGAGTAAATTTCGGTGATTTCGTTAATTTTTAATTCAAAATCAATTAATAAATTAATTACTTAATAGTTAATTAAGCGAGCGAAGCGAGCGTTTCCATTTGACTCTGCCGGAAAAAATAGTCACTGGTTTTGTTTTTTTTTTTTTTTTTTTTGTTTTTTTGTTTGTTTTTTTTTTTTGTTTGTATGTCTTTGCGATAACGTTCGAACGGAGGCTCGGATCGAGTTGAAATTTTCACCATCCGCAAGCTTTGTTCTCGATTGAATGCCATTAGTTTTGTGGCAAAATCGTTCAAAAAGTTAAAAAGTTACATTAAAGTTAATCGAAAGTTTTTTTTTCAAACTCAACGGCGACAAAATCTGAGATAGCCAAATCATTTAGAATGTCCGTCCGGTCACGAATATGTTAATTTTATTTTGATCCGATAAGTAGTGTAGATGGAAATTACATTATAACAAAAGTAACGTTGCCATGGCAACGAAAAGACGCGCGAAGTTTCTAATGCACTGCCACCTAGAAGTAATCAAAATACTTTCGAGGAAGCAGTCTATTATTTGTCAACAAAGAGATTAAATAGTTTCCCCAAGGAGTCAAGGTCCTCTAGATGGCGGTGGATTTTAAAGTAAAGATTTAAACACGGGTTTACCCAAATACCTTGGCAATAATAAATAATACTGGAAACGCGAACGTCGTCAATTTTTAAATTTAAAAAAATGTGCAATGTGGGTCTAGCTATAGCACGTGCTCGCTTATCAACGCGTCCAACAGAGCGTTTCCTAGTAGTAAATAGTTGACATATTTATTCTTTCTCTACTATGGCAGCCACCCACCTCTACATATAGGTAAGCTGTGACTCCTATCTCTATCCACATTGATTATATAATATATATATGTTTAACCTTTGCTTTATAGAAGGCGACTATGACGTTGTCATGTAAGTTTAAGCGAGCGTTTCCATTTGACTCTGCCGGAAAAAAATTGTCACTCGTTTTTTATTTTTTTATTTTGTATGTCTCGCCATAACGTTCGAACGGAGGGTCGGATCGAGTTGAAATTTGTACCATCCGCAAGCTTCGTACTCGATTGAATGCCATTAGTTTTGTGGCAAAATCGTTCAAAAAGTTACAAAGTTACATTAAAGTTAATCGATTTTTTTCCAAACTAAACGGCGACAAAATCTGAGGTGGCCAAATCATTTAGAATGTCCGTCCGTTCACGAATATGTTAATTTTATTTTGATCCGATAAGTAGTGTGGATGAAAATTACATTTTAACAAAAGTAACGTCACCATGGCAACGCAAAGTCGCACGAGGGTGCAGTAATCAAAAACCCAACCAAATACAAAAATTTGTAAAAAGAAACGGCAGCCAAGCTCTCCTTCAAAAGTCTTCGGCTGTGAATGCTGTGAGATATAGAAGTTGAGCCAAGCTTTTTATTATTTCTCCCTAGTTTCGCTTTGAAAATAAGTAAGATCATTTCGCCTGTTGACGAGCGCCAAGCCAACGATTTTTGTGGTAAAAAAGTAAAATTTTTAAACTCGAAATCATAAAAAAAATGGTTTAGCCATTGAATTTGGTTCATGGCCAAGAATTTTTTTTATGATTTCGAGTTTAAAAATTTTACTTTTTTACCACAAAAATCGTTGGCTTGGCGCTCGTCAACAGGCGAAACGATCTTACTTATTTTCAAAGCGAAACTAGGGAGAAAGAATAAAAAGCTTGGCTCAACTTCTATATCTCACAGCATTCACAGCCAAAGACTTTTGAAGGAGAGCTTGGCTGCCGTTTTTTTTTTTTACAAATTTTTGTATTTGGTTGGATATTACATCTTTTTGTTGTTCGTTTGCTATCATGGTGTGATTGATGGTCTTTGAATGATTTAATTTGTTAAGTTCAAAGTTGTTTTTTTCAGATTTTTGGGCCCACGGCCCCCCCAAAGATACCCCTTGTGTTTTAAGCACTAGATAAATAAATAAATAAATTGGATTTAGAGTCTACCCACTCAGTTATACAACTGATTTTCAGTGGGGGACAGTAAATCAAAGCGACTGAGCCTACCCTGTAGGCCCCGACGCAATCGACGAGTGAGCGATAACCAACAAAAGATCGATATTTTTGGATGAGCGTAGCGACTGTAGCGAGCGAAGTGAAGACTTCAATTTGACTTTCTGTTTTTTTGTTTGTTTGTTCGCTCTCTACCGGGCAAACGGCATATGCGATCTTGATGAAAATTGAAGGGGACCTTCGAAATCTCTGAACTTAGACTTGCTACGTTTTTGGGTACAATCGAAGAAATATTTCTCATGAATGTAGTACTTTTACGATTTTTTTCGATTTTTAGTGCGATATTTTCGTCACATTTGGGCCGATTCTGACCAAACGGGCGGGGCTACGACGTTCATATTTTACATGGACATTAAGGTTATGGTGATGTAGTACCCTGTGAAAGAAAAAGTTAAAAAAGTTAGCTAGAATCTATAGAAATAATGGTTTTAATATGAGTTTTTTATTTTTAGTGCGATATTGCGGGCCACCCCCCTGGCTACGCCACTGAGTCTAACTAAATGACGAATACATGAATATATTACATTCGGAAACACATTTTGGTACAAACTTTAAATTAAATTAGGACAAATTACTGTAATAATAAACATTGATTAGAACTTTCATTTTCTTTATTTTGGCATCCCTGAAAGCTGTAGCAGTCATTGATATTAAACCCCTCTTGTAGGCTAGATTAGCAGTGTCCAATACTTCTGCAGAGGCGCGAGCGTAGCAAATTAAAGCGTAGAAAATCCAGTTCAAGATGGCGAATTGGCGTTTTAATATGCTTTTTTAAAGCAATAAAGTATTTTTCTGGGTAGTTTGATATGGTTTTAGCTTGTGCAGCATGGGATTGAACAAACAAGACGTTATTGCATAAGCGAATTTAGTTATCATTTAATGTTAAAGGCTAGTATGCTCAGCTGTCAAACTGGTGGCCATCTTTAAAAATATTCTGTCTACAAATCGCTCCCATTTAATTAACATGCAAACTGGGATTTCAAGATGGCTTCTAATTGTTACAGAAGTGTACCACCGACTGCTAATCTAGCCTACAGTAGTTAAATATCAATGGTTGCAGTGTTCGTGGGCACAGTTTGCACCCCTAAATCGGGCCCTATAGATATGCACCCGCCCGTTAACACTTAAACTGTACTTGTTGTTGTTTTGTTGCCCCCCCCCCAAGTAATTTAAGTAATGCTCCTTTAAGTTATGCTCCTTAAAGAATGGTGCACTAACGAAACTTTTTCGTGCACAAACCTGCACTAACGATGCACAAACGATCCACATAACTTTTAGTCGTTCGTTAGACCTTGATGGGTGACCTATAAGGTCGATAAAAGTAGTTGGCGCGTCACATAGTTGGGGACGTAGTCTAACCAAGTAACCCATGTTTGCTGTGCACTCAATAAGGAATTAATAATTACTAACTATTATTTAAAAATAAAATATAATAAATAAATAAATAAATAATAATAATAATAAAATAATAAAAGTAATAAAAATATTATGCAATATAGCGGACGTGAAAAAATACACAAAAACCTACAAAACATTTAACGTTTCTATTTGAAATATAAAGGACTTTCATTTGAAAAGACAAAAAAAACAAAAAAAAACTTCAACACCTTTAACGTTTCTATTAAAAATATAAAGGACTTACACCCGAAATGGGAGTTTTACATAAAGAATAGATTGTAAAAAAAAATTACCACCACGGAGATTTGAACCGGGGAACCTTGGACCAAGAGTCTAACCCGTTACCATCCTGCCACACAGTGCCGTGAGAGCGGGTCGCCTACAAACGTGTTGGCTGGTATGGACGATGGCCGCTGCAGCAGTCGGTAAGGCAGTCGAGTCACCCATCAAGGCCTAATCCGTCTTCCCATAACTTTCAGTGTGAAATTTAGTTTTGGGGGGGCCAACTTGACGGAGCCAAAACGGCATATCATCCTTCCTTATTTCCTTCATTCATTCATCAATCATCACTCCTAGATTCAGTCATTTTTCAGTTTAATTTATTTTGTAGATTATTTCCAGGTTTTCCTGACATCGACACCCAGTCAAAATTAATGCCCCCCATGCGCACACTTGAGTGTCAACACAGAAATATGCAATAACTTACCATTGAAATCGAATTTATCTTTCTCTACCAAGTCATCAAGAACCACGTTTCTTACAAACTACTGTATTTCGATCATTTCCACGTTCCATATTTGTTTTTACCGACAGGTATAAAATAAAAATGCGTAGCTTGTTAAATTCTTTTTCAGATGGTCACGGGTTCGAATCCCGCCACAAGCAATCATGTCTTAACATTTTTCCTCGGTCTCAGGGCAGTTTTCTTGGTCGAGACCTCTTCAAAACAGCACTTTTACATTCGCTTTACAATCTAACATCCAAATATCCTAGTACCTGAAGAGGGTCCACGCACACCAGGTACACCTATGCGAATAGCTACTACTACGTTCCGCGGGCATCCATAATTAAACTCAAGTTTGTTTTTCGAGATAGTGGGTTCAATTTAGGATAGGCTTAGGATATTTCCAGAACGATATTTTTAAAGTCTGTTTGAAATGAAATAAATGTTTCGAACTCAAAGTGAAAATAAACACCTTTTATCCTTTTATTGTATGAAATAGCAACTAAAGAAGATGCGATCATGATTATGAATATTGCCGCTTTTGGTGTTGCTAGGCCATGTTAATTTTCATTAGGTTTTTATTACTTTTATAACTATTTATAATCTTTGCAGTTGGTGCATTGAGTAAAAAGATAAGCGAGTGTTTGGAAACATAATAGCGAATCACCTTGTTGGTAACTAATAATTTTTATTATATTTTTTACCAATATGTAGTAGTAGTAGTAGTAGTAGTAGTAGTAGTAGTAGTGGTAGTGGTAGTGGTAGTGGTAGTGGTAGTGGTAGTGGAAGTGGTAGTGGTTGTGGTAGTGGTAGTGGTAGTGGTAGTGGTAGTGGTAGTATTTATTATAGCACATTAGCTAATTTAGTAATATTACAATACAATATGTTAGATCGGAGCATCTTCAAATAATGTGATTTAACCTCTTTGTTATTCTTTGTTTTGGTTTTGGTAACGGGTTCTTTTGTTCTTGTTTATCATCTTTATTATCAAATCACCTTTCTTTCAATGTCTTTCAATGTCTTCTTATCACCTATGTTATTATCACCTATATCTTCACCTATGTATTTCTCTATCACCTATGTCTGCGCATCACCTACTTAAATAAAAGCTTATTTGATTTCACCTTTGCTTTCTTCACCTGATTAACATGGTCAATCTCCGTGGCCGGATAACTCCGAGATTCGATACCTAACTGTGAGTTATCTATAATAATATACAGTCCACACACCACATCATCATGGCTAGCACAGAAGAAACCCTCGCCAACATTGAAGGACTCTTAGCTCTGCGAACAATGTACATGGGTTTAATGTGTGATCTTTACACCTTGGCGCATAAAACAGACGGGGCTTCCAAGATGCAACTACAAGCCCGTAGGGAAGAACATGTGGAACTAAAGGCTGCTTTTATGAAAACTCAAAGGGACATCACACTGGCCAATGCTATGGTTCCCAATGCGCAAGTAACTGAGGTTCCTCATGCCTTTACCCAGTTCTACAAGTTCTACTGTAAGGTAGTTACGGTCGTAGAGGATAGGTTTCCGTCTGAATTACCAGCACCTTCAACATCAGCTGTTGGTACGGAACAACCCCGACGTCCGCAAATCGCCGTGCCCAGGCCTAGTCCTAGGCACAATACTTCGCCTATTGCACGATTGCCTTCGAAAATGGCGCGAGCTCTTACGCCCGCTACGCCATCTTCGTCGCCTTTCCTTTCACCTTCACTGTCGACATCACTATCGATGTAATATTACCCATGTAATAATATTGTAACACACTGGTTATTTAGGAATGAGTTCTTTATTAATTAAGATGCAGAACAGTACAAGTTATAAGCACGCCACAGGTCTAGGCCAAGGAGGTTGTATTAGATGGCTGGAGGGGGGGTGCTGCACGAAAGTTGAAGCAAATCCACCGGCCGCCCGGCGCGTGGCCGCCATGTTGGGACTGGACGCTTTCAGGTGACAGCATGCGGGAAGCCCGGTTTTGAATGCGTTACTAGTTACGATTTCGGGACGGAACTGCAAATATGGTGATTAGTTGTGCTGCGTTCGGTTGTTACAATATTATATAATAAATAAAACAACAATAAATTACCCTATGTTGGCTATATGAATATAAAAATAAAGTATAAGCTGCGCTAAAAAAAGATAAGAATCCCAATATAACTATACTATACTCAAGTTCACCCTACTAATCTTTTCAATAAGCTAATCTCACTTCATAAATTTAAAGAAGGAGGAGCTGTCATATTACAAGAGATTAATAAAAATCACCATAAAGTTAGGCATAACATTTATTAACCCACAAATAATTAAAAGTCTCCGACCCCCGAGTCGCTCATAAGAAATATTTGCTAAACAAAATAAACCAGATGAACATAAACCATGAGCAATTAAAAGAGTAAAAGAACCACAAAATCCCCAATAAGTTAGTCATTAATCCCCTTAAAACAACCCCCATGTGAGCAACAGACAAATAAGCAATCAATGCCTTTAAATCCGTTTGAGTAAACATATTAAACTAACTAACACACCCCCGACTAAACTAATCCCTACTCAAATGTAATTAAAAGTCAGACCAGCTATTATTAAAACCTTAAAAATACGTCATAAACCATACCCATACCATACCACCTGCTAAAATTATCGAACCTTACGATAACGATAAACAGATTCTCTAGCTGTTACTATTAATACACAAATTCAGAGGCTCAACAAAATCAAGCCATAAGACAAAATATCACATCCTACAAAATAACCTAAGTTCCCCAAAAAAGTGCTATAAACATATAAATATAAAAACAAAAGTTAACAAAAAAGTAATGATTAAACCAATCACCACATATTTTGTATAAAACATAAAGGAACTAAAAAGACTAATGAAATCAAAACCTTCAACCAAACTTTTTGTAAAATTCTAAATGATTGAAAATAATCATTACCATGAGTACGGATTATAGAAACCAAAATTGATAAACCTAAAGTCCCCTCACAAAAACAAAAATTCAAAAATACTTTTCTAAAAAAAATCACAATTTATTAAATTTAAATAAATCAACAAAATTATAAATAAACTCAGTACTATAAATTCTAAACTTAACAAAGTCAACAATAAATGCTTACGCTTTGAAACAAACACTCAGCCTCACACACAAATAAAAATAAAGAGAATAACCAATAAAAAGATACTAACATCAGTTTTAGTAGTTTAAAAAAAAACTTAGGTCTTGTTAATCAAAATTAAGGTATCCAATCCTTCTAAGACTTTCAGATAAAAGACTTAAACCTTCCATCATTAATCCCCAAAACTATTTTTTAAAACTATTCTCTGCATCTTCCACTTAATAACCCTCTCCATAATAATAATGTCTCTTGAGAGTTACGTAAGAGATTTGGGGCCACTTGATGGCCATGTCAATGAATTGACCCAGACCATTGCTAACAAATACCTGAAAATAAGAATCCATCATGCAACCAAAAAGTACAAAATCGGCTAGTCATCTTCAAACATCAATAACCAATAACAACCAACTGGTAACAATATTTTATATTTTATATAAAGGTCGGTTTACGCACCTATTTAAGATAACAGGTTTTATTTTCATTACAATCAGTAATTTTGTTTTGTTTTAAATACTATTTTTCGATATAACAATCAAAATAACTAAGCAGCTGATTTAATATTTCATTCAGTCTGTAGCTGGCTTACCACCAAAACAATGAGTCAGATTTTCGATGTCGACTGCCATTAAAATAAACATGTTTATAAATTAAGACGTGTGACTATGTAGGCCTACATCATTTTGGTATTGGCTTGGGATTAGGTTTCATAAATAATTATTGTTATAGGTACCATTAATAAAAAGCTTAAAGTCCAATAACTTGGATTGAATATGAATTGAGAATCTGCATTGTCTATTTGTTGTTATTAAACTTTGTATCAATACTAAATATTAATTCAAGTCAATTCAATTTGTTAGCAGTTCGTTATTATTACAAAATAATAATAAAAAATATGGCAAATGAATAATATGGCCATTGTTTGAATGCTAATATTATTAATGTTAGTATGTATCCTTTATTTTAAATTCTTATTCCTGAACAAATCCTTAATTTCCCTATCCAAAGTAGGCCAGCAGTGCTAACTGCTACTGAAAACACGCGTAGCAGAGAATAAATCCGTCCAGTCCCAATATGGCCGCCGCTCGACCGCGCGCTGCAAAACTGGCTTCAGTCCAGCAGCCAGGTAAACATAGGCCACCGCCCCTCCAGCCATCTAATACAACCTCCTTGGTCTAGGCTTAGCCTCCATTGCTAGTCAGTCTCACTAGTCCCAAGATGCATTGCGCCGTCCGCATTGCCAACATAACAAACCCAAACTCGCTAACAAGTAGAGGCTGGGCGGCAATATTCAAGTTACTTAACTGAGATCATCACATCTTCCCCCTTAAGTCAAGTGACGTCCCTTTCTTTAACTTGTTTGATAGATTACTTTTAGACAATTAAAGTTACAAATGAGATTACTGTTAACAAGGTTACTTTAAACAATACAATTACAAGTTAGGATGTTATGTCTCTCAAATACAGTTGTGACAGATAATCACACAAATAATCAAATTACAAGTTTTGTTACATATGACAACAATTTATGATTTACACACAAAATACAATTATGAAAGTTTGTTTTACTTAATTAACTCTACAAACTCTTAAACAAATTTTTATACCATATAGTAATAGTGTAGATAATAGTGTAAACCTATTTAGGCTTTACAAGCAAAGTTACTTCATGACATAATCCTTAAACCTTTCTGGTACCTTTCTTACTCTGCCACTTACACGAGGTTCAGATCTATTCACTTCCGCTTGCATTCCCAACGTAATACTCTCATCTCCTACACCCTCTTTTGATTCTACCTCTACCTCATCTGGAACTAGTTCAGTCTTTGGTCTGAACTGGTTGCTGGATGGCATTAAATCGCGTCTGTTTCGCCTCAAAACAGATCCATCCTCTCTCTTTACCAAGTATGATCGAGGTGTGTCATGCCTTGACACTACTATAGCCGGTTCCCAGACTTTATCATTCCTAATGAGAATAGGTTGGTCTTTTGTCAATTCAGGCAAGGGTCTAGCCTGTTTGTCATGGAAATACTTTTGTGTATCTTGCAAAGTTTTGAGTGTTTCCCTGACATTAACCTGTGTTGCCGGTTGCAACAGTTTAGAGATGGTAGGTATTTTAGTTTTAAGTTGTCTACCCATGAGTAACTGCGATGGAGAAAATGTTGTGCCCGTTATTGGTGTAGTTCTATACTCTAGTAATAAGAGATAAACATCAGTACCCAAATGGTCTGCTTTCTTCAACATATTTTTCGCCAATTTCACACCATTTTCAGCCATACCATTTGATTTAGGATACCTTGGACTTGAGGTTACAGTTTCAAAACTGTATTCCTTACAGTTTCAAAACTGTATTCCTTAGCAAAATTTTTAAACTCTTCGCTATCAAACGGCATATTATCTGATACCAACAGGTCACATATACCATAGCGTGAGAACACCGATTTGAACTTATTGATGAGTTCTCGCGCTGTTTTATTAGACACCTGAATCAATTCTATCCACTTGGAATAATAATCCTTAATTACTAGAAAAGACTTCCCTTGAAAATCTAACAAGTCTGCTGCTAGTTTTTTTCCCATGGACGATACGGGATAGGATGAGGTTGTAAAGGCTCTTTACAATTTCTCTTCTGATATTTTTCACATGCACTACAGGTTCGGACAACTTTCTCTATATCCTTGGTCATACTAGGCCAGAACAGGACCTGTCGTGCTCTGTTTTTAGTTTTATTAATCCCCATATGCCCTTCATGAATAAGATCAAGCATACTCTTTCTAAGCTGTGATGGTACCAATAATCGGTCGCCCACAAAAACTAAACCGTCTTGAAAGGATAAATCATACCGCATATCCCAGTAGTATTTTACATTACTTGGGACCTTATGTTTTTCATTAGGCCAACCTTCATTATGCAGGCCTAACAGGGTCTGACAAACAGAATCATTTAGAGTGGCTTCTCTGAACACTCTTCTTTTGTCATTTGACATTGGAAGGTGCTGTGACACACTATGTACGTTTATTGACAATTCAGGATCATCTATACCCGATTCAGATAAGTAAGCCCTAGACAGAGTATCCGCAACATGCATCTCTTTACCTGGTACATGCACTAAATCTAGATCATACTTAAGGAGTTTAAGTTGAAGTCTCTGAAGTCTTGGACTAACTTTGTTTACATTTTTGGTCACAATTGTCACCAATGGTTTGTGGTCAGTTTGAACTGTTGTTTTACGTCCATAAATGTAGTAGTGAAATTTCTCAGTTCCATACACTATACTTAACAGTTCTTTCTCTATTTGAGCATACCGTTGCTCTGTTTCAGTCATACTTCTAGAAGCATAAGCTATTGGCTTACCCTGTTGCATGAGACATGCTCCTAGGCCACATTTGGATGCATCTACCTGCATGGTTAGCTCTTTGGTATTGTCAAAGTATGCTAAAACTGGTGCTGAGCTAAGTTTGTCTTTGATTTCCTGCTCTGCCTTAATCTGTTCGTGATTCCACTCCCAGTGAGTGTCATGTTTTAATAATGCTCTCATTGGTTCAGTAATGGTGGACATGTTTGGAACAAATTGACTTAGGTAATTAAGCATACCTAGGAATCTACGTAGCTCCGTAACATTAGTAGGAGATGGCATTGACTTGATTGCCTTAACGCGATCCTCATCAGCTCTTAGCCCTTTGGCTGACACTACATGACCCATGTACCTAACCTCTTTGATTTGAAATTGAAATTTATCTGGATTGAATTTAATGTTCAATTTTCTAGCTCTTTCTAACAACTCTTTCAGAGCCCTATCATGCTCTACCTTTGTTTTACCTGACACTATTATGTCGTCATGGACAATCTGAACACCTTTTATGTCACCAAGTTTTGAAAGTTTTTCGTTGAAATACCTCAGGTGCTGAGCTGATACCAAACGGCATCCTGTTAAATTTGTACCTACCAAAGGAACTATTAAAGGTGCACAACTCAGAACTTTGTTCATCCAACAATACCTGAAAGAAACCATCCTTCATATCGACAATAGTGAACCATTCCATGCCACTTAGTTCAGTCAGTATATCACTATGATAAGGAATAGGGTAATGCTCTCTTTTTATAGCTTTGTTTAAGTCAAGTGGGTCAAGGCACAGGCGCAGCGACCCATTTGGCTTTTCAATAATCACTAGATTATTCACCCAATCAGTGGGTTTTTTCCACTTTCTCAATAACACCCTGTGTTTCTAAACAATCTAATGTTTCTTTGAGTTTATCTTTTAGAGCTGAAGGCACTCGCCTACTTGGATGTACTACAGGTACATTATCTGGTCTTAAAGTAATGCTATACTTCCAGGCATACACCCTAGCCCACTGAATACATCTTTGTACTCCTGCAAAACTTTTTCTTTAGTGTTTAAGCCTAGGCCTAATTCGGTCTGCTCCATTACTTCAGTAACAGCAACCTTGTGAATTAGTCCTAACCTCACACTAGCATCTAGACTCAGAAGGGGTTTGCATTTTACATCTGCTAACATGAACTCAATAGTTTCATGTCTATCATTCCTACCCAAGCAAGTTAACCTAACTTTACCCTTTGGAATTATTGTGTTCTCCCCAAATGCTACTAACACTGCATTTGTTTTAAGAACAGGGTTTGAAAACTTTTTCTTCAAAAAATGTTCACTTGAGATAACACTTATCTCTGCCCCAGTGTCTATTTTGAGTTTCATTTGCTGTCCTTCTACAATAATGGTTTCAATCCATTCCTTAGGTGAAGCATCTAATGCCCCTACAGATTTAATTTCATACCTGATACAATCCACATAGAGCCCTTGGTCCTTGGTGTTGTCACTGGACCCCTCATTAGGCCTACTCACTGTGTACTCTGCTACCTCTCGGGTTGGACACACCTTGGCAAAGTGTCCCAGTTTCTTGCACTTCATACACGTTTTTCCATAGGCCGGACAACTTCGAGGAGCATGGTTGTAGCCACATTTCTTGCAGTCGTATGTCTTGCCTGCTCGTGCCATCTGCTTGTCTGTCGTTGGTTTCGCTGTAGACCCAGACTGGCTGTTTCGATCTCCTTTATTGTGGTCACTCCCCCGGGTTGTCGACATCTTCTTGAAAGCTTCCACAGGATATTTTTCTTCTAAGAGTGT
Organism: Sweltsa coloradensis; assembly: GCA_024449915.1. NCBI lineage: Eukaryota > Metazoa > Arthropoda > Insecta > Plecoptera > Chloroperlidae > Sweltsa > Sweltsa coloradensis. The sequence continues at coordinate 70,906 of JAMZAV010002433.1, read as the reverse complement.
AGCTTGTCTCTTGCTGTCCTCTGCCGCTCTGCAGTAATCCGCTGCTTTCTCGAGTTTGAGGTTATTGATCCTCAGTAGCCTCTCCTTGAGTGTCTTGTCAGCTATTCCCAGAACAATTCTAAGAGTTAGAAGTTGATCTGTCTGTTCGCCTAGCTCACATGAGCTTGCTAGATGTTTTAGTCTGGTCAGAAAATGATCAAAGGGTTCACCATCATTTTGGTTACAGGTAAAAAACTTTGATTGTTCATAAATCAGGTTTTTCCTTGGTGCACAATAAGCCTCAAAAGTATCTATTACTGGCTTGATTTTCTTGCGATCATCACTGGATAAATTAAAAGTGTTGAAAACTTTTAGTCCTTCGTCCCCCACGAAATTTAATAAAATGGCAACCTGGTCTTCTTCCGGTTCCTTATATGCCTTTGTTGCACGCATATATATTTCTAGCTTCTGGCGCCATAGTTTCCAGTTTTCAGCTATGTTTCCACTGAATTCCAGCTCTCCAGGGGCTTTCCTGGCTTGTGCCATCTTCGACGGCTTTGTTTTCACGATTTGAATTGCTGGTAGAGCGTTTGGCCCTCTTACCCAGCTTCAAGACGCTGTCGTTTTAGGCCCTAGTTCTAGGCTTCGCCTAGCTAGCCTAGGCCCTGACTTGCCCTGCCTGCGTCGGCGCGTACTTACAGTTTACAATCTTGCATCACTTCTGACACTTATTCTGACACTTCTGGCACTTCTGGCACTTCTGACACCATGTAATATTACTTAGGAATGAGTTCTTTATTAATTAAGATGCAGAACAGTACAAGTTATAAGCACGCCACAGGTCTAGGCTTAGCCTCCATTGCTAGTCAGTCTCACTAGTCCCAAGATGCATTGCGCCGTCCGCATTGCCAACATAACAAACCCAAACTCGCTAACAAGTAGAGGCTGGGCGGCAATATTCAAGTTACTTAACTGAGATCATCACAATCGACTTCACCGACGACTTCACCGTCGTCGCCTTCACCGTCGACTTCACTGTCGCCTTCACCGACGACTTCACTGTCGCCTTCACTGTCGACTTCACCTTCGCCTTCACCGTCGACTTCACCGTCGACTTCACTGTCGTGTTCACCGTCGACTTCACTGTCGAGTTCACCGTCAACGTCACCGTCGCCTTTACCTTTGTCGGTACCTTCGTCTACCAGCACTGTCCAAGAGCCATCAGCAGAAGAAGTTCCGCATTCACTTCTCATCACCTCTTGTAACTTCATCAACTTCAGTGCCTGTGCATAAGCTGTGCAGCGATCCACTGGACATCTCTGACGACCTCAATCGCCTGCTTACACCTCGTATAGTACATTTAGCTTATATTAAATGATTCACACTTCTCACTCATCGATCCCATATCTTGGGAGTCCTAGCTTGATCTTACAAAGAAACTTTGGTGCATTAAGCCTACCACCAACCAACACTTTGCCCTCTTCCTACTCAATGAAGCGAAGCCTTCATGGGGGCCGGAATGTTAAATCGGAGCATCTTCAAATAATGTGATTTAACCTCTTTGTTATTCTTTGTTTTGGTAACGGGTTCTTTTGTTCTTGTTTATCGTCTTTATTATCAAATCACCTTTCTTTCAATGTCTTTCAATGTCTTCTTATCACCTATGTTATTATCACCTATATCTTCACCTATGTATTTCTCTATCACCTATGTCTGCGCATCACCTACTTAAATAAAAGCTTATTTGATTTCCCTTTGCTTCTTCACCTGTACACATCTAGAACCAATTTAATTAAACATTACAGGTTACATTAAGTAATTTACAGTATCTACTGGAGCAATCTAACTTAAAATAACTTGTGCATAACCTAGCCAACCAACACGTTTGCCCTTCCTACTCAATGAAGCGCAAGCCTCATGGTGGCCGATGTAAATCGGACATCTGTTAAATAAGTGATTTCATCTTTGGGTTTTCTTGTTTTGGTCAACGGTCTGTTGTTGTTTAATCTTTAATGTATCAAACCTTTTTCATGTCTTTCATGCTACCATTATCAACCTATGCTATTCATAACCATTCTTCCCTATAAATCTCTAACCTAATGTGACGCATTCACCTACTTATAAAGCTTTTTGTTTCACCTTTGTGTTCATGATCTACCATAAGAATACATGAAGAGAAATATGTTAATTAAAACAATACAAGCTTACAGTCACAGTAATGTTACAGTAACTACAAACTTCCAAACAAAATAATATTCACAACCACCTCCCCCTAATATCCTAAGCTGTAAAGGTACGTTCGCCGCAGTCCAAGCGCATGCAGATTTATAGCTGACGATATAAACTGGTCCCTGTTTAAGCTACCGAGTTGGGGGGTTTTCACTCTTGCACAACCACATGACCCCGAAGTTACAATCTGAAATTATCAGTATAAACGTCATTGGCATGACATACAAAAAAAAACGGCATCCATAACCCGTTCTTGTAAAAATTTTTTTAAAATTAGAAAAACTTCGGCGTGCTGGTTTGATTTTGTTGCGTGTTTGGGGTAAGTGGATTCTGCATGAGGATTTATTAAAGCCTCACAGCAATACGGAGCACCTTAGAACCTTGGAAACTTGACAACTTAATGTTGACTAATCAGACCTTCCACGAAGATTCAAGCAATTATTCCAGCCCCAAACCCCCGCCGCCTCTTTGTCATCCCTAAATTTAAAATTTAATGTATTTCTAATCCAAATATTTCGATCAATTTTAAATTAAATTAGTTACGAAGAATGTTCTAAAGTTTGTTAATCCAATCGGCCTTGTCTCATAATTTGAAACAAAATTTTGTCAACCCTTCCTAATAGTTTATTTATTTTTAACTTGATTCCAGCTTACACCACTGAAGGCATCTTAGAAAGCTAATGAAATTTGAACATGATGGTGCAAAATCTATCAAAAAGTAATCGACGAGAGGCAATATAACAAGATATTCAACCCCAACACACCTAAAAACTGGAAATAAATCAAAGCTCTAATTATTAAAGTGATTTTATTACAAATTAGCTTCAAAATATCTTAATAGTTTTAACCCAATCGGATATTTCATCTTTTTCCAACATCATCCTTTTGAACCCCTACCTTATAGTTTATATTATTTTAACCTGATTGCAATTCAACATAGAAAGTACCTAACTGAGTTATGCATAAAATTTGCCCCATGACATCCCTAATAATGAAAAATCATTCACCAGAAGCAAGCGATATTCTACCTCCCAAATATTATAAACTAATTATTTTTAACTTGATTTTACCAGCATTCACCATGAAGGCACCTAATGATTATCAGCATTTAAACTTCCCATTATAGGTTACAACTAATATTGAAAAATCATTCGCCGAGAGGCACAGCGAAGTATCCACCGGTCCACACCCCTAAATATGCACACTAAAATTGGAAATAATTCATACGCTAACTAAATTATTCTTTACTTAAACCGTTATTAAATTTTTAATTGTTTTAACTTTTACACCCAATCGGCCTAATTTCATTTTCCTAAACACATGTTTTAACCCCAACCCATTAATAGTTTACTAGTTAGTTAACCATATTCCACATCACCTAAAACCCCAAAATGGAAATTATAGCACTGAAATTGCTAATTGTTACAATTATATTAAAATACTTCAACGTGATCAAGCGTATACACCCCAACGACCATCCCTTCAAATCACCCTAAATTGGATATTAATAGCTCTAAACCAAATTAAATTTTTATTCAAATTTTAAACCTTGTTTTGATGTGCTCCAACCAATCGGCCTATTCATTTCCTTACACATTTTTTCAAAGCCATACCTAATTTATAAATCATTACAACCTGATTTCCAGCCATTCACCCTAAGCACCCTAAGATTGACAGCATTAAATCTTAGGCATGATGTACAAATGTAATTACAAAATCATTAATTAGTTCGAGGCAAGCGAATTCCACCCCCATACACTCCCAATAATCCACTATAATTGAACCCTTCCTAAGTCTCTAACTAAATTGAATTTTTCATTTAAATTAGTTATAAACTAATCTTTTAATTGTTTTAACCCATGGCATATTTTCATATATAAACAAATTTCATCCCGAGAGGCAAGCGATATTTCCCTCCCAACACCCCCAAATAATCCCCTATAATTGGAATAATTCATAGCTCAACCTAAAATTGAATTTTATTTAAATTAGTTATTAAAATTATCTTTAATGTGTTTTAACCCAATCGGCCTATTCTCATTTCCTAAACCACATTTTTTCAACCCCCATCCCTTATAGTTTATATTATTTTTGCCTTAATTTCCAGCATTCACCATAAAGGCACCTAATGAGTGATCAGCATGAAATTTGGCATGATGTTACATACTAATATGAAAAATAATTCGTCGCGATGCAAGCGATATTCCACCCCCAACATCCCCTAAATCATTCCCTTAAAATTGGAATAATTCATAGCTCTAACCCAAAATTGTATTTTTATTCAAATTATTAAATTATGTTTTAATGTGTTTTAACTTTTAACCCAATAAGCCTATTCTCATTTCCTTAAAAACACTTTTTCAACCCCCATCCCTAATAGTTGGATGAGCGTAGCGAGCGAAGCGAAGATTCCATTCTACTACACTGGAGAAAAAATCCGGAATGTTTTTTTTTTCTTTCTTTCTTCTTTTTTTTGTATTTTTGTGTGTCTGTGAACACGATTCCAGCTAAACCGATACTCCGATTGCGATGAAATTTTATGGAGACCTTCGAAATCTCTGAACTTAGAACTGCACCGTAGGAAAAATCGATCAAAAAATTATTTCTCTTGAAAATCGCAATTTTACGATTTTTTTTTTTTTTTTTTTTGTATTTTTGTGTGTTTGTTAACACGATTCCGGCTAAACCAATACTCCAATTGCGATGAAATTTTCTGGAGACCTTTGAAATCTTTGAACTTAAAACTGCCATCATTTTGAGTGATATCGAAAAATTATTTCTCATGAAAATCGCAATTTTACGATTTTTTTCCGTTTTTCTTGTTTTTTCCGTTTGTATTTTTGTGTGTTTGTTAACACGATTCCGGCTAAACCGATACTCCAATTGCGATGATATTTTCTGGAGACCTTCAAAATCTTTGAACTTAGACCTGCCACGTTTTTGGGTACAATCGAAGAAATATTTCTCATGAATATCGTACTTTAACGATTTTTTTCGATTTTTAGTGCGATATTTTGTGACATTTGGGCCGATTCTGACCAAATGGGTGGGGCTTCAACGTTCATATTTCACATGGACATTAAAGTTATGGTGATGTATTGCTTTTTGAAAGAAAAAGTTGAAAAAATAGCCAGAATCTATAGAAATAAAGGTTTTATATGAGTTTTTTCGAGGTTTATAATAACAATTAACAAGTAACAATAGAAACTTGACAACAATCACCTACAATGCATTCACAAAGCACTTGCAAAGGAAAAGTGGTCCCACGCAAACTAAAAACTTACAAAAACGCTCATCCATCTACGCGGCGGGACTTTAGCGTTTTCCTTGTTTATATTATTTTTACCTTGATTTGCAGCATTCACCATAAAGGTACCGAATGAGTTATCAGCATGAAATTTGGCATGATGGTACATAATAATATTAAACATAATAATCCGTCAGGAGACAAGCGAAATTTCACCCCCACTGGTCCCTACCACTCTTTACTTTGGGAAAAACGTTAGGTCTTATTTATTACAATTTTTAATATTTTAATTGCTGATTAAAATTATGCATCAATGTGTTATAGTCCGGTCAACAAATCATTCACACAAAAACCCAAGACGACATTAACCATATTAAATTTAGTAAAAACATTGAATATTGTCAACTAGGCCTACATATTGTAAACAAAAAAAAAGATGGTAGCTTTTGTTTCTAGACAATTTGTTTTAAAGGCACTGTATCCACCTTTACACGTTTTTCACATATTTCAAGCCTTGATATGAAACAAACAACAAAAAGATGTGATATTCCCCCAAAATACAAAAATTTGTAAAAAAAAAAAAAAAAACGGCAGCCAAGCTCTCCTTCCAAAGTCTTCGGCTATGAATGCTGTGAGATATAGAAGTTAAGCCAAGCATTTCATTCTTTCTCCCTAGTTTCACATTGAAAAGACCTAAATACTAGGCAATTGAGCGAAATTAAATCTTTTGGAGCTCACTTGAGGCGTGGCCTACTAGATAGTCAAATGGCTTAGACCAGAAACACGTACACCCACACTCATTCACTTTCCCATTCACACTCACACACTCACACTCACATTCGCACTCACACACTCACTCACACTCACACTCACACTCGCACTAACACACGCACACACATACAGTCACTGAAGATAAACGAATGAAACACAGATGCACCCACTTACAAACTCACAAAATGTATATTAATTGCCTCACTCATTCTCAGAAAATCCATCACCGATATATAAGTATATAATATGTGTATTTCTTATAGGTACCCATCTGTTATAGGCCTAGTAGGTTAACTGTAGTATATTGCTTGTATATATTGTTACTGTGTATAAAGTTGCTGTTAAATTTAACATTTAGATATTAAACTGGTGGCAATGCACATTGTGTTATGGGGGCTTGCTCTACTCTTGCCACCAGCAATATGTACGTATTTGTAATCCAGACATATTGAAAATAAATAATAATAATAAAGTAAGATCATTTCGCCTGTTGACGAGCGCCAAGCCAACCCTTTCCGTGGTAAAAAAAGGAAAAATTTTAAACTCAAAATCATAAAAAAATTACTTGGCTATTGATTTTGGTACGAGGACTCTAAAAAGTCAATGGCCAAGTAATTTTTTTATGATTTTGAGTTTAAAATTTTAACTTTTTTTACCACGAAAAGGGTTGGCTTGGCGCTCGTCAACAGGCGAAATGATCTTACTTCTTTTCAATGTGAAACTAGGGAGAAAGAATGAAATGCTTGGCTCAACTTCTATATCTCACAGCATTCATAGCCGAAGACTTTGGAAGGAGAGCTTGGCTGCCGTTTTTTTAAAAAAAAAATGTATTTTGGGGGGTATCCTATAAACAAACATATCAGATATTACTATACAATATTGTAATACATTTTATTACGGATATCTAAACATAACCTTAAAAATATTCTACAATGGATGTACACTACACTGTGTACCCATTTATCCGACAAGATCATACATAATAAATATTCATAGGAACTAGTGGGATATAAGGCAATTCAATCTATATTAAATCCCTGGGCACAAAACATAGTGTCATTCGTACATAATACTTTATGTTGTTAGTATATTCTGTATTTTCAAACCGGAATTTGAAGTGTACACTCACAACTTGGGTCTAATTATCCCAGAATCCCCTATTCTCATGAGGAAGAGGCATTAGGCTAGCTTTGTCCTTAATTAATTTACAGCATAGCCTTCTAAAACTATGGACAGAAGAATCATCTCTTATTTTCAATGGAATTCTATTAAAAATTCGAATACCTTTTCCGAAAATCGAGTTATCAGTTATCACCATATTTAGTAGACGTTCTCTTAATGTCAGTTGCTTGTTTTATTTTTGATCTGGTATTGTACACATGAGGAAAATCACATTTCCTGATATTATTAGTCAGATAATCTGGTACCAGACCTTTATGCATCCTAAATATAAATGTTAAGGTATTTAACAATATCCTGTCTCTTATTTTTAACCAAGATATTGCTTTGTACATATCACTTATTGGTGTGTATCTATTCACCTGCAGGATGTATCTTACAGTTTTGTTTTGTTGTTTTTGCAGTGCCTCTATTTCATTTTTATTTAAAAGAAATAGGATACTGCTACAGTAGTCAATATGTGGGGCAACAATTGATTGATACAATTAAATTTTTGAATCTATGCTGAGGCACCTGCTAATTCTTCTAAAAAATCCTACTTTGCTCGAAAACTTCCTTAGTACGTAACTACCATGGCTTTTAAAATTTAGTTCTGGTTCAAGTATTACTCCCAGATACTTGACTTGGGTAGGGTGACCATATTTTGAAATAAAAAATCTGGGACAAAGTCATAGGGCACATTGGGGAGTGGGTACATTTTCAGATTGCCCTAAAAGCTACCTAACAGCAGTTTTACAACGTTTTAAATGCGTGTTATTGATTTTATTTACCTGAATTTTATAGTCAAGATTATTAATAACTTCATTTGCAACTAGTTATTTGTGTTGACTTACGGGCAGAAAGAATACGAAAACCCACCCCGCACTGCATCGTTTCACGCAAAGATGGGTTTCAAGTGAACTACGACGTATATGCCTGAGCCTGAGGCTCCAAGGTCAGACTGTCGCTTGCTCTTGCATTAGTTCAGTCACTTGGGTAACAACCTTGCTTTCTACACTATCAATTTCAATTTTTACCGCATTTAATTCTTGGCGATATGTGTACTGCATATATTTTGAGCACATAATTAATGCTTGAGATTTGAATGGGTTGACTTTCATTCTGTTTTCAATTATCCACAAATTTATTCGTTTCAGGTCTTCATTCAATAACCTGGTTAGTTCATGAATATTTGTGCCACTAATGCTAATAACGATATCGTCAGCATACATATGTATTTGACAGTTTTTTAGTACTTTTACGATATCGTTCATAAAAATAATAAATAATAATGGCCCCAAGATTGACCCTTGAGGTACTCCAGTCTCAGATGGTAGTGATTCTGATACTATATTATTGAATTTTACTCTTTGTGTTCTGTTTAATAAGTATGAAGTAAACCAGCTTAAAACTTGTCCGCGGAATCCATATCTTTTTAACTTTGCAATCAGGATGCGCCTATCAACAGTTTCAAAAGCTTTTTTCAAATCCAGGAAAACTGCAATTGTAAATTTTTTATTTTCTATATTATTTTTCCATTTATTTATAGTAAATTGTATTGCAGTTTCACAAGAATGTTTACCACGAAAACCGGATAGATTTTCAGTGAGGATCTTGTTGTCAGTTTCATAGTCCTGGATTTGTTCAATAACTACGTATTCTAAAACTTTATCAATTATTATATGAAGCGTATTTATGGGCCTGTAAAATTGTCCATCATCCGTATTTGCTATCTTCGGTACTGGAACTATTGTTGCTAATTTTAAGTTACTTGGAAATTTGCCATTTTTTAACAAAGTATTAATAATATTAATTAACGGTGTTAGCAAGGTTTTACAAGCCAAAAAGTTGGTTTTATTTATACCGTCCTCAATAGATGATCGTGATTTAATCTTTTTAATTAACCTTGGCTTCAGTTACACTTTTAAATTCTTCCATTTTATTTTCTATGGGGTCTATTCTATTAATCAGAGAGTTTGTATCCTTTTTGGAGGATGGTGGTAAAGCGTTAATAATTTTACTAACACTCTCTAAAAAATATTTATTGAAATTAATAGCAATAGTTAGATTATCCGTACATATCTTGCTATCAAATATTATACTTGATGGTTTAGTTTGTTCATATTTATTCCCATTATATAAAGACTTAAGTATTTGCCACATTTTTTTAGGGTTCTTTACATTTTCAGATATCTTATTCTCGAAGTAATTTCTTTTTTTGGTTCTTATTAACTGTACTACTTCATTCATCTTTTCTTCATATTTTTTAATAGTAGTATTCACTTCTTCTAAATAACTAGATCTAGCTTTACTGCTCATCACATCTCTATATAGTTTATTTCTTATTTTAATAGCAGTTATAACATCATTATCGAACCATTTATTAGTGCTGTATTTGTTTTTAATTTCTACCCTCATTATTTACAGCAGTTAAGTTATTTATCATCTCAGTAGCCATAATGTCAGGGTCAGCTCCTTCTAGATTGTTATCCCATTTGTTACTAAGAATTGCTCGAGTATATTTAGCCCTGAATTCTTCTTCCTTGAACATCTTATAATCTCTGTATTTTATGACTTTATGACCTGTATTATGTTTAGTCTTGGCCCTGTTCCTTCCATTTAAAAAGTTTATTCCCAAAGTTCTATGGTCGTTGATTATCTCATCTAAAATATTGACTGCAACATTACCCGTATCTTCATCAGGTACTATAATATAATCAATAAGCGTTCTGCTGATTGTGCAATTTTCCTTTTCCTTTTCCTTTTTTATTGCAATTCTTGTATAATCTTGGACTAGTTGCCTCATACCATGCCCTTCAATAGTCTGTACCATTTTGTTCGAGTAGCACGTTTCTCGAGAAAGGTCAATATTCAGATCTCCCATAACTATGAGCTAAGATTTAAATGTAAACTTTTCTTCTATAGTAGTTAATCTATCATCAAGGAACTTAATTATGTCACACTTTTTTACTTTAGGTGAAGAGTAAATAATATTGATTACACAATTGGCAAGGTATCCCCCAATGCATCTTATTGTCAGTGACCAATAACATTTATCAACAGAGCAAGCCTCTATGACTTCAAAAGAGATATTTTCTAACACATATAAAAGTACTCCGCCAGTGTGTCGACTTGAAGAGTCAACCCTACACAGACGATAGCCTTGCATATCCACTTCCCAATCTTCAATATCTTTAGTAAGGTGAGTTTCTGCGAGTCCAACAACCAAAGGTTTGGTTTTTTGGACCAGATTCTCAATTTGATCTTTGTTTGCTACGATGCTCTGGGCATTGAGATAGAGGATCTCCTGGTGTGGGCATTTACTTTTAATTTCATATTTATTTTCACCACTTAAGTTATTAATCCTATATGGAATGCTACAATCTACGTCGATGGATTTATCTAACATGGTAGAATCTAAAGATACTCGTGAAACACCACTCATAGAATTTAGTTTTCCGAAGATGAATCTCTATTCACAGCGTTCCCCCTCATTTTTTGGACCAACCCACTATACATATATTAGATATCTGTATTTCGTCACGGAGAATCAAATACAAATAACGATTTCACCTTTTAACATCACTTTCCATTTATTAAAGTAGATTTAGATTAAACATTTACAATCATTACCCTTCCTTAAACAAGCCTCCATCTTCCTCTGTCTTTCTTCTAATCCCAACAATACTAACATCACCGCCTTCTTTAGGCTAGGCGGTAAATTCAAAGTTCATTTCCTTACACACGGCCGTCCTGAAAATGTAAGTTGGCCTCAACATACCTGATTTACTTTTAACTTTGAATGTTTATATATTATACAACATAGTAAAGAATGAAACAAAATCATCATAGCGGGTTGGTCGTCTCCTCTCCCTGTATTCCCGTCTTGAATCTCCCTCGTCATCGGCCTCCGGGACATCTTCTTTATCGCCATCGGACTCTCCTCCGCCTTCGTTGGTAGACACTGGATCACCGGCTGCCACGTCATCATCGGACTCGGCATCTTGGTCATCATCATCTGCTTCCTCCGTATTCCGCCAACCTTTTAACTGAGAGACATGCGCAGTGGTGGAATAATAGTGGGATTTAGTGGGATTTAGTTGTTCTACTCGATAGGTGTCAGAAGGTAGGCATTTAGTTATAACTAAAGGACCACGGAATTTTGCCTGAGATTTGGTGGGATTACCAGTAGGGATAGGACCTCTTTTCATCACTACTAGCTCACCAACAATAAATTTCTTATTGTCGTGATGATGCTTATCATAATACGTTTTCATTTTCTTCTGACCTTCTTCGATTTTCTGTATCGCCGTCTCTTGCAGTTTGCTTGGATCTTGCCATTCTTCATTTTCCGGTAAACAGGTTAAAGGTCGCATCAATCCGTCGTGAAAACAGGGCTTATACCCATGCAACAGTTCAAACGGGCTCTTGCCGGTAGTCTTGTTAACAGCACAGTTCAGGTTTCTTTTGATTGCAGCTAAATCAGAGTCCCAATCTCGATGGTCTTCGCGCTTGACAGATAGCGCAATCTGGACTGCAACCGTTCGATTGGTTCTCTCCACTTGCCCATTCGCTTGTGGGTGTTTCGTAGAGTTTAATATATGCTGGATACCGTTTCGCTTACACCAATCCTCAAAATCTATCGAGGTGAAGCACGTTCCTCGGTCAGATATCAGTTTTTCCGGAGCACCCCTTTCCAAGACAAAGGAATCCATGATCTTGAGAACACTTTTGGTTGACGTATTTTTCACGGCATGTATGTCAACGAATTTCGTCAAATTATCGACATTCACTAGCAATTCATTATTGCCTCTGGTTGATTTCACATAAGGACCTAGGTGGTCGATATGAATTACCGCAAAAGGCCTCCTTCCGGGAGGTATTGGGTGTAAGAGTCCTGGTTGTTTTCCTCCTATTGTCTTATGCATCAGGCATTCTAAACACATGGAGATGTGCCTTCTAACATATCTTTGCATTCCTGCAAACCAGTAATTTTCCTTGATCTTGCAGACTACTCGTTCGGGCCCAAAATGACCCATGAGGTCATGACATCGCACCACAATACTCTTTCGCATTGATTTAGGTAGTACAAAGAGTAAACGTCGTTCGTGCTCGGATTCAACTACGCGGTACAATCTTTTATTCCTAATCTCGTATCCTGCTGCTTTATTTTTCTCTTCTTTTGATCGCTCGTAGCTATCCTTCTCGAGGATTTTTATTATCTCTTGGGTATCGTCATCAGATCTTTGTATCATAGATACTCTGTCCTCGATGGAAAGACAGTTGAACATATCAAGTCTGTCTTCGAAATCTGCTTCGGCTCCTTGACCTGCTTCATCTACTGGGGCTCGACTAAGCGCGTTCGACTGTGTGCTTATTCATGCATGATCTGTGCACGGTTGATTATCACCATAGTATATTAGTCTGTTACACCTTTGCTCAAGCGACTACGTAGAGGGTTGTCGATTAAAATCTTATACTATATTGAGGTTACTATTCATAGTATTAGGACTCAGAGCCAATTGCATTTTTAAGAGTAATTTTGTACTTTTTTAAATTTGTGACAGTTGGTAAAACCTGGTTCGAAAGGTAAACATATGCTATAGGAACCGTGAATTGTATCTCCCTTCACTATACTCTATGTTGATAAGGTGAAATATTCTCCACGTGGAATAACGTTTTGACTTCACGTGAGTTGGTATAACTTTTCTTGCTTTGATTCTTGTAGATTACGAATTAGTACAAACGAAGATCGTCACTAAGATTCTCAAGTGCATACTTAGTACGTAAATTCAGCTATTCGCGTATGGGTAGTGTCATGTTATACCTCAGATAACTATCAACTTTTACAGAATTAACTGGCCACACGAACATGTCCAGATCTTTAGTAAAGTAGTAAGTAAGTAAGTAATAGTTTTAATTCATATTGGACTAATCTCAGAGTAGCAGTATTACCACATCACTATTCTCTAGAGAGAGACCTGAGAGTAGAGAAGATAGGTTGGAGATGAATATGAATTAAGGTTATATAAAATGAAGGTTAACAAATGTTTTTGGTGTTAATACCATAGATAAATGTGAATAATACTAATATGTAACATAAAAAACACGCAATTTACATTTACAATGACGCACACAATAATAATAATACACATTGTAAATATTGATATAATTGACAATACAAACAAGGCTATAATCTTATTTGGGCGAGAGCACTCAGATACGGCAAACTCATGAAGTGAGTAATAACTGTATCGCTAAGCAGAAAGGACTTATAGATTAGATTTGAAAAATTGTCAGATGGGCATAAAGCGAATTTTATTCGGCAAGGTTATTATAAATAATCTTGTATGCTAAGTAGTAGGACCTTTAGAAGGAAAAAGGGAAAGATTTTATGAGAGGAAATGTGAACTAAATTGCTGCGAACGTCGTAAAGTGATCATGAACAGTTGGTGTTGCTGGAAGATGTGGGTATTAAGGCGATACAAAAAAGATGCTGATGAGATCAGGACACATGTCGTGTTGGGATTTCTAATGTCGAAAAGAGTTCCCGACAAGATTCGCTTCTAGCCCCAGCTCCGATATTATCTGATGCTCTTTTCTAGGAGATCGAAGACTTTTTTGCATGAAGGCGATGCACCCAGAAAAGTGTTACCATACGAAGGTGGGAGTGGATAAAGCAAAGGTATGTAATAATCAAAATATGAGGTTGGACTATAGTTTTAGTTTCATGAGTATATAACACCCACCAAGAATTTTAATGAAACAATGTTTGTTTGACCCGACCAGATCCAAAGTCTCTGTTAGGATTAATTCCTAAAAGTTTCAAATGAAGAAGAGCGAATAATGTGTTACTCCCAATTTGGATTAGAGGGGATTGAAGTGGGATATATTTTGGGGAGTATCAAGAAAAATTCATGTATACTGTTTTGGGAGAAATAATGAAAGAATGTTATGCTGGCAGTACTGAGTATTGCACAGCCTTTGATTTAATATCATAAGGAAAGCTACGATATTATTGTGTTTGGGGGCATGTTAGCAGATGACTGAAGTCATCTGCATACTGTAGAAGAAGTCCACGGTTGAGGTGCCAGGCAGGTCATTAAATATGAAGGAGGAAAGCTAAGGGACCTAATATTCGAGCCTTGAAGTTGGGAACTCCTGTTAACTAATTTTCGAGGATCTGATGAGAACTGTTTTTGTTAAATTATTGTCAACGACGGCGGATAGCGGACTAACGTGAGATGAAGCGTCCTAGATAGTATGATGATAAGCCAACTTGAGCAATACCTCTGATCCCAAGTACTCCATTTTTGAACAGAAAACGTCCTGTGATCAATTGAATCAAAAGGCCTTGTGCTAAGACATAAAAATATGCGAACTTTGCCTGTTCTCTCTTTATCAAGGCGGAATAAACATGTGAGGGAAACTGAGAGAGGGAAGTGTTGATCTATGTTTAAGAAACACATGTTGACTGACGTGAAAGAACGTTGGTGATGATTGAGATGTGCATAAAGGCGATCATGCATGATGATTCATAAACTTAGAAAAAAGACAATAGATTGAGATGGCGGCGGTAGTTGGTTTTTGTCAGATTTGTTTTCCCTTTTGTTTCTTATAGATTGGGTATGTATCCTTGCTATTTTAAGACTCAGAGGGAAAAGATACCTGATGAAAAGACTCATTATAATGTAAGTTATAGTGGATGTAGATAAAAAGTGGGAGCATTTGCCAAGAGTGATTGGAATGTTCATCTCAGCCCCAGCTGAGTGTCTTGTGCTTAGTTTTTTCCAATATAGTTGCCACTTCACTGGGAAAGTGGTTGGCTTTAGCAAAATGTGTTTGAAAAAACATGCGGCTAGGGAACCTTGTTTGAGGTGATATTGATGAGGAGGGTTTAGAATTCCCGTTCGTCTTTAGCGTCCAGATCCGAAAATAACTTATACAGCAATACGACTGAATGTAAGCAATCTGCGGTAATTCCGTTACTGTAGGCCTATCATCAAGTCGCACCGCCGGTTGTCGCATGGTCGGGAAATACTAAGTAATCGTATCTTTCCACTTGGGATGTTATCTATTTTATTGTAACACTAGCTTCGCGCTAAGGCCTTCGGTAGTAGATTCGCCCAAATCCGTTAAAGTTTTTCGTTGGTTGTGAAGGATACTAATTTGTTTCGATTGCAGCCCCGAGGCTTTTATTGTGCAGAGGACGAACTTCCCGTATCTATGAACGCTATGTGTTCGTGACCGTTGATGACGATCGGCTTTAAACTTGTTTATCGCAGGCGTGGTGGTCTTAAAGCTTGTCTCGACAAACAGCCAGTACAGTTTTTGATGGATTAGTTTTGCTTTGCGACACAGTGATTGCAAGAGTGACCTTCTTCCTAACAATGCACCACGACACGTGGACTCTGGTGTGATGGGCATTCCTTAGATAGTGGCCATGTTTATTACAATTATAGCACTTTCGGCCATCATTCACATGTTTTTAGCGGTGGTGCGTTGCTCGATTGATTATATTGATGGGTTTGTCTTCATGATCAGTCGTAACGTTTGCTGTTTCTTTGTTTCGGACCTGTCCTACTGGTTAGAGTCGTGAGTTCTCTGGCAGATGACGCTGTAAACATTAGGTGTCCGCATGCGTACATGAGACAAACTTTAGTTTTATCTATTAGGCCCGTCCTAAATTGTAAGCGTCTATATTCTCTAATATCATTAAGGATATGGTCCGGACTGTAGTGTATCTTTACTGAGTTAGGAAAGTCGCCCTATTGATGTGTAGTTCAAGCCCTTCGATGAAGTAATATATTAAACGCGGTTCTAACGTTAGCAATTGCGTTTACCACCACAAGGAGAACTTTATCGTGATAAAAATACTCTATTATGAACAGATTCGTTTGGATTTTTTGCTATGCGTTTGTAATAGTATTTCCGTTTAGTGTAGTTGTACTGGTCGGGTTCAGCTCCACAATACACGTTGCCTTGAACTGATGTGCTAAATTCATAAACCATGAAGTCTATGAAAAATCCTGTCTGGATGTTGTCGAACCAAGACAGTGCTCCATATTCTTTAATGTGGGGCACGTTGTCCTCGGTCTGCAGTCTTACTTCGTTTCAGGCCATCTATTTTACACTAGCTACTTCGATCGATAATCTTTAACCAAGCCGTTGTGTAATACGAGACCCTTCACCTAATAGTCGGGAATGCGTTGGGTTTAGGTTGTACGGTCCACGTCTTACTTCTGTCACCTGTTTTGTGCCTGACGCATCATTTCAGACGTTTGACGCCTTGTTATCTTGATAGATATTTGTAATAACAACTGCAGTTATGTCCGCCTCACTTACCCTGTTAAGCCTGTCGGTGTGGTTGGTAATACGTTTCATTAGATTTCCCCTCGTTGCATGTATCCACAGACTGCGTTGTATTTATTTGAAGGCCACTCGTGTTGGTGCCGTAGTAAACCCAGTTTGCGTTTGTATCTGGCCTTGAACACCTGCCATTTCGTGGCATTGTACATCATGCTAGACGCACAGCGAGCACAAAAGCCGGGGTGGGCAGACTTATGGACATGGTAAGACTAGAGTAATTGGAGCGTTGTACGCTAGTCGTGCAGGTTGAACTAAGTTTAGGCCTAGCGTGCCTGACACTAGGTTCATGGGTGATTCTAGGTTTGCACTTGGGGTGTAAGCCCCTATGCCTGCTTGTTGGACTGGGCCTTTGGACAGTTGGTGGGCACATACACTGGTTGAGTTAAGAGATCGTAGGCAACAAAGTTGGTGTTTGAGTGTCTTGGGCACGAAGCCTGGTTGTATTGAAACATGGCACAGAGCCGGTGACGAAGTGGTTGTAGGCACAAAAGCCTGCAGTGGTGATGGGCACCAAAGGCCTTGGTGTAAGGGATCACAGGCACATAGCCTGAACTGGTAGTAGTTGTGGGGCACCAGCAAAGCCAGATTAGAGTGGTAGGAGGCACAAAGCTGAACTGGAAGTGATCGTGGGCACAAAGCCTTCAGTGGTGGTGGGCACAATGCTTACGTCACCTTGCGACCGTGTAAACATCTTGGCAAGGGAAGGATCACTGCCATGTAACTCTACTAGTTAAAGGAGCTATCTCATCTTGACAAAAGTGGTGTTCAGATGAAAGATAATAACATCTTTAGTCATGTTGTGAAGAAAAACCAAACAATTGAAACAAACAACCCTGTGGAAAAAATCTTTTTCGCGTCAGGATTTTGAATCTGCCGCGCGGCCAGTTTTGACGTCATTGTGAGGGTACCTGTTCACGACTGCCACATTGTGCCTACAGCCCTCTACACACGCTTTCGCTGTAACCAGTCACATGTTGCCAGTTGCATTCTTCGATGGTTCCAGTGAGATTTTTTTAAAGGCCATAATTATATTAAATAATATAAAAAATAATAAACCCACTGCTGTATGTCAAGTGTAGCAATAACACAAGTAGAAAATAAAGACCATATACCCATTTCATCCCGTTTCCCGACAAAACTAAGAAAACCAGACTTACAAATACATAAGCAGTGGTTGAAATTTGGAATCGAGTAAAGAGAGCACATTTTGTCCAAGCAAGTATACGCGTACGATGTGACTATCAGAACATTTACTTAAGAAACGATAATGAAGGTTTTCTGAATTGTCAGATTGGATAAGTAAGCGCTTGTTCTACAAACAAAACTTCTGTGACGTACTGTAGATCATCTGTTAGATTGTTGGGAGCAGAAAAGAAATCGCTGCCCTATATGGCCGCACAGACCAACGCATTTGTCCAAAATGTCATATTACACAATAATATTCTAGAAGCGAATTGAGGAAAAGTATGCAGAATGCGACTTCAAGCAAGGCCAACGTAGCCGACAGCCGACACGGCGGGTACACAGCTGCAAAAAAATCAACACCCATTGGAAAGAAAGCAAGAATCGAACGGATTGCGGTTACCCTTGATTACCGGTATGTGATTTCCACAATTGAATATCATGCCGTTACTCCGGAGGGAAATATTCGACATGTGAAATCATAAAGTTTCAGTGTGAGATAGGGAGAGAAATATTACGGTATTATCAAAGAAAACCACGTGAAACGTAATCGAAAAAAGGTTCTTTGTTGAAGATATCGAAGGTTGGATTTAGCGATTTAGAATGAGACATTTCAGCCAAACTCAGACGGCGACGAAGATCACTCGAGCGAATGATGAGGACGGACACGACGGCGACAGTGCATTGAACCTTGTAAGGCCTTCTGAATCGTGTTTTTCGTGTGTTTTTGGGAATGGGAATGCTTATGACACTGTTTTCTTTTTTATAGTGTTGTGGGGGGTCACCTGTAATATGATATTCCCCCCCCTGAAAAGCACATGAAGGATCGATTGCTATCTCGTCACACCACGTGCATAAACTGGCATACGCACGTGTGGTCATCAAAGTAAAAGGATGGGACAGAACTATCTAGGTTCAATCTACATTGCGACAGCTTATATATACACGTTTTGGTGTCACAGTTTTTCTGTTTGTAAATCATTTTCCAGCGCACTTAAAGTTTACTATTTATGTCGAGTGCAAACATACATAACTCGGCTCTAATCGCCGAGACGACACAGGAAGGAATGAAAATACGACTGTGCAATCCCGAGGATTCCCACGAATTGATCCAAGGACAAAGTTCCTAACACAACAAGATGCCTTCCATAGTTTGTTTGTAGTTTCACGCAGTTGTTTTTAGTTGCCTGCACATTTTGCTATCACAAAGGCAAGATATGTTTTACCATGATTCAAACGCCAAATCGCTGTAACGCTGCGAAACGAGTCATGTTTGTAGTGATTGCCCCCCAGGGAATCACTAGCAGATTTCTATAATTTATTTCTTCACCGACTTCTATGGCAGCATTATCGATTTCAATATCTATTGATTTAGATTGGCAAAACCATTATAAAACACCATTTGGGTGTGGCCCGCACGACCATCAAAACCAACTGCCCTATTCTTAGCTGCCCACCGCCACAGCTATGTTTATTTTTTTAATCTGCTGTAAACTCAACTCTAGTTCAAAAAATATGGTTTACTCCAGGACATACCCAAAAATAAAAAACTACGCTTGAACGTGGAAGGAGGAATACGCAAGATGGTACCCAACAGCGATGCCCGTGCGTAACTGACACCGACTACTCTGCGCGCTGCCTTGACCCGACGCCGCCTGCGACAAACCCACAGTGACGAATCACGCGGAGGAGGCGTGGCCAAAACACGGGATTTCGGTACACATATATTTTTTTACGGCAGAATAGTTGGCCCGATCTCTTGCGATTTTTTGTTTTTTTAGCATATTCAGAAACATTTGTCTACCCCATAAAACTAATAATACATTCGTGTTTCAAGATGAGATAATCCCTTTTTAAGGTCTTGCCCAAGTAGCACAAAGTGATGGCGATCTTATGGCGAGCTGTAACATCGCCATCACGTTGAGCTGATGGCCCATAAGCGGCGATGCGCTTACGGCCCGCTTATGGGGGGTTGGCCAGGCGCCCATAATTTTGCCATAGAACGCGCCGCTTATGGTGCCAAAGGGACCCCACTGTAGCAAAACCCTCAGTTTCGAAAAACTGTGCTGCATGTTTGTGAAACGGCCCGCTTATGTGGCACATAGCCGGCGATACAACACAGTTTGACATCAGTTCGCCAGCTACCGTGAGCTAGTAGCATATAAATTCTTGGACCTTGAAACAAATTGCAAAAGAAAGGTTCTTTTTGCATTGAGATTCAGATACACAAAAATCCCATTTACATAACTCAAAAATCGACAGCGGAAAATCTAAGGTTTGTCGACATTGATCAAATTCATTGCATATATAAGTTATAACAATAGTACACCAAATTCAAATATTAATATAACGCGTGTTCCAGTACAATTTTACAAATAAATACACAGTAAGGATCAAGAAACTTGTAACTATTATATTTTTAATTGTATGAACTGTGTGATTTAATGGATTACATTAATAAATTAACATTAATAGAAAAAATGTTAATTGGTTATAATTAATTTCTAACTGAAATTTTCAAGTAAATCTTGCAAATCTTGCTACGCGAAACGATTTAGTGCACCATCAGTTTATCCTTTAAAAAAGCAACAAAATTGTCAACTTTAAACGCCAACTTAATATAATCATTGCCGTTTATACACCTAGTCGGAATGAAGATATTAACTCAAGAAGAAAAGTTACCTAATGCTGTTTTTCAGACGCTTTGCGAAAAAATGTAGAGTATTTTGATAAATAAATAAAATACTTTATACGGCGTATATCGGCCTACTAGAGATAATTCATGTATAATCATTGCAGCAATTAAAAATATTAATTAATAATAGAACTTTAAAAATGGGAGGAAGGATATTTTGTAGAAAGAAACCCACATAAATGTAATTTTAAAATACAGTAAGCAAGAACACAATCTTAAAAATTTAAATATAGAGGAATTTGCTTTGTAACTAAATGATATTATGCCTCTAGTCTAAGGCATTTATAACAATAGTTAAAATGAGAGAACGAGGCACGGCTTTATGACCAAATGAGTCATAATCATATGACAAATAATAAATATGACAAGTGAAAATAATCTACTTAATCAACATCAATGAGGCACATAACAAAATGTATATTTTGCCTTCACCGAGTTGGAAGTTGATTAGATATTAAACCATTATTTGGTCCAGATTCTTATGCAAAACCAGCCTTAGAGGATGAGAGCTAGTTAGTATTGATGATAGTAGTAAACCATATTTTTATAGATTCTAATGAAACCAGGTTCAGGGGAGAAGATCGTGGTAACCAATTTGTTACATCTTGATTGATATTTAAACCATATTTTTTCCCAGATCTAATGACAACCAGTCTTAGAGATATTAATATAGGAGCTGTACCATTGAATGATGATTGATTGATTGATGATTGATTGGGGATATTGCGTAAACGTATCATATTAAATGCACTAAGGTTATTGATACAGATTACCATTGATACACCATTGATGATATTAAACCATAATTTATTCCAGAATCTAATGCAAACCAGCCTTAGAGGAAGCTAAGTTTGCATTTTGTTACCTTGTTTGAGATTAAACATATTTATCTAGATCTAATGCAAACTTAAGCCTTAGAGGGCCAATGTTACACCTTGATTTGTTACTACAACATTTTGTTTTTCACAATTTTAATGCAAACCAGATCCTTCGAGGGTTGTTATTGAGCACTAAGAGTGTTTTCAAGATTTACAACGCTTACAGCGGATCTATTAGATTTGCTTTTTATGTGTGTATATGGTAATGGTTAATAATTATATAACCCTTGAATGATATAAATACGTCTATCTATTGGAGTGGTGATCCAAAGTTACATGGAGCTATATAAATAAATATATTACATATCTCGAGTTAATTATTTCAAGTAGCCCAGTGGATGGTTTTAAAATACTATTTGGAGAATAGTACAAAATTTGGACAAGACATTGATTACAACTTGTCTGTAGGCTTTAACGGCCCGAGTCAATTAATCATAAACTGGCTGTCAGACATTTGATTTAAAAAAATGATTATATGCCAAGATAATTTAATGTGAATTCAAAAACCCACGTGTTATTGAGCACTACAGGGTCTAATGTTTTCAATGGTCCAGCGGATGTATAGCTGATTTGAGTGTAATGAATGGTTACAAAATTATTCACACCCCTGGTTATAAAATAATACGCCTACTCATTGGGTGGTGATCCACAAGACAGAGAAATAAATATACATATTCCTAAATAAATGTTTTTTAGGAGCCCAGTGGATTTGTTCAAATACTATTTGAAAGTTAAACTTCAGAACCCATAGCGTTAATTATTAAGCACTTTCCATAGATAGTAAAATAAAAAAAACAGTTAGCGCATTATTTCTATACCTAGGACGAGTTTTATAAACCGAGCAAGTACAACATGGGTGTGTAATTTTGTAAGTGTAATAGAATTAAATTCTACATACAATTCCATGTATTAGGAAGATCGTGAAACATGGATTGTCATAAAAATATAAACATGGGCTTCTACTTCTAATCGTTTTAGAAGTAAAGTAGTTACTTAATTTCTAGGTGTATGTTAGTACGTCATATCAGTCATTTCGTCACAAGATTTTATGGCTACATTCATCGGCTAGTGTTAGCATTGACATTATTGCAGCAAGCTGTCATACAATGAAAATACTTGTGAAGATCAGAACTTCCATCGATGTCAAAAGAAGTTCATATTAATCTAGGAATTTATTAACAAGTTGGTATCTATCTGAAATAGATGAAGTTACAGGCGTGTACATACAGAAAACAGAACTCAATCATTCATAGTTGTTGCTGTTACTCGAAAAATTGAAAAGTAACTGTTTGTTTTCATTTTTTTTCATTTGTTTTAATAGCTAATTGTAATTAATTAATTTCAAAAGTAATCAAACACAAAAAGTTACTGGTATGTCTGACAGTTACTTGTAAAAGTAACCTAGGTTATGAGTTTATGTATTCTGTGCGATATATGTTGTTAGTTGATAGGATTATTACAATTGATTTCCAATGATATTTTATTTATTTATTTATTTATTATTTATTTAATTATTATTTATTTAACGTCTATCCTATTCAGTTATATAAACTGATTTACAAAGGAGGACAACTAAATAAATCTAATTACATAGATGCAGACACAACAATTAACTACATTTAAGTAAATATTTGAAATAGTAATATTACAACAATGCATTAAATATTCAACAAATTTGATAACAAATAAAAAGGATATTAAATGCAATTTATGAATGAATCGAATATATAAAAAAGGGGATGGGGAATGAAAAGAAAAGAAAAAAGAAAAGAATAGAAAAAGAAAATAAAAGAAAAAAGAAAAAAGGAAAAGAAAAAAAAGAAAGAAAGAAAAGAAAAAAGAAGAAGAAAAAAAAACGAAAAGAAAAAAACTGATTTATTAGACGATCCCACTCAAACGAATATGAGGTTTGCCAAAAATCAGGGAGTAATCAATCTGTCGCGGAAGAAACCACCGAACGCGAATCTTCATTCTTGTGTTCAACCATCATTCTTGTGTTCAAATCTTGATAACAATTTAGTGCAAAAGATCTTGACTCTAATATATAATTATATCAGATAATATAATTATTTAAAATTGTTCAAGTAAAAAAACTGATCACAGCAATGATACAGGACACCTAACTCAGTTGCAAGTTCCACCAGTGGGCGGCAACCAGACAATCTAGGCAGAAAAATATCAATTGAAAATACATTGAGTACTTCAAAATCAAAGCAATAATGAACAAACAAAGAGAACAGCAAAATCATAAATAAGAACATATGAAGATAAATTAACTTTAAACATAACACAGAGACAATGCCCCACAAATAAATAGTAAAAATCAATTCTTCTTTGTTCTTCGATTCATTATCATTGCTTAAATTTTTACTTTTAAATTGTACTATTCCTAGCTCAGTAAATTGGCTTCTAATATCAAAGAAATTGAATTCCAAAAGGATACCCCTCTGTAAAAGAAGACTTTCTTAATGATTCAGAAATTAATTTAGGAACTTTCAAAGAGTTCTTTAGAATAGAATTTCTATCACGATCAACAAATTGAAAAATATTGGGTAAAATACCTGAATACATACCTTTCAATATTTTGTATGTATTTAAAAGTACGCTATTTTTCCCATTCGTTCCTCAATCTTTGAAGCAATCAGATTGTAAATCTTGGCTCATAGGAATTGAATCAAACAGATGGTCAATTCTCTTCTGAATTACAACATATTCGGTAGAAGGTCTTACTGCCCAAACCACTAAACAATAATCAAAATAGTGTGAAATAAAGAATCTAAAAGGGAAACCTCAACATTCTCTCTGTTACAAACCTCTTCATTCTACTTATAATTCCTATTGCTGATGATACTTTATTACATACATATTCATAATGTTTCTTAAGTTTTAAATTAAAATCTAAGAAAACTCCAAGATATTAAATTCATATAATTTACTCTAGAAAATTAGCTAACCATTACAATTAAAACGTCAAATGAATATCATTCATGCTTCTATCATTACCCCTTATAAAAAAATCAAAAAAATTTGTTTTACTATAATTAATATCAGTTCCTGAGTTTTAAACCAATCATCCATCCTCTTTAAAACTTCTTGAAGACGTCTTACGATCTCTTCAACATCCACCCCTTCTAAATAAAATACCAAGTCATCAGCATATAAAATATAATTGATTCCTCCCTTTATAGTGATATTTTCATCTATGTAAAGAATAAATAAAAGGGGTCCTAATATTGATCCTTGCGGTACTCCACAAAATATATTGAATACTTTTGAACTATTTTTTGCAAGATTGATAAACATTTTTCTTTTTAAAAAGTAATCCGCCAATATTGATAACAAATAAGGACTTATGTTATACCTGGTTTTTAGTTTTATTAAAAGTGGTAAAAAAGATACTGAATCAAATGCTTTCCTAAGATCAACAAAAACAGCTCCAACCTTACCATTCCGCTTGTCAATCCCTTTATAGATAAAATCTGTAAATGCTAGAAGGGCACTTTGAGTTGATCAACCTTTCCTAAAACCATGTTGGTTTTTTTACTTAAAAACCCTTTAGATGCATCCACTTCATGTAATAACCTCATGTGCAAAAAATTTTCAATAATTTTCCCTACAATTGGAAGAGTTGATATAGGTCGATAAGAATTCCCATCACCTCTTTTACCTTTACCCTTATAAATAGGTGTTACCTTGCCAATTTCAGCTGTGTTGGGAAATCACCTACAAGAAAGAAATGGGAAATTAGATACGCCAATAATCCGACTATGATGCGCATTTCTTGAATACTATGCATGGAATCTCTTGGGAAATGTTTTCGAGCTTTTAATTTTAAGGCGTTTAATTGCTGAAATGACTTCTTCTTTTGTTACCTTTACATGCGGGAGATCATCTGCTTCTTTTCTATTTAAATCTTTAAACTTACCAATTTCACTGGAAAAATCTACATCGTTTTACAACAAAACTTTTCTGTAACAAACAGCAAATGTCAGGATTAGACGTGTAGGATACCCCATTTTCTGTCAATGAGGCTATGCTACACTCTTTTTTCCTTTGTTACCTGTCAACTTATTATAAACTGGACCATAAAGATTTTGAAGAAATACATTATCAAAAGAAGATTTAAAATGCTCACGCTTAGAAAAACGAATCTGATTATTTACCTTATTTCTAACTTTCTTGTATTCCTCCCACGTTGATGGCCTTCTAAAAATTCTGAATTCTTTGCGCAAGTGGTCTCTCCTATGCATGGATTTCCTAATATCTGCTGTTAACCATGGGGCTGGTTTTCCTTTAACTCTTAATTTCAAGGGGGGTGCTTGCTCATTTAGAGTTTCCACGGTTACTTTAAGGCTATTCCACCGCGTTTTTCTATTTCCCAAAATATGCTACTAAGTCAAAATATAGTGAATGGCTTTGAAACATGGCTATTTTAGAAAATCAAAAATATTTTTTTCCCAAATTTTCTGATCCCCGGTACACGGCCAATATAGCCACCTCAAAATAATTTCAAACTTCAATTCGCCAGGGCACACCATTCAACGTAGGGTGTTGTGCTTTTGTGACATTAATTTTCAACTGTTTTTCTTTGGACTGACTGAGAGAAAACAGATTTATTTTAACAATTTTCTTTTCCTGCGAATTTTTTCGTTTGGCGGGACAAATCCGGTAAAAAAATACCGCCAAACGAAAAAATTCGCAGGAAAGACAATTGTTAAAAATAAATCTGTTTTTTCTCAGTCAGTCCATAGAAAAAAAAGTTAAAAATTTAAAGTCACAAAGCCAAACCGTACGTTGAATGGTGTGCCCTGGCGAATTGAAGTTTGAAATTTATTTGAGGTGGCTATATTGGCCGTGTACCGGATCAGAAAAATTTGGAAAAAATATTTTTGATTTTCTAAAATAGCCATGTTTCAAAGCCATTCACTATATTTTAACTTAGTAGCATATTTTGGAAAATAGAAAAACGCGGTGGAATAGCCTTAACAAACATTTCTAATTTATCATCTGAACTTACCGCCATACCAATTTGGTCAATGGGACCACTTGATATATCTTCATTTACCTGCTTCCAATCAACATTCTTATAATTTCTAGTATTTACAAATTTAGGAAGAAACTTTTGCTTATTAATCTTACGAACACAATAAATTAATTCATGATCACTTAATCCTACACTTATAAGACCTGACTGAATAATATTTTCATTGTGATTTACATAAACGTGATCAATTAAAGTAGCTGACCTATTATTAACTCTAGTAACAGATTTTATCAATTGCCCCCAATCCATGTGATCTAGTGAGAATTTTGAAATGATTTACTGGTAATGTCTTCTTACTCAAATCAATGTTGAAATCACCTAGAAAAAATAATTCATTAGCTTCCAATTTTAAATTATTTACTAAACTATCAAAACAATCTGAAAATTCTTCTAACTTTACGTGTGGAGCTTTATAAACTGCTGTAAAAATCATTGGTTTTACATTTGTCATCGTAATTAGCCTATGTAATTAATAAAAATAATAAATTCAAAAAACAGAATTAGTGATATTTCACCTCAACTGTCTACTGTCATGCTTACTTGGAGCGAAATAGGTGAAAAAAATGATTTTTATTGATATCAATTATTTATCTTAATATGCAAATTTGATCATTTTCGACACCTAATATTTTCCGCGATTTTGAGTATGTTAAAGAGTATTTTTTTCTGAACCCAGTGCAAAAAGAACCATTTCTGTTGCAATTTGTTCAAGGTCAGGGCTATTTTTTCCCCAGTTCTCCTACTCTATATGGTCCACAGGCGGGCCGCTGTAGCAAATCCGACAGTTGCTTCACTTTTGTCACAGCGGGATGCTTACGGCCCGGCGGTGAGAATGTTTCGGGAACACTAGCACCATCTAGTAGAGACGCGAGGAAGTCACGCACACAAACGAAAATATTAAAAAGTTCAAAATTATATATCTTATCAATTGTGTGAGCATTTCAATTTATATAAACTGTGTGCAAGAGAACAAATTCAAGTTAATACAGAGAGAGTTATAAGACATAGATAAATTTTATCGCCAATCGCCGTACTCGAACCCCAACCTGCTGCGCCGGACTCTGGAACGCTGACCGCTACACCACCGTAATCACTGCTAGAGGAGCGCGCCAGCTACCATATGAAGATGTACCCAGCGTGTATGCATTGTGGAACGTCTTGTTCAACATTTCGTACCTTGTTTACATGGAAACTAAATAAATGCCATCTCAGGTTGATCATCAAACGAAAGATTCAATAATATATGTATTCAAATTGAGTTGTTTTAAGCGTAGGCCTACTCTTGTTCATATTTAAATTGACCAAAGAAATCAAGCCCATATATCAAATGGTATGAATTTAATTGACGGAAAGTGATTAAGAGCTCAGTTTGGATTTGGATTTATTATTAATTTTACCAGTCACACACGGGCAGACGGACAGACAGTAAAGTAATCGCTAAATTTAAGCCTCTCTCCCTACTTTGATATAGGCCTGCACCAAATATTCCCTATTGGCCATTTTTTTGGAAAGCCTAAAACAAAAAACAGATATAGTTTATCAATGATCATCTGACATTTTCAAAATTTATTATTTTTATTTTGGTTTCAATAGTAAGCCTTTATAGGCCTAGATGATTACAGAAAAATTAATTACTTATACCCGGACATATCCCTTGTCATAAAATTTTGGTTTGAAGGATGATTTTGTTTCTATTACTTGGAAAAATTTTGTCGTTAATATCTTGCACTTAAATAATTTATTTCTTCCACCTATTCGTACCGGCGGGAAAAAAAGAATCGTAAGTGCAATTTTCCAAGTATGTTAGTTTGTAGACAAGAGTATGTGTTACAAATAGATAAAAATCTGCCTTTCAACCAAAAAATTACAAGCAGGAAAAATTATGTCTGGGATAAACGTGTCATAATTTTTTACTGTAATCGTCTATACTGGTCGTACTGCTCAACCTAAAAATAAATAACAAATAGTTTTGGCAATGTCATAATATTATGATCATATTATTGATAAAGTAAGATATAGGAAAATTTTAAATATTAATTTAGCTGATTTATTTGCTGTAGTTCTACAAACATACAATATGACATATTATTTATTTGTAATGAATAATATATTTCTATTTAAAGAGATTTTTCGTTTTCTTCCATCTGCGTCAAGTATGTGAAATTTGCACTACGAAACGGCAAGTTTCAAAGGCATATTACAGATACATGACAGCATTATCGACAGCGGATAATTCTGCATATTGCAATGAAAATTAATGACCGTATTTATAAACATGTTTGAAATTAATTTAAAAAAATTATGGGCGATTGCATGCAATAATCAAAGTATTATTTGGAAACCCTACGTGGAGTATTCGGTATCCGGAATGATATATAATAATATATTATTATAATATTAATATTATCAAATAATAAGTTTAAATGATACTAAAATGATATATCTTGAATGCGAGAGCGTCAATATTCCTTAAATCGACGAAGAAGAGCGAGAATGATTAGCGTAACATGATGAAATTGACAATTAAATTATTCCTTTTAATCCATCATCAAAAGTGTTATATACTCTCATTAGATTCCCATCGGTTGTGTGCTTATGGGCCATAGGCGGGCCGCCTACTGTTCGCCGCCTGTCGTTTGTGTGCTTATGGGCCATAGGCGGGCCGCCTACTGTACGCCAACTGTCGGCTGTGTGCTTATGGGCCATAGGCGGCCCATCAACGCAAAACTTTGCCATCACTTTGCCGCTGATGGCCCTGTAGCTGAGGTCTGTAGATACTACTGAAGAATGTTTAGGCAAACTGAAACGCCGTGTTATGTTGAATACAACCAACTACTATAATGATATGGTTTTACACAGTACACACGAATCAGAAATTATAGAAATCATACGCAGCTTAAAATCCACTAACTCAACAGGTTGGGACGACATCCCAAGTAAAATAGTTCAATCTATCGCTGTATTTATAGCTAAACCACTAGCAGATATATTCAATTTCTCCTTCATGGTTGGCATTTACCCAGATATGGAAAATTTGGGCTGTTTTTAAAGGGCCCCACTATTAAAAAAAAGGTAAAAAAAAAGATATGGAAACTATGACCCATAGCCTTTTTAACAATATTAAAAAATTTTTTTAAAAAAAAACTTTTCTTAAAACTTTTAAAAAGGGAATTCTTGATACTAAAAAATTTTCTATGTGGGGGAAAAAACAGGGGAAAGGAAGAAATATTAAACCATTCAGCCCCCTTAACTTAGTTCATAAAATCACTGAAACTTTGAAAAAAAAAAAGTACGTTTTAAATGTTGACTTGTCCAAAGCTTTGATCCCATTGCCCCCCCCCATAAAAATTTTAATTAAAAAATTTAATTTTTAGGGTATCTTTTTTAAGGCCGAGGCCTGGGGTAGAATAAAATAGTGACGAAAATTTTTGGGGAAATAATGAATCGAAGAAAAAAATTTTAACCCAGATTTTTGTAGGGGCCTTGAATAACGAAAGCCAGTAAGGGGGCGGCGCAGTGGGCAAAATTTGGGATTTGCCCACCGCGAAGATAAAAAAAAAGAAAAAGAACTCGGGTTAAAAAAGAAAAAATAGGGAGAAAAAGCCTGCGAAAGGGAGGGTTGAGCCAGGACAGCAACGGAAGAAAAAACTGGGAAGGGGGCGTGGGCGGGACGCGCAGCAACGGACTTGAAGTAGGGAAAAACGGGCAGTTTTGAAAAAAAAAACTGATCACTTTTTTTGCACTTTTGAATGAAAAATGGTAAAATAAAAAGGTTTTTGAGCTGCCTTGAGCGGGCCAAAGAGACGAACAGAGCCCTACGGAGGTAGGAAACCAACGGGGCGACAGACGGGACCCCAAAGTCGGGGGCCAAAAATAGATAACGAAAACGGGTTTAATTTGGGGAAAGAGGGGAAACACGGGGGAAACAAAAGACAGAATTTTTCATAGACAATGAAGCGGAAAATACAAAACTAAAACAAAAACTAATAAGAAAATTGGCGCAAAAACATCCCGGGCCCACCAAAAATGAACGAAAACCTTTTTTCAAAAAACTAATACAAAACCCAAAAAAAAAAAACAAACAAAAAAAACGTACGAGAAGCTCTCTTCGCATTTAAAGCAAAAGGAAGGGGTTACCGTTTATTGACGGGTCTGGTAAAAACACCGGACCCCAAACGTATTGAGGCGAGGGGGAAACCCCCATCACGACCGGGGAAGAGATTTTCCACACCCCCGATGGGCCCAAAAAAAAATTTGAGGCCCCCTTTTTTTTTTGAGGGGGGAAAAGAAAAAAATTTTCCGCCCTCCCTTCAGCGTGGAGTTTCCCCCAGGGAACCCACGGGCTACGTTTGCTTGCGTATCAGATATTCTTTTCGACCAGCGGTTCCAAAAAGGTCGGGGGTGAAGCTGCCCGAACCCCCGTTTCCCAAGGGACCAAAGGGGCTTGACTTTGCCCGCCCCGGGACCTTTCCCGGGGGAAAAAAGAAGGGGAGAAAACCGTTAAAAAGTGCCCCGGGGACAAGATAATTGATACCTTCACAGGGTAAACCGGAGTGGGCACATAGAGGAACGGCTATTGAGCCGGCCTCAATGCGACCCGAAAAAAGTGGCTCCCCTTTTATGAGTGAGGGATGTGTCTCCAATGAGCCGGGGAGAGCAGAGTTTTGGGCAATTTAACACTCCTCCCGGGAGGCCGAAAAATTAGGGCAAAAGGGGGGGTTTTAAAATGCCAATGGATTTGACAAAGGGGCAAGTCCCGGGGGAGAGGGGAATTTCGGAGTGCGAAAAAAAAATCGTAAAGTTCACGGAGTGCCTAGCGGTTTCCTACGTATTCCGCCCCGCAATAAGAAAAAATGTCTGAGGGTGGGGTTTCTCCGAAAAAGGGGAAATGGGTCAAGAAAGCCAGGAAAGCTTCCGTGGACAGCTCTGAGACCATTTCAAATGGACGTTTTCCCGTGGCCATGCATACGAAAACGCAGAGATACCCTCTGGGGGAAAGGTGCTTTTCCAAACGCATGCTGGTTTTTCCCAGGGAAAAAGCCCGGGCGAAGTCTTTTCCGAAAATTTGAAAAAGACTCGAGAACTTTGCACGCGGGATCCCAGGAAGATCAGCCATCTGGGGCGGGAGGGGCTTAATGCAAAAATTTGGGGGGCAAGTGAACAGATAAATACTTTGACAAAAGCAACCCACCCCAGAGAAACAACCCAATAAACTGTTGTATCAAAGCCTGAACTGTTTAGGCCCGGAATGAAACGAGGATTTGGTGATAAAAATCACAAAGGGAAAGCCGACAAGGGGGCCCCTCCTTACAGGGAGGAGAGGATGGCGCGTTTTCTTCATTGGGGAAGAATGACGCAAAAACGTCCCCCCAAAAACCCTGAGAAAACCGGGAGGGGTCCGGGAAAAAGGCTTGAGAGAGGCGACCCTGGCAGATATTTTGTTGATCCTGAGCAACCCTGGCGGATTTCTTTAGCTAAAATGCGCTGAGTGATTTTTAAACCGAAGGGGTTTTCCAGAGAGCCCCTTTAATTCCTGGGGTCCCCCGTCCAGGGGGAGGTGAGACCTTCAAGTGTTTCCAAAAAAGGAGTCGGGGAAAAACCCAAAACACCCAGGCAAAACCCTTTGAGCTTTGAGGAGTGTAAAAAACTTTTGAAATTTCATAACAAAAAGTGTCGGGGCCCCTGACTGACAAAAAAATGACTGCCGGGCGGTTTCAGCTCGGGCAGCTAAGGGGCTACGGGCCAAACGAGGGCGGGGACTCCGCCAGTGAACAGAGATGGTGTAGGAACTGGGCCCAGGAGCCAAAATGGATGCTCAAGAAGCTGAGGGGGTTAACCCACGAGAGGCGAGTGGGGGGGTTTTCCTGGGAAAGGGTACAGGGGCCCAGTCACTAGGTAAAGTGCTCTCAAGGACTTTCCACTACGCGATTCGCGACGAAAGCCCTTGGGGGTGATGAGGAGGAGTAGAAAGCCACGAGGGGAAACGATCTGTGATCAGAAAAAGGGATTTTACCGAGGTGGGATTAAGGGGGGGCCAGCGGGGGCAAGAAAAACGCGGAGCCCCCCTTTTGAGGAGGAGTGCAGCTAAAAACCCTCCATTTTGGGGAATTTGGTCAGGGGTTTAAACCGGGGAAAACCTTGCTCTTCGCGTGCCCCAGACAACTTTAAGGGGTAAGGGGCTGGTCTGCGTGTGCAGATCCCGCACGCAGCGGGGGGTTTTTCTCTGGGGCGCCCACAAAAAGCCGACGTTTGCCCCCGAGAAGTACAATCACGGGAAAAAAACGCGGGGGACCCTAAACCCTTTTGAGTACGGGGTAGGATGACTCTGGAGAGCTCACGTTGAAGTTTTGGTTCGCCGGGAGAGGCGTTTGAGAAAAACCGCCCTTCTCGTCAGGAGAGGAGGCGTTGAACAAAACTCCCCTTTTTCCGTACTGGAGTAGGGGAGCTTGGGGACGCAATGCAGAGGAAGATTAGCCCCAAGGGGGTAGAGGGGGGCTGCAAAATTTTTGCGGGTTTTCATATTTTTGGCATAATTTCCCGGGACAAGCTTCATCATGCTGGGGGTTGCTTTGCGATCTTTCGCTTCAAACTAAAAATTGTTTGGGGAGTGCGACTTCGCAATTCCCGCCCGAGAGTAAAAATTGATGTCTTGGAGGGGAGAGCCACAAAAACGTCCATAAGCGCGCAAATGTGGGAATCAAGAGGGGGGGACCTACACGGCTGATCCTGGGGAATTTTTTTTTTATTTTTTCCGGAGGGCGGGGAATTTCTTCCGACCCCAAAAAGAGGCGCGGGTTTGCGCTCAAGAGTAGAGGGGGCAAGCGAACAAAGGGAGACAGGAAAATCGGAAACGGTTCGCAGAACGACTTTGGGCCTGGGCACCCACCCCCAAACGGGGTTGATGGCCGACGGGCTACCGCCTCGGACGTGGTCCCTGCCTATTGGATCTCTGGGTAGAGGTCCGGCCCCCAATCAAGAAAATCGACTTGACCCGGGTTTAAAAGAAAATTGTATCAGCAAGGGTTTATGCCAGGGAAAAAGTTCCCAGAACTTCGCGAGAAATGTGACAGGTCGGGAGGTGATTTGGGTTGGGGGCGGTAAGACGAGAGCTTGAACGTAAAGTCCTTTCCAGAAGGGCGCGATGCAAGGGTTTCCTTTTCACATTGCCACATACCTGTGCGGTGCGGGGACCTATTCCCGAGAGTTCGGCGCGGCTAGGTTGAACATTCAGGGGCCCAGCTTTTGGGCCCCGGGAACGATGGTTGGGCCCAAACCTTTTCCCCCCCCCAGCCCGGGGGCCCCACCGCCGGGGAAGGGTTTTAAAAAAGTCCATGGAGTCGCGGGATCAAAAGCGCGTAAAGGTACCCCAAAAGCACTGTCTGCTTTACTAGGCGAGTATCACGGAGGTGGCATGAAAGGGAACCCTTTGGGGCGAGACACCAAAGTCCGAGAGGGGGAAAAAAACTTCTTGGGAGAGGGGGGTATCGACTTTAGAGTTGCCTGAGAAGTGGAACTGTCGACGAAGCAACAAAAGAATATGGGGATTGCTCCCACATGTAGAGCCCCAAATGCTCTTTGAAGTCACTGAGACTTCATTTTTGAGCCCATGCAGTTAAAACAACGGGCCCCAAACATTTCAGCGTGTGGTATTGTCATCGAGGGATTGCTTCCCCAAAAAATTTCCCCCCAAATGATAAATTTGAAGACTTGTTTACCAAAAAAGGACACAGGACTGCTGCTTGGGCACTAGAGCGTGAGATATCCGCGCGAACACGCCACGAGGCGGCGGGGGGTGTGGTTTTTTAGCCGCGAAAAAGTGAATTAAACCTCTTGACAGGGGAAGATTTAAAGAATTTTTGGGCCCATTTTTTTACTAACCGCACACAGCTCCGTAGTTTTGAGACTGTTCCTCGATGAAATCTATGACAGAGCTGTTTTCCCTCGGGTAGTGTGCGATGAGTGCTTATTTTCAAAAGCTTTTTCGAGTTGACGGGTCAAAAGGTTTTGACAAAGTCAAAGAAGCAAAAAAAATCGCCTAAATCGGCAAATCAAAACTTTTAAAGCATCAACGGGGGTTACGATGCACGCTGAGGGAAAATTTGGGAAAGGGTTGCATGAGATGCAGATTTTAGGGCTTAAAATTTTAAAAAACTTCTGAAAATAGAGGCCCAGTAACAAGGATTGTTTTTTAAAGCGAGAGACAAGAGCTTTGAAAACTAACGGGGAACTATGTTCGGATTTTTTAAAATCCCGATACGGGGCGAGAGCAGTATCAGACAGCGAGGTTCTTAAAAAATGAAATTTTTTAACATTTTTTAGAGATTTGGGTTTTTTCAACGATGAGAATTTGAAGAGGGGGTAATATTCTGTCCAATTAAACAATATCACCCGAGAAAATAGGGGTTTTTGATCGTAGGCAACGTAATGGGGTTTGGCGACCGTAGGGTTTAACCCTGCTTGTTCCTATTTAAATTTTTTTGCCCGAGAGATAAAGAGAAATGAGCGCCGAAAAAGAAATTTGTTTTTAAAGGGTTTCTTGAGTTGCTCAGTATCTTGGTGGGCGTCCCGGGGCAATGAGTTTTGCGTTCAGTTTTTGAAGAGTGATTTATAAACTTGGAAAATTCCTTTTTTTGGGTCGATAACTTTTTAAAAAGAGGCCTGACGAAAAAAATAAAAAGGGATAAAATTAGGAATGACATATGTACGTTGTACACGGCGTAACATTCTGGCCTTTGATACAACGTTTTTGTTCAGCAATTTTAGCTTCCCTTGCGGAAAAAAAAAAACAAGTTAATAACCAAAACGAAATAAAAAAAAATCGAGCCCAGAAAGACTAAACAGTATGGGCACGGGTTTTTATACGAAAAAGCGGAGCCCGGAAAGAGGAGAGGAAAGTGAAAATGGGAAATTAAAAACAACAGTGGGCCAAAGAAAAGGAAAAGGGGGTATAAAGCAAAAAAACATTTACAAAAACCCGCGAGAGTGATTGGAAAAAAATCGAGTGTGCACTCGATCGAAAAAATATCGGGGCAAATTTCCAGAGATGGGCAAACGAACCCAGAAATTTCCCAATGGTAAAAAACAAGAGACAAAATTTCAAGAGGGGGAAAGAATACCCCGAGAGAGAAAAAAAGAGGCAATGAACTGACATACGAGGTTTAGAAAAACGGGGCAAACGCGGGAAAAACCGAGAGAAATGGGTTTTTAAAAAATTTCTCGAGATGAAAACCCAAATGTCTTCAACATAAGAAATAAACCGGCCCCCAGGGCCAAAAAAGTTTTTTGGGCCCAGGCCTGAGGGAAATAAATAGTGGCTGTAAAATTTTTGGGAAAAAAGGAAACGAAGTAAAACTTCCCAATTTTGTATGGGCTTGAGATAACGTAGCCATAAAGGGGGGGCGCAGTGGGCTAAAAAAATTGGGAAGTGCCCCCCCCGCAGAAATAGAAAAAAATAAAGAACTTTTGAGTTAAAGAAGAAGAAAATAGGGGATTAAAAAGCCTGCGCAAGATGTTTTAGCCAGGACAGAAAAGGGAAAAAGAAACCCCGAAAGGGGGGCGTGGGAAAGCGCACAACGGACTTGAAATAATGGAGAACGGCAGATTGAAAATTTAAATGATCAGTTTGCACTGTTTCCCTGAGAAATTTGGGAGATGAAAAAAGGGTTTTAGCTGCTTCGAGCAGGCGAGAGACGAAACAAAAGGGCCCTACGGAGGTAGGCAGCCAAAGAGCGCAGACGACCCCAAAAATCAGGGCAAGAAAAAGAAACGAAAACTGGGTTTTAAATTTGGGGGAAAAAGGGGAAAAAAAAAAGGGTGAAACAACAAACAGAGGCCTAGACCCAAAGAAAAAGGAAAAAACAAAACTAGAACTAATAAAAAAAAACACTGGGCCCTTAAAAGTATCCCAAAGGTATTCCCCCCAAAAGGTAAAGTCTTTTATTAGTTTTTAGGGGAAAAATGGTCAAGTTTCAGAATTTTTAAATCTAAAAAAACTATCATGGGAAAAAATAAATTTAAAGGCGTGGGCCCCCCGGGGGGAATATTAGGGCCTTTTCTTTTTTAGTTTGTACATAAATTATCTCCCACCCAAAAAAAATAGTGAATTTTGCATAGTTTATACTATTTGCAGACGATACCAGCTTGGGTTATTACAGGGAAAAGGGTAGGGAAAAATTAATGCAAATATTAAAATTTTTTCTTTCAAACTAGATGAAAGGTTTGATCCCAATAAACTTAAATTAAAAGGCCCCAAAAACCCAAAACCCAATGAGTTTTAAAATAAGGAAAAAATTTAAAGAAATAAAAATTAATTCAAACAGGGTAACATTTAAAAACTGTAGAACCTTTTCCCTTTATCGGGGTTTAAAATTGATTATAGACTAAAATTTGGGAAAAACACTTCATAAACTAGGGAAACGTTTGGAGATCATCCCTTTATGCACTAAAGAAAATGTCACATAAATGGGTTTCCCCCATTACAGAATTTGCATTTTTTTCAAACGTACAATCATTTTACTATAGGGTAATTAAATTTGGGGTGGGGCTACATTTGTCAAGACATATTTAAATGTCAAAAAAAGGCTGTCAGAAAATTTTTGGTGGAAAATTTTTGATATCTTTCCCCCCGGAAAAATTTTTGTGCCCGCTGAAAAATTTTTAAACGTAACTTGCTTTATACAAATTTTCGAAATTCTTACATTTGTCAAAGATAATCCATCTCATTTTTCCCCAAACAGTTTTAACATAACCAAATCAAGTTTAAACAGTAATTTAACCCCCAAAACCCAAAAACAGACTCAACCTATCAAACGAACCCCCCTTTTAAATTTGGGGTTATTTTTTTTAACAATTTTCCAATAAATTAAAAGACCTTTAACATTAAAAAAGGGCAAATTTTTAAAAAAACGTTTAAAAAATTCTAATTTTTCATGGATTTTATAGATTAAAAAATTTCAAGAGGTAAAAACTGGGCTTTTGAAAAATTGTAAATTTAAAATTTTTAGGTTAAAAATAAAAAAGGGAAAAATATAAAAGCTGAAAAAATTTTTGAATTTTTGTTTTTATTTAAAAAAGGGGGCCCATGAATAAAATTAAAAGATAAAAAATTTTCTTGGAAAAAAAGTTTCAAAATTTAATTTTTTCCCATAACTACTAAAAAAATTTAGGACGATGAGGAAATATTTTTGTTATAATAATTAAAATATAAAGGGGGAAAATTTTAAAATTTTTTTTTGGGGAAAGAAAGGGAATAACAGGGTTTTAAATTTTATTTTGCAAAGTAGAAAAAAAATAAGTAAAATATCAGGTCTTTTGGGAAAAGATTCGGGAAATTATTTAAAACGTATTTCAAGGGGCTTTAATGAACTATGTATTTTAAGTGAGCAATGCTTTGCAATTGCTAATGAAATAAAACGCATTTGAATTGAATTGAATTGAATTGTTTTTCCGTGTTGAATTTCTCAACAAAAACGTGGTCTTACTTCATGCAAATATAACGTGGTTCCGTAGGTAGAATCCTGTAGAATCCACTTCTGATATATTAGATATCTGTATTTCGTCACGGAGAATCAAATACAAATAAACGATTTCACCTTTTAACATCACTTTCCATTTATTAAGTAGATTTAGATTAAACATTTACAATCATTACCCTTCCTTAAAACAAGCCTCCATCTTCCTCTGTCTTTCTTCTAATCCCAACAATACTAACATCACCGCCTTCTTTAGGCTAGGCGGTAAATTAAAAGTTCATTTCCTTACACACTATTAGCCATTACTTCACAGCCCCTAAAATTAGGATGTAGCCCATCCCTCCCTAAGCAATCTTTCAACATCCAATAGTTTGGATCCAGAAAGATTCCTCCAAGTTTCTCAACGACCCACTCAATTTCTGTATTAATTCTGCTTATTTCCGCAATGTTAATGTCCATTCGTTGTACTATACCCACTACCGCAACACTTGACTCTGGGTATACCCTTTGTAGTTCCGTTACCAGGTCCATCGTGTCGCACACAGTATTGCCGTTTATTCGCCAACCTCTGACACTGTTTGTCCCCACGTGACAAATTACATTTTTACATATTATTATGTTTGTAGTATTAGTAGCCGATTGCCTCCTTAAGAATGTAGTTAATTGGTCCATTCTTAAACCAGGCTTACAATCAACCTTCCACGTCTCTCCTCTTCTTGTAGCCATCTTATTAAGATTGAAGACCATGGAATCACCTAAAATAGTGACATCACTCGCAACTTCCAGCATTTCCGTCCTACTCGTGCCCTCATAACCAGCACCATTTTTCTATTCCAGTAGAAAGATGTTCCTTTTGTGATCTATCCAAAGAATGTACTACTACTTGTATATCAGAGTCAGCAACACTGATGTAATCAACTTACTGACATGCTTCCACTTCAATTATCCAAACACAAACCAATCCGATGGTAGAGCAATCTCTTTGTACTCCTTCTTCCTCACAATTAGTCTTAGGTGCAACTAAGCATTATAGATGGACTGCAGGCTGGTTTGTCCTTTCTTTAATTTTTTTTGTACCAGATAATATACTGGTCCTGCCCTAACACCATGCAACACTGCTACATCACCAACTCTTTTTCTTGTGCTCGAAGCTCCTCCACCTTCCCAAACTTGGCTTTGAAGGCAGCAGCAATGCCTTGCGACATAGAAAAATCCTCCCCGACACAATGCGCCATTGCAACATCGGGCCTATCCTTGTTACATTTATTTGTTTTTATAACCCTAATGTCTTTTTGAATTTTCCCGGTGTGTATTCCACCGCCACCTTGATTTTTTATTCTTTGTTTGTAACTTCCCATTTCCGGTTGTATCCCCCCTCTCTCCTGTTCTGTGAGCACACTTGACGTGCAAAAAAACGTTGTATCATTTTTCATAAAAATAAATCACAATTAATCTATATAAATGTGCAGTTCTTTACTTTGCCTAACAGGTTATGTGCCCAGACACGCAAACTAACGTAAGATATCATGTTCTACAAATCTTTTTTATCTTCGTAAATTGTGATAGTTTGATTGTAAATTCATAAGTGGAGGTTAGTTTTCGTAGCGAAATCGACCGTAAACATGTCGTTTCCAGCATTTCTTCGCATGTAGGCCTACCTACCATCGAGAACTAGAGGGTCAAACAAATTACTCAACAGGGAAATTTGCTATGAAAATGAGCCTAATGCTCGAGAGCCTATGGAATCTCGTGGATGGCAGTGAACCTATAACGGACAAAAACCAGGATAGGGACGCACAGGCCAAAAATATGCCTGACTGTCCAATCCACTTGTTATGTTCATGTCCAAACTGCGACTTCATCCAAGATGGCATGGGATAGCCTACAATCTGTTATGAAGGGTCAAGTATGAGTCACGTTTTTGACCTGACTAGACGGTTATTTAACAGTCGTCAGTCCCAATTTTCGGCAATGGAAGAATTTGTGAACAGTGTCATCACATTCATCGAAAATTTAATTGATATGGGTGGGGGGACCATCGAGGACAAATATCTTTCATTTGTGCTCATGAACGGTGTTGACGATCCTGTGAAACGCTCATCAGGGATGTTGACAGGGGGCAAAAAGAAGACTCCGCCTTCCGAAGAAGTCAAGATCGCTCTTCTTGAAGAAAGTTCCCGCAGAGTACTAAAGGGTCACGATAAAAATTCGACTGCATTGATGTCTCATGGTGCTACTACTAAAAAAAACTTGGAGGAAAAATGTGAATAGGGGGGGCCTAGGCCTAATCCTACAGGTACTGTAATAAAGTAGTATGTTACGAATGCAATGAAGAAGGACATAAACGTCCTGATTGTCCTAATAGAAAGAAAAAATAAAACATCTAATTCTAAGACTAATGATAATAGTAAATGGAATAAAAATAATTCGGTAGTGATAGAAATATTGGTGGTGCTTCAAAAAATAAGCCTACTACTATGCTATCAGATTTATCATTTCTGACCTCCGTGTCAAAAGAATCTTGGGTATTAGATTCGGGAGCAACATGTCACATGTCTCCAAATAAAGAATGGATGACTGATTTTAACTTTCGCAATCAGGATATTACTGTTGCCGATAACAGTAAAATATCGTCAAATGGTGTTTGGCGACATACTCACGAACTTTAAGTTTTCCCGATTCCGAGGAAATAGTTCCTAAGATTGTTAAAAATGCTATTTCATGTACCTAAAACTTGACAACAAAATCTTTTATCTGTTTCAAAAAAAAAACTGAAAAAGGATATGTTGTGACATTTGATAAACATGGGTGTAAGGTGTATGATGAAATCTCATATCGTTAGATGTTGCACCTGAACTCACTGGAACTCTCAAAGGGGTATCTATACGTTAGATAAAAGTGAACACAATACAGAGCAAGTGAGGCTTTGGCAGTAAGTAAGCCTATTTCTGATCATGAATTATGGCATCGGCGATTAGGCCACTTAAATCGTAAGGGATTAAACTCACTCAAGCAAGGCCTTGAAAAAGGGATAATGTTTGATAATGAATGTTTAGATCCATTTTACAGTATGTTTAGAAGGTAAGCAGACTGTGACCAAGTTCCCAAAGTCGGGGGAAAAGAGCAAAAGTTTTGCTTGAACTAATTCATGGTGACATAATGGGTCCCATGGAAGAACCCTTTTGGTCCGGCTCTAGATATGGTCTAATATTTGTAGACGGACTACAGTCGTAAAACTTTCGGTTATATGCTGAAGGAAAAAAAGTGAAGCTTTCCCCAAAATTTGTAGAGTTTTAAAGCAATGACCGAGAAGCATACAGGTAAGTCTATAAAGGGTGATTCGTACCGATAACGGTGGGGAATTTCCCAGTAGTGAGTTTGAAAATTACTTAAAAAATAATGGTATTGTCCATCAAAAAAACTATCCCTCATCTCCCCAACAAAAAGGAGTAGTGGAACGCACAAATCGTACTCTTATGGAGCGTGTTAGATGCATGCTATTGATTCAGGTTTAGAAAAGAGTTTTTGGCTGAGGCCATGAACACTTCTATTTACATTTAAAGAATAGATGTCCAACTGCGGCAATAAAGAATGCTGTTCCTGAGGAAGTATGGACTGGTGTGAAAAAATAGATGTGTCGCATCTTCGAATTTTTGGTAGTAAAGCGCAAGTTCTATTCCGGATGAAAAGCGTAGAAAACTCGAAAAAAAAATCGGTTTAATGCATCCTTTTAGGGTATGGCGAAAATACTAAGGGTTATCGTCTGGTACGCGCAGACAATCCTAAAAACCTTTTTTTTTGCTCGTGATATTGTAATCATAGAGTCAGCTGCAGGAAATGTTTTAAACAAAATCAGACAGTAAGCATAACTCTGAAGTTGAACCTGTTACCAACATACAGATCCAACAGCAGGGTGCAATCCCATCGACTGATGATGATAATGCAAATGACTTGGAAAGATTATCTTACAATGATAATTCTAGTGGGTATTTCAAATGATAGTCATGAGGAAAATAGTGGGTGTCGAGGAATTTAGAGGTTTTGATTTAGAACCTGTGCAGCCAAAATTTTTTTCGGAAATAGAAACCAAAAAAAAACAAAGAAAACCTTTAAAAGACGAAGACTTATGAATATGCAGGTTTTTCTTTCTTAATTCAAAAAAGATAACCATAATCTTGTTGTAATAAATAAACAAGATCCTCAATGTGTAAATGATGCTCTAGAGGTACTGATAAAGATCTATGGAAACAAGCTATGAAAGAGAAAGCATGCTTTAACCAATAATGAAACCTGGGAATTAGTTGACCGTCCAACTAATAAAAATGTTGCCAAATGTAAATGGGTTTTTAAATAAAGGTTAGCACAGATGGCTCTGTACGCCATAGGCAAGGCTTGTTGCCAGGGGCTTTTCTCAGAAATTTTGGTGAAGATTTCTTGGATACCTTTGCACCTCTAATTCGATTTAAAATCGATACGTATTTTGTTCGGACTAGCTGCAAAATTAGATCTTGAAATGGATCATGTAGATATCACCACAGCTTTTTTGAATGGTGAGTTGAATGAGGAAATCATATGGAACAGCCAGAAGAATTCCTTAAGCAGGCTATGAAAATAAAGTGTGTAAACTAAAGAAGGCCTTTTATATGCCTTAAACAGGGCGGCACGTTCATGGAAGCTAAAATTAATCTTTTCTTGTTTTAAACTTAATTTTGTCAAATCAAAATATGTCCATGTGTGTATGTTAGGAAGCAGGATTCAATCTCATTGTAATAGGCCTTCATGTTGATGATTTTTTCATTTTTTTCTAATAACAAGTCAGAACTGAGGAACTCAAAAAAAAAATCAGCCACAGCTTCAAAATGAAGGACCTAGGAGAATTGCAGGAAATGTTTGGGGGTGAAGGTGATCCAGAGATAGAAAATCGGTACAATCAAACTAAATCAATCAAAGTATGCAGAAGAAGTTCTTGCTAGATTTTGGGATGGAGGGTTGTAAGGCTGTAGGATCCCCCATGGAGGCAAACTTAAAACTTGAGAAAGAAGTTGACATTAAAAAGAATGGTGAATACCAACAAATAATTGGTGCGTTAATGATCTTTCTGTGTGCACAAGACCTGACATAAGTTTTTTTAATAGTTATTTAAGTCAATTTAATAACTGTCATGGAACAAAGCATTTTCAAGCAGTGAAAACGTGTTCTAAGATACTTGAGGAACACTAGATTATTGTTTATGTTTTACTAAAGGAGAAGGTAAACTTGTTGCATATGCAGATGCAGGTCGTGGAACTGTGTAATTGACGGCCACTCCATATTCTGGTTGTATTTAAACATACAATGATGGACCAGAGAGCTGGTTAGTAAGAAACAAAAATCTGTAGCACTTAGTTCAACCGAAGCTGAATACATTGCAATTTTGTGAAGCATGTAAAGATGTTGCTTTCATAAAAGGATTAATATCAGAATTGCAAAAGGGTTTAGGGACGGTGACAATTTTTAATGATAACCAGAGCGCTGGTTTAAAATTGTTGAAAACCCTGTTTTTCATAATAGAACTAAACATGTTGCAGTCAAATATCATTATGTTAGGGAGTTGGCTGAACAAAGTGAAGTAACTGTTAAGTACATGGCAGGGGAAAAAATGCCAGCAGACATACTTACAAAAGCTCTGTCAAAAGATAAGACAACTCAGTTGCGTTAAAGGAAT
Organism: Sweltsa coloradensis; assembly: GCA_024449915.1. NCBI lineage: Eukaryota > Metazoa > Arthropoda > Insecta > Plecoptera > Chloroperlidae > Sweltsa > Sweltsa coloradensis. The sequence continues at coordinate 27,179 of JAMZAV010002433.1, read as the reverse complement.
AGGTCTAAATGCCTTAACTTGTGTTGTCACTTAAATGTTAAAAGTCATTAGATTAAGTGAGGGTGTTACATTTATTTGTGTTTTAAACCTAATGTCTTTTGAATTTTCCCCGGGATGGTATTCCACCGCCACCTGATGTATATTCTTTGTTTGTAACTTCCCATTTCCGGTTGTTATCCTGTTTCCCGTTCTGTGAGCACACTTGACGTGCACAAAACGTTGTTTTCATTTTCATACAATAAATCACAATTAATCTATATAAATGTGCAGTTCTTTACTTTTCCTAACATCCCTTGCTAGGAAAGGTCCCCCTTCCCATACCTTATTCCAACTTTAGATTGGGAATTCTCATGAGTATTGTTAGGTGGGCCTACTCCTACAACCATGGATTCTCTGTTCGATAATTCCCACGCAGGCGCCAGTATTACGTCCATCATGCATACCCCTCAGTCACAGTCTAGGCACAGCCCCAGATTCTAAAGATCGCACAGTAGGGTTATTCATTTGGCCTTTCTCCATCTACTAGCTTTGTTTCATGATTGAGTGACTGTTTCGTCGCCTGGCCTGTACTAGGATTTGATGTCCGGCGATTTTCTCTTCTCTTTTCTTGAAGGGCAGCTTCCCATATTTTCCACGGCTTTGGCCTGGGATTAGGACATGCCTCGATCTAGACCTAGGCCTAGGCCCATTTCTCGGGGTTCTGGATCGACTAAGTGATTGTAACTCGACTATCCTCTCTTCTAACACAATTTGTCTTCTTTTGAGTACTCCTTCTTTCATTTTCACTTCTTCAGATCACATTCCAACCTTGATATCTCGTGCGTCATCGGGTGCATTGTCCCGTGCATGCTAGTCAATGTTTTTTTTCACGACTAATTTTGTTTTCTAATTTTGAAAATTTTTTTTTCCCACACTTTGCTTTGGCTCCCTACATCATTAGGATTACTAGGAACATGCCCGGGCCCTTTACACAGCCAAAGGCGTTAGATTTGCGCTATCTTCTTTTCTGTGGGTTAATGGGTATGGGGGTTTTAAATTTCTAGGGCCTATATTATCCTTCCCTCCTTTTCGGTACCATATTATGTTCACACAAATCATTTCCTTTTTCTTATTTTTTCATTATTTTTTGATGCCCACACACCGGCTAGGGGCCCCTCTCGAACTTAAACACACCTTGCCCCCTTCCTGACCCCTTTTATTGCGACTCGCACGGATTTTTGTTTTTAACCTTTCTATCGTCTCCAAAGATCACCACTTCGCCACAGCCATCTCAGCAAACTTTATCACTTTAACAGAAACCTCTCCACGGGGGGGTAACAACATAGCCGAGGGGGAACCATCGAGCTCCCCGTTTTTACCAAAAATTTTCGGGATTATTCACAGAAAGAAACCCCCATCGAAGACTGAAAACCATGGAAAACGGTGATGTTTACCGCGACCGCCGAGAAGGCATTGATGGCATTTTTTTTTTCGTTCAGTTCCACCGCTGTCGTCTTTGTTATTTGTGTTGTTGTTTCTCGTTTTTTTTAGTGCCAAAAATAAAAATTTTTGATTTGTTTGAGATTTTTTCTAAAACCATTTTGCAGCCCCCAATGCATTCGTAAATCTGTTAGTTAAAAAAAACGCGTGCTTGTTAAGAAGGCTTTAATCAATGCGCGTGTGTACTGATAAAAAAACGGCTCCAGCAAGCAGGCCTTGGCCTAGACCTGGGCCCTATGGGGTTTTTGCAATATCGGATATTGATGAACTTTTAAATGTCCCATGGTCCTAAAAAGCCAGAAGTCGTTAAAAGAAATAATAAAAGTGTTGGGGATACTCTCTTCCGCATTTTTAACATTTCTTTAAATTACATGAACAAACCATGAAATAAAAGGGAAAATCCCCCCACCGGGGGCCACGAAAGCCTAGATAGCCCAACGTATCACTAGTTGCGCTATTTGTTCTTGATATTGGAAAGTCATTCATAGATCGCGACACTAAAGATGTTGGTGCTGTTTCTATAAATTTAAAATCTTCCAAACTTCTAAACTAATTTTTGGGGTTCCCCCCTTTTTAAACATTGTTTTTCCCCACTCTTCCCCGTTATTTCCTCTATGACCTCTGCATCTTCACAATTCTTGAACCCTTGACTCTCCCTCATTTGTTTGGTTTTGTTAATAATTCCTAATATCAAAAAAATACATCATTACACTTTTTAAAATCACTCTTTTCATCTCACCTAATTCAAAGAAACTTTTACTAACAATACACCCACCTCAACATACAATTCTTCAACTTTTTATCTTAAAATTTGATCCCTTAACCATCTATGACTCAAAATATATTATTTATTTTGAACATCAAAATAGTATTCAATTCAAAAGCTCCCACAACTCACCGCCTTTTATTGTAATGTATGTATTTATTTACATTACATTTATTGTAATGTAATGTAAATTTATTGTAATGCCTGGTCATTGTATTCCAAAGAACGACCCACAACTAATGTAATAATTATCACCAGAACCAGCATCAATAATGCAGAACTTCAACTAGCATCTGTATCAACTGCTGATATTTATAAAAATACAATGATGTTTATTATTAGTTCTCTGATAGTAATTAATGTGATAGTAGTACTAATAAGTAAGCTCGTTATCAACACCACAATAGTCGTAGCATAATCGACTGTATTATATTATATTAGGAACAAATAATGTTGTCAAATAATAATATAATGGTATTCCAGCAAAAAACCTAATTATAAGTTGCTAAAGCACAATAATATTTATTTACTCAAAGTTATTTGCGCCAAACCCATGTCCACTTTTTATATATAGCCAGACAACGTTTTTAAAAGGTTTTACGTTTATAAACCAATAAAAAAATAAGGTACACATGGGGTTAGCATAGGCCCATCCTTTAAAAATCCCGGGCAATCTTGGGTTGGTCGTACCCACCACGGAAAAGTAATACCTACTAGAACATACATTTTAATTACAAGACAATATGTCCACAGAGCAACTTTAGTAAATTAATCAATAATATGGTTTTGTGATATGAAGCAGCAACGTATAGCAACAAAATTTACATGAACCAAGCTGTACCTCAAACATTTCAGTATAATTTAGTTGAATAATACCATTTAGAATTACTTATTTTATTTCTCGATTTGTTTAGTCGGGAAACACTCCCGTATATTAATTCATATCCATTCAGATGTAAATGCAACTACAATTCAGAGCTTAAAATGTACCCGTCCTGATGGTCTAGTGGTTAAGACGCCTGTCTGGAATGCGGGAGATCCGTGGTTCGATTCCCGGTTGGGGCTGACTTTTTTAATTTCTAAATTGTAGTAAATAATTATTTTATTGTGTTGTGAAGATTATATTAATTTGTTATATTAATATTTTTTTTTAATATTATATTTAGGCATACTATAAATATTATACAAATAGGCCTACATTTGGAACGAAATTTAAATTTTACCATTAGTTGCGTTTGCGTAGAGGTAGACGAAGTGTTGTACGACATCGTTGAATAAAATTAATGATGTAAATTCATTATGTTATGAATGTAGTTGTCTTTGCAACATTTAAAAAAAAAAGTATAATTGTAGTACGAAACTTATTGAAGGATCTAATCTTCATTTGAAAGGATCAGCTCGCAAATTAACAAAAGGAAGAATATAACAATGTCAATAGGTCATGAAAAAATTAATCTATTAATAGCAGGCCCAATATCATGCTAAACCATTCAATGTAAAGACAAATAATTAAGCCACTTGATAACATTGGCCTCCATTGTACTTTGCAGATCCAAAACTGCGCGTGGTAACATTAGCAGACATTAGGCTAATTTTTCGAAGTTTGTTTGGCGGCACTCTTATAGCTTTAGTTCTTTGTGCTTCCTGGATGTGAGGCGGATCCCGCACTCGCATATTTGGAGTTTCCCTAGGATCTACAATTTCCGGAAGCACGTGCACACTCCAAGTAAAATTCCTTCAATTTTGGTAACATGGTAACAACAGGTCTGGAGCGATAGGTATATCGGAAAACCTCATTACTGGAGATCTCAGCAATGTCATGACTGGAATCACTGCTGTAAGAACCTATACACTAGGAAAACGCCAAAGTCGTTGTAAAAACGAGTGAGTTAGCCGAGTGTTTTGACTTCTAAAACCGGACCGTCTGGTCACCTTACGGGAACTCACTCTGCTTGCCACAATAATTATTTAAATTGAACATTCAAAATGTGAATCGTATTAAAAACGTATTAGCGTGAAACATTAACAAATTTCCAAGATAAACAAAATCCCCTAATTTTTACCCCCTTTAACACCCTCAAAAATAATAGTAGGTGAAAAAAATATAAAAAAGTTAGATCTGGGGGTATCAAACCCCCATCCTGTGCGGGGGGCTAAATGGTTACCACTAGGCCATGCAGGCCACGTCAACCTTGCCCCGCTAACTGTACGAAAAAAAATCCATTGTTTTATTAAAATTCCATTTTTATTTTTTGTAGCTTAAATCCAATGGAAAAGTGATTTTGTTAAAACGTTCTTATAAACTCGGCCCGATGTCTTTTTAAAAATTTACGAAATCGTTCAGCGGTTGGGTTTTTTCGACTACAGACAGACAGACAGACAGAAAACGAATCACAAAAATGAGAGCCTTTTGAGTTTGAATGGAACACTCCGTCGCTCCGCTCCCCGTTTAATTAACTGGGGAAAAACCCCAAAAGGGTCGTTTTTAAAACAAAGTGAGTTAGCCAATTTTTTTGACTTCAAAAAAAAAAAAAACCCCTTTAACCGCCCTGGTCCCTTACAGGAACTAAACTCTACTTGCCCCCAATAAATTTTTAAAAATTAAACTTTTAAAAATGCGAATCGATTAAAAAACTACAGCGTGAAACATTAAAAAATTTTCCCCAAGATAAAAAAAAATCACCTAATTTTTATTTCCCATTTAACCCCCCTCAAAAATAATATGGGGGTGTAAAAATATAAAAAATTTAAAAAATGACGAGTATCAAACCCCATCCATCGCGGGGTTTTTAAAGGCATATGGTTACCGTGGGCCATGAGGCCACGCCCAACCACGTCCCCCCCAAAACTGCTACGAAAAAAAATGCCTTAAATTATTAAAATAAATTTTTTTATTTATTGTAGGTTTTCTATCGCAATGGATCAAGCTGTTTTTGGGTTTCCGTTCTTATAAACTCGTCCCAGGGTCTGTTTAAAAATTTCAGGCAATTTTTTTAAAGCGGTTGGCTGATTTAGGACGTACAACAAAACCGACAAAAATCACAGAAGAGACCCTTTTGGGAGTTAAAATTAAATGGAAAAACACTCAGTCGCTCCGCCCCCCTCTTTTAAATTGGGCAACATTTTTTTTGGCAAGGTTTAATTTGAAAAAAATTTCGTTTGTTTTTTTCCTCACTTCTTTTTGTTTTAACTTTTTCCCGAAAAAATTTAAAGGGCCCCGTTTATAAATAAGACATTTTTTTAATGAGAATTATAATGCTCTTCTTAGCTCCCTATTATTACCCTTCTTTATTGAAGACGAACAGGGGGTAAAAATGGGGTTTGAAGGCCCAATCGCATCCCCCGGCCCCCCCCCCCCCCCCTTCTCATAATTGCCGGTATAAAGGGTCCAGCTTCCAGATCCAAACCCGATACAAGATATTTCCCATCATCATTCTCATTTTTTCACTTCCATAGGAAGGATCAATAATGCATATACGAATGTTTGGGTGGTTTCACACATAGCCCCGCATGTATGCGTCTTGGGTCTAATAAGTGCACACTCAAAACCCTTTTCTAGTGCTACTCTTATCTTTTGGACGTGGCTGGTAGGCTGCCATGTTCGATGTGATAATATTATTATGCTGGATCAGCCGCGATGGGAAGTTATTTCCATTATAAATAGTTATAGATACGAAATGAATTATAGAACAATATAGAACACATAATTTCTCCCCTTGCATTAAAATTATAGTTAATCTTTTATAATAAAATAATTATATTTGAAATTTACTATAAGAAACCAATTATAATATTTGACAGAATCCAATTGTAATAACTTTCCTGGGCCGGTCTCGAACCCAAAACCTCCGGGCTCAACATACCGATACTCTTGCCAACTGTTCTATCGAGACTAGCAGACAAATATTCCACTTTTCTCGATTTGGTTAGTCGGGAAACACTCCCGTAGTAGGTTTCAAATCCCGGTCGGGCGTACTTTTTTTATTTCTAAATTGTAGAAAATAAAAAAAATCAATAGATTGCTATTTATTTTGCTTGTTGTGTAATAATAATAGTTATATCAATAAGTTTAAGTTTGTCGCAATACTTAGGAAGTAAGAGTAAATCATTCACCCTACCTTGAATCATGGCAATGAGTGGGTGTGGTTTCAACACGAATGCTGGTTACTCCTGACGGACCTGGCTCAGATAATTCCAAGCCAGGCTCCCAGGAAAATGCATTTTTTTAATGTTGATCTAAGTAGGCATAGGTATCGGTATTGGAAGTATTTATAGTATATTTGTTTGATATAAACTTGCATTGATTTATATTTACGTGGGTAAAGGAAGTTGTTTATGGACGGCAATTTTCGTGCGAGACTGTGCTACTTTGCCCGTTTCCCAGCGTTTCTAGGTCTATTGCGTTTTTTTTTGCTCATTGTGTGACACTGACAGTTACTATACTCTTAGATTACGTGCCGTACTATTGACTATATTTCACTAAACACAAAATCGGTAGTATTATAATCACGGTTTTTTACCATCGACTAAAAATTAAAACTAAAATACACAATGCTAGATTCATTCACCGCACCGTACTCGTAAAAACTAAACAGTCACGCGACCATTCCGCTCCCCACCGATGTCTGGATTCCCCTGCAGCAAGAGTCGAGCGCATGGGATGGCAAACCCCCAACCAAAGTCTGGTGTGAAACTCTCCATTTGTGCCGTGAAGCAGAAATCGAACGATTCTTCATTTTTGCTTGATAGATGATAGATAGATGTATTGTATTATGAAAAGGTGCTTATGAAGGGTATGCTGTATTTAAACTTGTATGCTCGTATTTAAACCTGTATTTTATTCCATGCTCTCAGTCGCCATAACCTATCAAAATCTGACTTCCGTCTTCATACACTCACCGCCTCCTAGCCCTAGCATCCGGGTTGTCAGGCCTACAGTGGCCATGTAACATAGCTGGGGGTGGCTCAGCAGCTGAGACACTGGCGGTCGTTTCAAACACTACATCTCTCTTTTCTTTATTAGATAATTGTTCTTCTTATTTAGAAATTTTTAAATGTTCACCTTCTTTATATCTTAATGATTAATCTAACTTTATCTTTGCTGATTTGTATCTAACATTACCTTTGTCTGATTTATTTTCCACTTTGTTTCACTTTACTGATTTTATATACTCTGCTTTAGTGATGACATGAATCACTTTCACACTTAAACTGATTTTATATTTGCTCTGCTTTAAATGATTACTCACTTTCACATTTCACTGATTTTAATTTGCTCTGTTTTAAATGAATTTGTATATTGTTCCTGGGTTGTTGTCATGTCTCTTAGTGTAGCTGGTAGTTCGTGTAGTTTTTCTTGGTAGCAGTCTCACTCTTGGGGAGGGTCTTCTTGTGTGTATGGGAATTTCTTCCGGTCTGTGATGGTGTAGGCCTTCATTGATTTTTTTCATCAGGTGTAGGTCCTGGTGTTGGCGCTTCTTGTTCCATCTCGATATTGATACGGGTATTTCTCTTTGTAGGTCCCGTGACAGGCTGGTTCTGAACCGTGACAGGCTGGTTCTGAACCGTGACGACTGGTTCTGTGTTGGTCTTTGCTTGAATATTTTACTTGAGAAACGTTTCTGCAGATTGTTTTTCCCCTTTGATCTTTGATGATGACTTGATTTCCTTTCACTTCCTGTATTTTGTATATGTCTTTTGCAAATTTTGTGGCAAGTTTGTTTGCTTTGTGCTGTGTGATAATTACGGTGTCCCCCGGTTGCAAGTGTCTTTCTGAAAGCTTTTTCGTTTCGGTCTGCATTTTGTTTTCCTTTTGCTTTTTGTTGCGCCATCTTTTCGTTCTGATTTCTCTGTCCATCTGCGTTCTTCTGGTCTTGGTTTCTGTTGCTGATGGTATTGTTCCCGGGAAATTTCTCGCCCAAACATGACTTCGGCTGGCGAGAGTCCTGTTGTGCCATGTTTTGTTGTGCGATATGTTAGTAGCAGGTACGGCAATTCTGTTTCCAGTTTTTTCCTTCTGCTTGAGTTGTTCTAAACATTTTAAGTAATGTTTTGTTCGCTCGCTCCACTTGACCGTTTGCTTGAGGCCAATACGGAGTCACAGGGTGACATTTTGTTCCCATCCCTTCTAGGAATGACTTGTATTCTTTCGATGTGAATTGAGGCCCGTTATCGCTGAGCAATACACAAGGTATTCCGAACGTTGTGAATATTTTTTTCAACCAGTGAATTATTGTCTGGCTAGTTGGAGTTGTTTTGAAAGTTTGACTTCCACCCAGCGAGAGTAATATTTCTACTATCACCCCAATCATTTCCCCTGTTGGGAACGGTCCAAACAGATCTATTGCCAGCTTTTGCCAAGGACCTGCGGGAAATTCCGTCGAGTTTATTGGTTCGGGCTCTGGTAGGGATCCTACTAGTTTGGCTGGTGTGCAGCTTTGTATGAATTGGTTGACTTCAGTGTCCATGCCAGGCCACCATACTTTGTCACGTACCCTTTTGTTTTGTTCTGACGATTCCTTGATGTCCATGATGTGCCAGTGAGAGAGTTTTCTCTTGCAGTGTTTTTGGGATTGTAATTCTCTTTCCTTGTAACAACATGTTGTTGTGAATTGTGGGGTTTGTTTCTCCTGCTGGTACTGTGGTGGGCAGTCTTTCCAGTTGTTTTCTCTGATGCACTTGCAGACAAGCTGTAGCGTTTTGTCTTTGGCTGTTTCTGTTTGGATTTCTTCTTTGGTCATTGTTCTTGGGATTGATGTTTCTGTGCCCAATTGATATGTATTTCTTCTGCGACATTTCTTTCTGGTTTGCTTCCGACTTGTGTGCTTCTTTTCTCAGTGTTGATGAGTCGAGATAATGGGTTTTGCGATTTTTTGGGAATGCCTGGTCTGTAGACAATCTTTAGTCGTACTGTTGTAATCGCAGCATCCACCGTTCAATACGTGCAGTTGGTTTTGATTTGTTTCCGTACAGAATCTCAAAGGGGTTTGTGGTCTGTTTCTATTTCAAATGTCGTCGCGTACAGGTACAGATGGTAGTGTTCACAAGCCCACATTACGGATAGTGCCTCTCTGTCTGTTTGGGAGTACCGTCCTTCTACTTCTGTGAGTGCCCCTGCTTGCAAAGCTTATTGGTTGTACGTGTCGTTTTCCTGTTTTTGTGTCAATACAGCTCCGAGTCCATAAGGGACTTGCATCTACTATGAGTCTGGTTGTTTTCTTCTTGTCGAAGTAGGCTAGATTTTATGTTTCTTGATATTTCCTTTTTTATAGCTTCAAAAGCTTTGTTGCTGCTCACTTTCCCATTTCCATACTGTGTTCTTCTTGATCAGGGCTCTCATTGGAGCTTGATAGCTGCCATGTTTGGTATGAATTTGGCACAGAAGGTCACTAACCCTAGGAAGCTCCTGAGTTCAGGGACATCCTTCGGCGCCCGCGTTTCATTGATGGCTTCGATCTTCTTGTTGTCTGGATTTATTCCCCTTGCTGATAGTTTGTGTCCCAGGAAGGTTAGGCTTGTCATGCCAAATTGACACTTGCTTCTGTTTGCTGTGAGTCCTGCCTCTTCAAGTGTCTGGAGAACTTTGTCAAGGTTTTCATTGTGTTCATCTTCATCTTTTCCATATAAAATTTAAATGTCATCTGAAACATTCTTTACTCCTTTGGCAATGTGCCAGTATTTGTTGAATGTGTGTTGGTACACTTCAGCGGCAGATGGATGCCGAAGTTTAACCTTTTGTACTGGGAAAAACCCGTTGTGTGTGCTGAAAGTTGTTATTTTTCTAGATGCCTCGTTTAATTCTATTTGATGATAGCCTCTGGTTAAATCGATCTTTGATATCATTTTGGCCTCAGTAAGTTCCGCTAACACAATTTGTCAATTGTAGGGGGAACATACCTCTGCCTAGTACAGCTTTATTAGCTTGCCGCATATCTAGACATATTCTCACTCCCTTGTCCTTTTTTGGTTATGACTACCAGTGGTGAGACCCAATTTGTAGGCCCTGTGACAGGCTCTATTATGTCTAACAGCTGGAGTTGCAGTAATTCATCTTCAACCTGTTTGGCGCAGGGGAAATGGAATTCTCCTGGTTGGTTGTGCAACTTGTGCTATGTTTTCATCGGACATGTAGGTTAAGTTGGAAGTTTTTAAGCTTTCCAAATCCTTGGAAACACTTTTCATGCTTAGCCAATATGTTTTCTATGTTGCTGCTGACATATTTATTGTAGGATTACCTGTGATTTCCAGTCCTGTCCGTAGTACTCCGAGGATCTTGGCAGTTACTTTGCCTAGGAGTGGCACATTGTTGCCTGGGAAATTTCGGCGATAGTTGCAATGACTCGTTTTGTTTCCCATGATGGATTTCTGCATTGAATTGGCCCTGGGCTTTGAGCGGTTCATGTTGACCATAGGCATAAATGTTTTGGGGGTATCGGTTTGAGTTCTGCTGAGTGTTTTTTGTTGGTTCCCTTCATTGGTGCTATTGTGTTCACTGTTGCTCCTGAATCGATTACAAAAGCTATCGGTATTTTATTGATTTCACACGTTACTTTGTCATGTGAGTTGTCATGTGAATCTGACGGATCGAGCCAAATGCATGACTGTCGGAGTCTGAGTCTCTGCTGTTGTTGTTTTCAACGTTTTCCGGTTTTTATGTGTTGACGAATCGCACTTGATTTTTAGTTTTACACACTCGTGCAAAATGGTTTCTTCCGCCCCATTTTGAGCATGTCACTCCACGAGTACATTTGCATTCTCTTCCATAATGTCCTTTATTGCCACACCTGTAGCATTCTGCATCCCTGTGTCCTTGCTGTGATGTGGTTGTTCTAGGCCCAAGGTTTTTCTGTTGATTGGTTAGGTTCTGAAGGTTTGGGTTTTAGGCCTATCTCCTTGCCTAGGGTGACCCCTGGTGCTGGGTTATTCCTAGGCCTAGACGAGTTTTCCGCGCCCATTATATTTATCTTGTTTCACATAGTTTTATTCTAGGGCTAGGCCTAGGCCTAGAGGTTCAGTTTGTTTTTCGATTTGTTTTGCCTGCTTCTCACTTTTCCTCTTCAAGTCGTGCCATTGTGAGAGCTTTGTCTAGGGTTAATTCTTCTCCATTTTGACTTACTTTGAGAAGTTGTCTTCTTAGTTTCGTGCTCTTTTCATGTGTCGATGATTAGTCCACAGATGTGTTCATTCTGCTGTTCAGCTTTTCCACTCACACGTTTTTGCTAGATTTCGTAGTCTTGCCGCGAATTTTGTCGATTGGTTTTGTTTTCTCAGGCTTGGTGTGTCGGAACAACGTGGGCTCTCAAAAGTTGTATTCTTTTTTGGGTTGAAATGTTCGTCCCAGTTTTGTAATCGGGGGGGTCTTCAAAAGGGCGTTTCCCGTATTTGTAAGTCCTAAATATAAACCTGTACTGCAGGTCCCGCCATGTGGAAAGCAAATTACGTTTCCGCACATCGTCTTTAATACCTGTTGCGCCCGATATGAAATTAAAACGTGACTTCCACCTAGTCCACAAACGCCGACTGATTCTCACCTCCCGGCGTAAACCTATCCACTGATGGCACTTCTAAACTCATGTTTGTTTTCGCGTGAACGTTCGTTTTATATCTTCGTCGCCAAAAGTATTGTATTATGAAAAGGTGCTATGAAGGGTATGCTGTATTTAAACTCGTATGCTCGTATTTAAACCTGTATTTTATTCATGCTCTCAGTCGCCATAACCTATCAAAACTCTGACTTCCGTCTTCATACACTCACCGCCTCCTAGCCCTAGCATCCGCTTGTCAGGCCTAACAGTGGCCATGTAACATAGCTGGCGGTGGCTCAGCAGCTGAGACACTGGCGGTCGTTTCAAACCTACAATAGATCTTTTTATTCACTTAGACTAGTACAGTGTACATGTATAACTCTTTGCAGAGAAAGTGAATAGCTATAATTAATAATTAATAATAAAAGTGATAGTAATTATAATGATATACACAGTGTTAGAAGAAAGAATAGTTGGATATAAAGCATAATTGATAATTGATATGGATATTGAATATTGATATGATGATTCATTAATTAAATTAATATTGATAAACACAGTGTTTATGTTAAAGTAGAGTAGATGCAAAACAATAGCATGCGCTACTATAGATTAAGAACTCATATATAAATAAAGAAAAGTTGGATATAAAGCAATTTTTGATGTGATATTGTGATAATAATTGCTGATGGCACAGAAAACAGCAATGATGTACAGGAGAATTTGTCTAGTTATATATGATGATTGATTGATTGATTAGGGGTTTATGGTAAAGTAGAGTAGATGCAAAATATGCCCTACTAGATTTAGAATTCATATAGAATAAAGAAAAATTGGGATATAAAGAAATTAATTGATATGATATTGTGATAAGAATTTGCTAATGGCACAGAAAACAGCAATGATGTACAGTAGAATGTGTCTATAGTATATAATTGATATATATATATAATATTATTTGACGAGTGTATTAAACTACTAACCGAGGGTCTATTTTTTTTAACACTTACTTGTGTGAATTTTCGGAGACGTCCGTCTCCATCGTCAGACACTGACACACACTGGCAATCTCACTGTGTTTCCGGAGGATTCCACTCATGTTGTTGTGCCCTAGTGACTTCTTCCCTGACTAGATTGCGCCATATGGGGCTAAATTCTTTTGTGGACTGGCTAATTACATTTTCAATGCTTTGACATGACTGCAGCTTCTTTTCTCTTCCTAATGTGGGCATTCTCTTCTTTTAAGTTATTTTAACCCCCTCCCATTGATGTTTTCCTTGCACACGTCGAAATGATCTTTTAATTTTTGAGGGCACCCTTGTCTTCCCCTTTTCTATTGTTTTTTTATGTTCACCAAATGCGGATGTTTACTGGTCTTTGATGTTTCCCCAATGTACTCTTGTTCACAGCCCACACGGTATGGTGTAAATTACATTTCTTGACTCTTCTTTTGGATCTCTGGGTTTTGTTTTCGAAATTATGCTACGTAACGTGTGTGATGATTTGAATACAGTTCTGACATTAAACTTCTTCGTGATGCGACGGAAATTTTTTCAGAAAATCCAGGAATATATTGTATCGACATTGTAGTGCTTTGGTATGTCCTCTTTACGTTTTTGTTTAGTGGCATGACTGTTTAAAACATCAGTTGTTAGCTTTTTAGGATACCCTTTTAGCTGTGAATACGTCTGCCAGTAATTGTTGTTCTTTTTTTCAAGCTAATTGGTCCGAGCAGTTGTTTTGTGCCCTAGCGGTTAAACAGCTGATTATGCCTTTCTTGACTGATAACGGGTGATTTGATTTAAAATTTATATATTGGTTTGTGTGAGTGGGCTTTCGGTAGATTGAGGTAGCAAATTTAGTTGTGGATTTTGTTCCCATTGTCGGTAACTGATTTTGTGATTAGAAATATCCAAAAAGGGGAGACAATTATTGTTTTCAACTTCCATAGTGAATTGTATATCCTTTGACTGTGAGTTAAGATGCTCCAAGTAACTATCCAGCTCCTCTTGACCGTGTGTCCAGACAGCCCATACATCGTCCACGTACCGACTCCACATTTCGGGTTTGAAAGTATATGATTCTATGGCCTTATCTTCAAAGTCTTCCATGTATATGTTGGCCAACAATGGAGAGAGAGGTGAACCCATGGCCACCCCTTCACTGGCGGTAAATATCATCTTCCAAAACCCGAAGTAGCATTTAACAAGGCATATTGTCAACATCTCCATCAGGGTGTTTTTTCGGGACAGTTGTTCTCTCTTTAAATTTCGGGTCCGACTTAACCGTTTTTCAACTATCTTTAAAGTTTCAGCTCGAGGAATGCTAGGAAAAAGGTTAATCACATCGAAACTTACTAGAATGACTTTAGAGTCCCAGGTTCGAATCCTTGATCGGGACACAAAATCGTTAGTATTGTTGACAAATGAGATGGATGATCCCGCTAATGGTTTTAGGATTAGAAGAAGATATCTTGATAGATTTTCACATGGAGAGTTCCCGGCGCTTACTATGGGTCTCAGTGGGACATTCAGTTTATGATCTTTGGAAATCCATACACGTGAGGTGTTTTACTATTGCGTGGTGTGAGGCGTGTGCGTACTACTTGCGTAATCGTGTTTTCCCTTATGAGGTTGTACATCCTAGTTTCTATTTGTTTGGTCGGGTCTTTAGGCATCTTTTGATAAGATGTAGATGTAGAATATCTGTCATTTTGCTATTATAATCGTTTGTGTCAATAACAACTGTGGTGTTTTCCCTTGTTTAGCTGGGAGGATTTTGACCGACGCGTCACGCTTTAATTTATTGAGGGTTGCCATCTCGCTCGCCGACAAGTTAGAAGGGGGGGCGCGTCTGTTTCTCTAATAGGGTCTTGATCTGGTGTCGCAGGTCATCTCTGCTTTCAGTTTTTAAAACACTAACTGCAAAATTCTACTGACGCTGCGATGGTCCAGTCGGTTTTAAATGTTTAGGGGACACAGCAAAGTTAAGCCCTTTCGATAAAAGTTGCGATTCTTCCTCTGTCAGTTGTTTGGATGAGATGTTTTCGACAGTTTTTTTTCCCAAAAACATTATTGTGGTTTTGTGCATGAGCTAAATTTGTACTACAGTCCTATCCTGTTCTTTGATGAGAGCGATAAGCTTCCTTTTATGTCGGTCTTTGAATTGATTAAAAATCTTTCCGTGAATTTTTTGCCTGGTGGTTTTTGTACGTTTTCCCTAATCGTCACCCAGGAGGTTCGACACTTCATGTGCAACACAGTGGGGATTGCCAGTGTGTCAGTGTCTGACGATGGAGACGGACGTCTCCGAAAATTCACTCAAGTAAGTGTTAAAAGTATAGACCTCGGTTAGTAGTTTTAATACACTCGTCAAATAATATATATCCGGGTCAAAAAGCTTTTGAAAAAAATATATATATATATATTTTATATATGTGTGTGATGATTGATTGATTAGTGTTTATGTTTAAAGTAAAGTAGATGCAAAATAATAGAATGCCCTACTAGATTAAATTCATATAGAATAAAGAAAAGTTGGATATAAAGCAATATGATGTGATATTGTGATGAGAATTGCTGGGTGGCACAGAAAACAGCAATTGGAGGATGTACAGCAGAATGTGTCTTATATACCTGCACAATCCAAGGAAGCGTGTAAGCACATATATATTATATATAGAATTTTGTTACATCATTTCGGCTAAGGGAACATTTGAAATTTTTTAATTACAGTGCTTGTTTGTGGTTATAACTCTAGATAATTTGTAAATATTATAATGAAAAATGAAATTAACTGCACAATATTTACATGGAGGGGGTAGTCATTGATTGAGTAAAAGCTGTTTGCTGTAAGATATGATTTCAACTTATGTTTAAAGGAAGACAGTGTGGGGAGTTACATTCTTCTCTTGATTTCTTCTGGCCAGTTTTTCTGCATTCAGATTTTCTTGTGTCCAATCTTGTGACAAAAATGGCATTTGAATTGAAACGAGCTTTTTTTTTTCGCTGTTTGTACGTTGCCTGCTTGAAATTGGTTTTAGGATTTGTCTTTGGCTGATATCTTGTTTGAGCCGTAAATGCTGCCGATGGGTGACTTTCTTCGTTTCCTCAGCATTCCTGAGCACGTGAGTTTTAGATTCTTCCATCAAGTAATCTACCTTTAACTATTGCATGTAAAAACTAGTGTTGGATCTGAAATTGAGAGTGTTTCTAGAGAACTGATGACATTCTGGTACTCTTTCTGAGGCAATGATTGAAATAACTTTCAGTACAGTTTTTCCCTTTCAGTCAGGGGACCACCCGCCCGACTTGTATTCTTGCACTAACCTCTCGAAATTCAATAGTGGAGTGGGTAGAGGTTCGCGAGGGTTTTGCCTTGATTCCATCCAGCTGCTTCTTGAGTCTGCACTGGAACGTCAGACTCTCTCTCTCAAATGTACTTTGGAGACTTTTTCCACGTGTAGGCTGGCGGCTTCCTTCCCTTGCAGGTAGGCCTACTCGATTTAAGTGTCCGCGGCTACCTTGTCTTGTTTCTTTTCTTTGTTCCTGCTATTGATTGCGGCAGCTTCAGCGCCGGTTTCATGTTCAAGTAGACCTACAAGTGGCTGCATTGACGAATTCCTTTTAGATCCAAATTTATGAACGTGCATTTGCATAAATTTTTTAGGTATGATAGTTGGGGTCCATCGAACAGCGGATCTTTCTTCTTCGTCTGAACCATGATAGGCCGAGGCCTAGCAACTTTTAGTGTAATAATATAATAATAATAATTTTAAAAACTTTATTCACCTTGACTGGTACATTCAATGACGTAATATAACGCAAAGCTTATGTACGTCCATTGGGTACATTGCACAAGTATAACTCATTTTAGAGAAAGTGAATAGCCTAGCCTATGGTAAAGAGTAATACATATTGTTAACAATTCATAAAATTATACATTAAAAATTACATTTCATAATTTCAAAATATCTTCCCTTCTATTTCATACATAATACTTATTTTTGTATTGAATTGTTTGTATATAATAAGTTATATTATATTCATGAAAATTCATAGTTAGTTTCAGGAGTGTGAAGGAAAGTTGAGTGAAAAGCTATGGGTGGGGTATTTGTATGTTCGGGCGCACTAGATTAAGTTAAACGTCAGCTGGATAAGGTATTCATTGATGGTGTAGAAGCAATGCTTTATAAGAAATGATTTCAATGTATATTTAAAAGAGTCTAGTGATTGTATATTTTTAATTTCTGGGGTATATGGTTGAAGATTGTTAACATTGGTAATGAGGTCCTTTTGGGGAAACGCGTTTATTGTGGGGTTGGGACATGAATTTTTAATTGCGATCGTGTATCATGGTCATGAATAGTTGAGTTTAATTTGAAGAGGTGAGGGTTTGATTTTACAAGACTGCTGCAAGTTGTATCAAAGTACTTGCTAAGGTCAAGATTTTTTGGGGAGGGAAGATATTTCTACACGAGGTACCCCAAGAGGCTCCTACCATAATTCAATGGCCCGTTTTTTAATCTAAACCTTTTATAGTTGTGGCGATTTTTCCCCAGAAAAAAAGCCCGTATGATATGTGTGATGTATACGAACAGGGTATATAAGAATAAGGACTTTTGTGGCTGACTGGGGTTTTAAAATTCTTTGAGGAGGAAACACCCACTCTTTATTTTGACAAACAGCGTCTTGGGGTCTGTCCAAACAGGGTGTCATCATATGTAACCCGGAACTTGATGGCGTCGAGCAGGCAATGCTCTTAGATAGATCGAATGAGGAGCTTTCGGTGGGTGGAATTACTTGTGAGTGGAATTTTTAAAAATACACCGTTTTTGGGGGTTGAAGAAAAAGGAGGTTTTTTTTTGCAGTTTGTGACTTTAGGGAAAGTTTTTTGTGGTGCTTAGATTTTTTTTGTGCTGTGAGTATAGGCTAAAATCTCGCCGTAGGGGTTTTAGTATACATTTGGTGAAACTTTCTGGCATATCTTTGACATAAAGGGAAGAAGGGTGGCCCCAAGAATGGTTCCTTGTGGGACACCATTTTTCAGGATCAGCGTTTGAAAATGAAAAGGTGGTAGTGTTGTAACATCCTTTTTGCTGCTCGGGCACTCGATGTCACAGGGAGCTAGGCTCACGGCGAGCTCACGTCCTTTGGGCTACAGCGCCTGCGCAGTACAGTCGACCAAGGGTGGTGAATAAAAGAGTGCTAGATTAAATTCTGACTATTACTATTTTTTTAATAAAAATTTTACAAGTGGCGACGGGGTTAAAAAAAGTTTAAATACGTAAATCCAGATATTAAGCGAAAAGTATTAAATTACGGCAAAAATGTTAAGGAAATAGATTTTTCACGGCTTTCCCAAAAACTTCGACTGTTTTTAGCGAGACCTGCATCCCTAGGCCCAGCGGGGGCGTCGTTGGAAGCGCGCATTCACATTCTTTGGGGGGGGGAAAAGGGAATAACCCAGACACAAAAAAACGTCACTACTATTGTCGGCGGGGAAATGGACGTACAAGCTTTTGGGAAACCCTACCCAATCTGTGGAGGACCTAAAAATACTGACTTGTATGGCACAGCTTTAAGAGCACGGGACAGGTATTTCCCACCCTCAGTCTAACATTCCATATGAGAGACACATTTTTCGTAACAGGCCCAGGAGCCTAGAAAAAGAGTTGAACAAATGTAACACACTAAAGCGACAGGGACTTTTGTGCAGTTTGGTGACAAGGAAATGAGAACATTAGAGCCCAAAAATTAAAAAGTTTTTTTCAATGTTTTAAGGGCAAAATCCCTAAAAAGGGGGTCAAAACCCTACACTACTAAACCAGAAATTTGGCGCGAAGCTTAGAGGAGGCTGAAGCACAGGCAAAGGTGGAAGGAGTTTAAATCAGAAGTAAATAAATAGATTCAAAGCCCAGGTTCCAGACAGAGTGGCCTGGGGACAGATGAGGGGAAAATCAAAGCAGCCCGAAAAGGTGTGGAAAAACTGGACACTAATCAGTGATAAAATTTCCCCTGCTATAGGAAAAGAGTGAAACCCGGGTGAAAAAAGGTAGGCATGAAAATTTTTTGCAAAACCAAAGGGGTCTAGAAAAGTAGGGTATTGCCAAAAAAGTAAAAAGACAGGCAATAACGAGTTCCCGGTCAAATTTTGCCCAGCCCCAACCCCAAGTGAAAGGAGTGGCATTTCAAAATCAGGGGTCAAAAAACTCAATGGGGCCTAACCCTATCGACAGTGAGGGAAAATTTACCTACAGTGGGCGGAGTTTCAATGCTAAGTTGATTGATTTGGTGCTAGCTGTAAGTGGTATGCCAGCAACAAGGGGGAACACTGTAAAAAAAAGGGGCATAAAATTTAAAAACTGAGAAAACCAACAAAAAATTTTTTTGCTTAGGGAAAAAGAAGAAGAACTGGAAGTGTTTGGGAAATTTTCCACCCAAAAGTGGAATTGGAAAAACTCGAAAATCGGGGATTCTACGTCATTAAAAAGATGGAAACACTATCCTGGGTAAGGGAAAACTTCAATCAACTTAACTTCTCGAATGGCCTAACCTGAACGCTATTCAAGAAATATATTCAAAGAACAGAAATGTTTAAAGGGGTTTGAAGAAGGCAGAAAAAAATGACAACAGACGAGAGGTGCACTAAAAACTCCATGGAAAAGGACTGACGCTAAATCGAGAAAATGAACTCCGAGTCAGCGAAAACGCCCTTTTTGGCACCCCTCTAGGAAAAAGGGGTCCCCGGGCCCCGAAAGTACATTGAAGCGTTTCAGAAATTCAGGAGGCCAGAAACAGCAGAGGAGGTACGTACTTTCTGGGGCTTGTAAAATTCAGTGCAAAAATTTATTCCGGGTTTATCAACAAACTCGAAAACCCCTCGGGGGCTAAAACACGCATTTGAAAATTTTCCTGGGGAACGGAAAAGAGGTAGCTTCAAAACTCTGCAAACATACTTGACTAAAACGAGACATTGGGTTTTTATGACAAAATGCAAAAAAAGACAAAATTCAGCGCGAGTCCTTACGGTCGGAGCTGATAGTCCAGTCTCAGCAGAGGGTCCTCGTGTGATATTTACGCCAGTAAAACCCCCCTCTGCAGTTAACGTAGATTTCCCAAACCGAGCGAGAAGCACTAGGGCTTTTCTAGCCGTGAGGGTTTCACTTGTACAATATGGTATAACATTTGACCTGATTATGTCACAAAACCTTAAAGTGATTTTCTCACCAAGGGCAAAGCCAGCGCTAGAATTGGCGTTGGGGACTACGCATGCAACCCACAAATACAAAGGGTTTATAAAAACCCGGGGAAGACTAAATTGCTGATTCATTATCAAAGGGTTTGGGACAAGGATCGGGGGACTCCAAGGATCTGTCGAAGAGATAAAAGATTACTGCGCTGGGTAGTCAGCGATCTAGCCAGAGCCATGTCACACGTGAAGTGGAACAGCTTCAGAGAGGGACCAAGAACTGACGACGTTCGCACAGCATTCTCGGGGAAGGGAAGATACTAACCGTCATACCACTCATTCAGGAGATTATGCAAGGGGGAAAATTGTCCCCAGCGGAACACATTTTATAATACCTAAATCGCTAAACAGCGAGCCCCTTGACATAAGCCGAGGGACATCCTGGAAAGACTTCAATGAAACAACATTGAAACAAAAGTCTGGGGGCCCAGGGTGGACAAGACTAGAAAACCCTGTGAAAAAAATGCCTGGATGCCAATCGTTTTTAAAATTCGATCCTCCAGAAACCGGTCATAAAAAGCAAGCCGAGAAACATGGGAAAAATCTAGCGGTTGATTTTCTAGGGGCCTCTGCCCCCGGGGAGTACATATTCGTAGCAGTTTATTCTACAGCCGATTCTCGAAAATTTAGATTATGAGGAAGATCACAAAGGAAACTCATCCTGTTTTAGATGTGATTTCGCCAGAATGGGAAAACCTGTCTACATCCCTTGTACAAAGTCCTCAACTGATCACAAGGACTGAAATCCACTCAAAGAGTTGGAATAGAAATTCATAAAACAACTCCATTAGGCCCCAACCCAAAGGCCAGGTGGAGCGAAGAACAGATCGTTTGAAAGCGTCTGAAAATGCCCCTCTATGGGAAAAGGATTGGAAGAAGCTAAAAAAAGTTTTAATCATGTCCCTTCGAACCACATAGCACGACAAAAAAATCTCCAGCTGAGCTACTGTTAACAGAAAAATTCGAATAAAAACCCAACCTTAAAAAGCAGAATCCCAAATGACGAAGAAGTAAGAGATTTCGACAGGGAGAAGGGAAGGGGTAAATTATGCGATGAAAACGACTTTCAAAAACAGCGACGTGCAGGTGGGAGATCGTTTACTCAACAAGCCAGACAAGACAAATTTGCCTAACTCCATTCAATCCAGAGCCCGTAAGGGGTTCAGAGAAACGGGAACTCTATTGTGTCCAAAAACCAGAGGGGGCAATATACAGGGGAACACAACCTGTGAAGAGGTTCCATCAACAAAAACCATTCCTGAACCCGTAAGCGAACCCGGGCCGAGACTAAAGCCAACCAACAGCGGGGTCCAGACCCTGGGAGCAGTAAGTCTACGGCCGATGCTTCCCTCAGAGAAACCAAAAGGGAAGAAAAAACTGCCATCAAAAATTAAAGAAGTACTTCCCTTTGAGCCTGTATGTATTGAATTGGTGTTAATTGGCAGCACTGTTGCCCAAAGTGAAGTAGTGAAAAAGGGAGGGATCTAGAACAAAACCCTTTGTCAAGCGAGTTCATTACTTTGGCGAAAAAAAAAGCGGATTCAATTCGATGTTATACACGAAACGTGTTGAATTCGGTTTGTACAACAGTTTTTCAATACGAGCGGCGTGAAACGTAACTAAATGGATTCGAGAACCCCAGCATAAAAACCTTTCGTGCCGGCGTGGACCACCCCTCACCTCACAGCGATGGGACCGCTGGCTCAGGGCGTTTGACTTGTACGTCTTGCGAAGGGCATAACTTCAGGACCAAGAAAAAAGGGCTCTACTACTACACGTAGCGGGGCGGCTGTACAAGAATCTGGTTTGCACTTCCGCGGCGAGCCGAGAAGTAGCCAGGGGTGGTGTGAATATGCAAAATGAAAGTCGTGTTGGAAAAACGTTCAAACCTCAAACAGCTTCGCCCCCAAACGCCAAGTTTCCGCGCAATGACGCAGGGCGGGGAAACGGGGGGGCCCATTTTATTACGCGTCTAGAGGCCAGAGCTGTTACTGTGACTTTGGGGAAAAAAGAGGAAGAAAACCTAGAAAAAGGGGGAGAAATCCCGATTACCCGAGGTACTAAAGATTTTTTAAAGAGGGAGACAGGTTTTTTTGATAGGTCAAGGGATCGCAAGAGAAATTGAACCCTGAAAACCACGTGCTATTTTCGGCGGGGGGTGAGAACCTTTGCACGGGTACGTCATGGGGGGCCCGGGCCAGTCCAACCGCTTTCCGGGGTCGGCTGGCTCGAGGCTCATCTATCGATGCGGAAATACCCAACCATCTCCCGCGACGCAAAAATGCCCGCTAGAGGGAGGAAATGTATGAGTGCGGTATTGAGGGGCACTTTGCTAAAACATGAAAAACCAAGGGTGACAAACATGGAAATAAAAAAGAAAAAAATGATTCTTAAAGGGGAAAAGGGGGTCCAAAAAGCCCATAAATTTAAATGAAGGAGAAAAAAAAAGAAGCCCAAGGTTACCCTTTGCTGTTAGAGGGGAGATCGGGGCAAAAATTGCTTCTTTAAAAAGCTGGGTGGGGGGTGTTTCAATTAACTGATGATTGATTCGGGGGCTTCCTGTAATTCCTAGATAGGAAAAAACTGGGAGACTTGCAAGCAGAAAAAAAATAAAGGGAAAAATGTACAGTTTACTACAAAAAACATTTTTTCCCCTTAGGGGAGTCCCCCCAAAACCCAAAGTATTGGCAAATTCCCCCCACAGAAGTGAAAATTGGAGGGGAAAAGGGGCCCAAAAACAATTTTTCGGGGGTAGAACGGTGACGGAGTAACCGCTCTTGGGGAGCATTTGCCAGAGACCTGGGCGTTTTAAAAACCGGTTTCCTTGAATCAAAAAGTTCCAGGCCCACCCAAGAAGAATTTACCTGCAAAGAATTCAAAACCTGAAGAGAATTCTACACTGCAAGAAAAGACTACGCTGCAAAAGGTTAAGGAAAAATTTCCCCAACTGTCTTCCCGGCGTAGGAAACTTAAAAATTTTAAGTTAAACTTTGCATTAAGAAGATGTCACACCAGTGGCTTTGCCAGTCAGGAAGACGCCTCACCACAAAAGACAAAGTAAGTGAGAAAATAGAAGAACTCCTAGCTAATGACCTTATAGGGGAGGTGCGTAAACCGCGAGTGGGTTTCACCGGGGGTGTTGACTCAGACCTTTTTTCAGGTAAGTTTGCGATATGTGCGACATGGGTTGCCAAACGCTGAAATTTGTACGGGAGCGACAATGATACGAACCATTAAGAGAAAACCCCGGGAATACGGGGAAGATGTGTTCAGAAAATTGGACCTTCGCTCTGCGTTCCCCCAGATTGAGCTCGACGAGGGCCCACGAGGGATAACACCTTTTATATCCAGCGCAGGGTTGTACAGGACAAAAGGCTTTTTTTTGGGATCAACTGCGCCCCAAATATTTCAGGCATAATAGAAGACGTTGTCCGGGGTGCGAAGGAGTAGCGTTTTATAGATGACTTATCGTCACGGCTTGCCCCTCTATAACCTCGAACGGTACGGGGTTATACGGTTGGTAAACTTGGCGTTTCTCTTGACCGCCAACACGTGTCCCCTACAAATGTCGCGTCCCCACGGGGTTTTTCCCCTGACTTCGACCTGCCCGGGCATATTTTCACCATCTTTGGGGTCCCAACGGTACGCTTCGGGGTGCGCCTACTGGGGTCCCCAGGACAAGGACGCCCCGGGGATGCGGGCCCGGGGCCTTTCCCGGGCCGCGGCCGTCCCCCTCTGGGGGGCCGGGCTCGCCCGCGACCTTTACTTTCTTTTCCCTTTAGGTTTAGTGCGGTCCCAATGACTCGCGTACATTTAGACCCTTGGTCCGGTTTTAAAGACGGGTCGGAAGAGTATCCGGGTTAGACTCGCCGGACGGGGTCAGGAAAACCCAAGCACAGCACGCCCCAAGACTGGGGGATTGTGATGCGGACATTCGCAGAGAAGGGGCTCACACTTAACCCTGACAAGTGTGAGATCAGAAACCTAAGTGGACTTCATAGGGGACCTGATTTCCAGTCGGGGGTCAAGCCACTACATAGCAAAAATACTGGCGGTCCGGGACTTTGGGAACCAAAAAATAAAGAGGGAAATTTAAAAGTTTCCTTGGTATGGCAGGGTACGCTCCAGGTTCCTTTCCCAAAATTTACGGGTACAGAGCCCCTGAGGCGACTTTTGAGACAAAACTTAGCTTAAATGGGGCGGAGCAGACGGATGCGTTTTAACAATATTTTAAGGGAAAAGTTTTTTCGACGAGAGAACTTTGGGATTCTTACACCGGGGGCACCGCACGATCATCGCAATGCTAGCCCCTATGGGCTCGGGGCCGTTTAGTTCAAGAACAGGAAGATGGCCGGATAATAGAGTTCGCAAGCGGTCCCACAGATCCCGGAAAAAAATTCATCAGGGCGAAAGCGGGCACTTGGATGGTTGGGGGGGCGAAAGATTCCACAACAAGTGTACGGGGGGGAGTTTACATTGAAATTCCGACCATAAACCACTCCAATTCATTTTCGGGCCAAGTCCAGCCATCCGAGAGTAAAGCGATGGGTGCTTAGACTCCAGTGTTAACTACAAAGGGAGAATACCGCCAGGGAGAACAATATTGCTGACCCCTGTCGAGATATAGTTAACTCGAGGGAAAAAACCGAAAAAAAGAAGATCCAGACATCATTTCGATGGGTACAAAACAAACTGTTCCCAAAAAATGGCCTGGAAAAAAATCGAAAAAAAATCCAGACAAACCAGGAAACATCTCTATAAGGGGGGAGCATCGAAACCCAACATGGCCGGAAAAAGCTGAAAAAAATTCAAACTCATCAAAAGTGAATATGCGGTACCAATCCACGGGTTTTCCCGGGGGAACCCCCATATTCATACCACAAACCTAAAAGACAGGGTTCCGAACTAGCACACCAGGGGCATCCCGGATAGTCTTGATGAAACAGAAATTGCGTTCAAAAAATTGGTGGCCAGATTAGGGAAAAAACAGTGGGAAAGTTTGAGACATGCCCTGGGTTTCCAGGGGTCAGCTCACCCCGCCGCCCAGAACCTGTGATTAGACCGATTACCAACAGACTGGGGAAGACTTGGGCGATAGACTACTTTTGGGGCCGCTCCCAAATGGACAATACTGTTTGTTGTCATCGACTACTATTCAAAATTCCACGAGGTTTTGCTATCCCTAGCGTCACAACCGCTAAAAAATACACCTTTAGAAGAAAATCTTCGCACGTTCGGGGTACCGGGAAATCGACAAAAATTGGGGCAAAGCGGCATACTTCACTAGCAACGTTCCATGATATTGTATCACCAACCAACCGGTTGAGATACTCGACGCCGAGTGGCCCCAGGGGGAATGGCGAAGTGGAGCCAGAATCGGTCCTATAAGAACTTCGCATAGCAGCAGCAGCTGATCAAGACATCAAGACTGCCTTGAAGAATAATTTTTTTCTCTATCGAACACCCCCATTCTAAACGGGCTGCACCCGGGGTTCATTGAGTTTGGACGAGGCTTCGTGACAAAATTCCAAATATACAATCATGTCCTTCCAAGAAATTTCCCAGATCGGGACAGGGAAAGAAGGGTTGGGAAAACATACATCGACAAAGACGAGGGCAGTAAGCAGCGACAATCTGTAGGAGACTACGTGGGTTGGCGCGTCAAAGAACGCAACATTTCCCCCCAAAAGTATAAAAACGTACGTCGTTCAGGTTACTGAGAGGGTGGCAAGCCGTGACGATCGTTCGCCGCCGGTGCACATACCGTGAACGTGGCCCCCGTCGGAAGTACTACCCCCCACAACCGCAACCCTACACTCAATCCAATCCCTTTGAACTATCACAAATCCCGAGCCGCCCAAAGCGACCCCCGGTTTGGTGATGACTATCAAATGTAAAGTTAAAGATCATGTAGGTGTTTATCTTCCATTGACAATTCCGATTATTTAGTTTAACCCGGAGAAATCGCGCCCCGTTTGAAAGTTGTAGTCGCGCCCGGGCCTTTTTGACCCCAATATTTATTATGGGGTAATAAAGTTTGATGAGTTTTGTTACCATATAAATAATTTTTTCATATATGTGACAGCAAAACATGGTTTATTAATCAATTACAAAAATATCAATAACAATCTCAAAAACCCGAATATTGCAAACCTACAAAAAGATATAAAATATGTTTTGAAAAAACCCCGTAGTTTGAATTTTTAGTAAACCAAACATGTATTATGCCAACACTGTTGTTGAAGAATATAACCTCAATAACAAAAAACTGTCCATATAGTGTTGAGTATTTATATTTTTGCCTCCCTTAGTAGTCGCGCGGGTCAAAAAACCAAACAACCGAACGGACCCTTATCTTGGGTGAAGTTCTGCAGAACACTGAATCGCGTATTGCACACTGGGGGTTCGCAAATCTATTTTGGGAAGGTAGGCGGAACTAACAACCAGCAGCGCGCACAAATACCAACTGTTGAAAAAAAAAATCGGGCTAAAAGACCACACGCGCTACTCTCGGGGGTTTAAAAACAAAATAGTTTTGTCCAATCAGTAGTTTACCAACGTGGAAGTTTAAATTATGTTTATGTTAATGAAACGTGTATTGGTTTAAACATAACCCTAATTTGTTTTCATAAGAAGAAGGGGGAAGATCGAAAACATTATAAATCATTTTCCTTAATATAATATTGGGGTACCTATTTGTAGTTTCAAATCACTTTAAAAAAAAGGGAATGATGTAGGGATTGAATGTGTGTGTGTAATTTTGGGAGCCTGATGACCAAAGTGAAGTAGTGAATAAGGATGGTGCTAGAAGCTAAACCCTTTTCAAGCGAGTTCTTACAGACCCAACGCCGAAAGCCGGTCAAAAAGTTCAAAACCGTCCGTTGTTTTAGCACGTAGGCGTGTCGATACATTGCAACGAGGACGCGTCTAGGGGAAGGTCTAGAAGCTCTCCAGACCGGCGTCGTCCAGGCAAGCAAACGCATGCCGCGATACGAAAACTAATTGGCCGGTCACGGAATTGGTATTGCTTGGCGGACAGATAGAACATTTCGTAGATAAACTAAATGGCTCCCAACACTGTTTTTAGATACGATGTTTCTGTTTCGTCGAAATTAGACAGAAAACTCAAGTTGGAATGTTTTAGTATAAATGTAATAAAA